>JASEVX010000012.1:31978519-32002512 GCA_031761405.1 Serripes groenlandicus
GGGCTTAAATTTGTTTGTCATGACAAGAATATTATTAACGTTTTTACTATAAATTAAAACATATAAGGAAAACAGGGCCCGCCAACCGGCGGCCGGTTTTCGCATGGAATCGAAATCATTTGAAAAAAAATTGTTCCAAATTATATTCAACTTGCGCCAGTACCTTTGGACAAGACGATTTACTAAATTAACATTTTTTAAAGATGGTAACCTTACAAATGAAGAACAATAATTATGAAATTGGTGCACTGGTTTATTAGAAGTTTTTTAAAGTTGTTCGTAGGAAAATATGAACGGACAGACGTCCGCGACGGACGGTGAGTGATCACTATAGCTCAACGGCACGTTGTGCTCGAGAGAGCTTAACATGAATTCAGTTAATTCATATGTCATATAGATGGACCAACCACAGCCGACGGACGATGGGTGGTCACAACAGCTCTTGATAGTTTAAACTTTGATGAATAAAGTGTATTCATATGTCATATAGATGGACAAAACAGCCAACAGAGTAGCCGACGGACGGTGAGTGATCACAATAGATCAGGATAGTTTAAAATGAATAAAGTTTATTTATATTTCATATATATGGACCATCAAGCCAACAGAACAGCCGACGGACGGTGAATGATCACAATAGATCAGGTTAGTTTGAAATGAATAAAGTTTATTCATATGTCATATATACGGACCATCCAGCCAACAGAACAGCCGACGGACGAATAGTGTTCCGATAGCTCAGGATAGTTGTAAATAAATAAATTATATTCATATTTCATCAAGATGGACCATCCATCCAACAGAACATATGTCGTAATCGGCTTGAAGGGTAGGCTTCGACTAAGTTACAATACCCCAAATAGATTCCTACAGTGTTTACATGTCAATTGACCAGTTTCAGTTGTCAATTGTCACACTTTATAACCGTTTCTCATGTAGAAGACCATATTTCATTGAACAGAGTTAACTCTCAGCTTTAAAACAAATCAAGGAAATGGGGGTGGGAGAGGTCATGCGTTTTGCAAGAAATAATTCACAAGGCGTAATTACCGTTATTTTGGACCAATTCGCGCCCGGACAAAACCAGCGTAGCATTCTCTACTTTCGCTTTCAAACACTGTAAAAATACGTAACGTGATCAAATCATTCCTTTCAAGTGCGTCCTAAACACATTTACAATTATTAAATGTCATAAATTCAATGCATTCTCGTGATGTTATACACTCCTTTCTACGTAAACAAAGGACAATTTAAAATATTGTCTTTTTCGTGGGATTTCACGCCGTTTTCAATATGATTTCAGTTACATCACGGCGACAGTTCACTTTTTAATGATCTCTCGGTAAATAAACCGGTGCTAGACTTGGAAATGTGTTTAGCCTAAGGGCACCCGAACATAACTCTGGTGCCGCGACCATGGATCGAACCTGGAACGCCCGGTTGCAAAACCCCCATGCTAACCACACGTAAACGACGGATGACTTGTTATGTAAGTGAATTTGAGGGGAAATTATAATAAGTTTGTTTAAAGAAATCTCTCCTTGTTTCCACAGACTTCTATGGAACAATTTGTCAGGGTAAACGTTTGAACATAATTTATTTTTGTCTCAGTTTTCTATGAAAAAAGAACAACAATCAACGTCTCCTGGTGACCACGTTTATCAACGGATCGAAACAATTTCAGAGACACCAAGAAAACGTTTGTGCCAAATAAGTTTAAAATTAGATCTGATTTTCAATACAGGCATATTTATTTACAAAAATCATATTGAAAAGGTTTCTCTCTACTGTGTTGTTTTATTGCATGTTTAATCTTTGTTTCTCATTACATGCGTATTCACAAACATCACATTTGTAGTTCCATTATGTAATCTATATTTTATGTTTAATCTCTGTTTAAACAAACATATATGTACGATTTAGCCCCGATAGCTCAGTCGGTAGCGATGCGGGCTATCGATTCAGGGGTTGTGAGTTCGAATCCCAGATCGGTCAACGTTAATTCCGACGTTCACTGCGACAAGCATCATTCGTCTTTCACTTATAAGCTAACAGCCTATGTGAAAAGCAGCCAGTTTCTTGGAAAGTATGTTGTGTGGAGTATTGTTTCGAGAGAGCTAGGAAACACAGGAGTAGGCGAAATGGCCGCCGTGGTATGACTGAACAATTGTGGAAAACGACTTATGCCCCAATCAATTAATCAATCAATCAACAATCATTAATCTCGGTTTCTATAAAATAACGCATAATAATAATAAACATATAATTATCAATGTTAATTCAGACATTTTAATAGCTTTTATTTAAGAAAAGAAATTTAAAAAAATGTTTTAATGTATATTCACCAACACAAATTGTATACAATTATCTCTCGTATGTATTTGTGTGCATGTTAAATAATATTTTCTTATTACATGCATATTCACACACATCACATAGGAATGGTTTCTCTCCAAAATGTATTATTTTGTGTATGTTCAATTTTTGTTTCAGATTAAATGCATATTAACAGACAATGCTAATTCAGTCTTAAGATTGATCTAAGCCATATTATTTCAATAATATGTTCCAGTGATTTTAATAGTCATTAATATATAACTGTCGCTTATTGTTTGTTATTGTAAATGATGCTGCGACTTATAAATAACTGCCTAAAGTTTGGTTACTATAAACACTTTCACGTGGTTTCATAACAGTTTAATGGACTTAATCTGCCAAATTCATGTTCAAATATATATGTTTGTTTCATTTCCCCCGTCTTAAATTTATAATATACTTTTTGATTTTAGAAAATTACAACATTCATATTCATCATTCGTTGCAATGATGTCTAACTTAAATGTACTTTAATATGCTTTATTAAGTCGCCCTTAACAACACACTCATACCCACAAAGATCGCATTGATACTGTTCCGTTCCAGTATGTATTTTTTCATGTATAATTAGATTCTTTTTGTGTGCACTTGCGTATTCACAGTACTGACAGTGAAATGGTTTTTCACCGGTGTGTATTCTTTTGTGTGCTATTAAATTGCCTTTCTGAATACATTCAAATTTACATTCATCACATTTAAATTGTTTTTCTCCAGTGTGTATCCTTTTGTGTCTGATTAAATTGCCGTTCTGGTTACATGCATATTCGCAAACATCACATGTATACTGTTTCTCTCCAGTATGTATTAGTGTGTGAATTTTCATTCCGCGTTTCGTATTACAAGCATATCTACAAACATCACATTTAAATAGTTTCTCTCCGGTATGTTTTCCTTTGTGCATGTATAATATGTCTGGCGCATTACATGCATATTCGCAAACATCACATTTAAATGGTTTCTTTACAGTGTGTTTTCTTTTATGTGTGGTTAAATTGCCTGTCGTGTTACAAGCATAATCACAAACATCACATTGAAACGGTTTCTCTCCATTATGTATTCTGTTGTGCCTGTTTAAATTACTTCTCTGGTTACATGCATATTCACAAGCATCACATTGAAATTGTTTCTCTCCAGTGTGTATTCTTTTGTGTGTGATCAAATTACTGTTCTGGTTACATGCATATTCGCACACATTGCATTTATAAGGTTTCTCGCCATTGTGTATTCTTTTGTGTACGTTTAATTTTGCTTTCTCACTACATGCAAACTCACAAACATCACATTGAAATGGTTTCTCCCCTGTATGTATTCTTTGGTGTGTGATTAAATGGCATTTCTGGTTAGATGCATATTCGCAAATACCACATTGATAAGATTTCTCTCCAGTGTGTTTTATTTTGTGTCTGTTTAATTTTTTAAATGACTTCATCGGGATTCTCTCCATTTGGAACTTTCTTTTTACAGTCTCTATATTCACACACACAATTGACGTTCTCTCATTAGTTTTGACTTCTTGTATTCTAATGCGATTAACATCAATGCTTATCCAAAACACGTTCAGACAGTTATTCCCTGTTTTACTTAAGCAATTACTTATATATTGACTTGGATAATATTCAATTCCAAAAAAGGTACATGTATTGTTTTAATCCTTTTCTTATATTGCCTTGTTACTGTACAAGGAAGAAATAAACACGTCTGTTTGATTGTATTCTGTATGTCTCCTATTCTTATCTTGCCTTGTTACTGAACAAGGAAGAAATAAACACGTCCGTATAATTCTTTTCTGTATGTTCCTATTCTAAGCTTGATCTGTCAACGAACAAGGAAAGAATAAATACTTCTGTGTGATTGTATTCTGTATGTCTCCTTTTCTAAGTTTGATCTGTCAATGAACAAGGAAACAATAAATACTTCTGTGTGATTGTATTATGTATGTCTCCTACTCACAGCTTTCCTTGTTAATGTACAAGGAAAAAATAAATACTTCTGTGTGATTGTATTCTGTATGTTCCTATTCTAAGCTTGATTTGGCAATGAACAAGGGAGAAATAACCACTTCTGTATAATTGTACTCTGTATGTCGCCTACTCCAAGCTTGCTCTGTCAATGTACAATGAAGAAATAAACACTTCAGTTCTGTATTATTGTATTCTGTATATATATATCCTATTCTAAGACTGATCTGTCAATACGCGAGGAAGAAATGAACACTTCTGTCTGATTGTATTCTGTTTTTCTCCTACTGTAAGCTTGATCTGTAGACGTGTGAGGAAAGGATAAACACGTCTGGGTGATTGTATTCTGTTTGTCTCCTACTGTAAGCTTGATCTATCAATGTACAAGGTAGAAATAAACACGTATGTATGATTGTATTCTATTCTAAGCTTAATGTTTGATTCAACCAAGAACATTTATGAAGAAATTGAAAAATCCTCATAAATGTATAAATATCACACACTCAAACCTTTAAAAAGCATGACTTCT
Source organism: Serripes groenlandicus (assembly GCA_031761405.1). Taxonomy (NCBI): domain Eukaryota; kingdom Metazoa; phylum Mollusca; class Bivalvia; order Cardiida; family Cardiidae; genus Serripes; species Serripes groenlandicus. The sequence continues at coordinate 31,983,383 of JASEVX010000012.1, forward strand.
CAGACATTCCAGTTACATACTCCAATATCTGCATTGAGAGTTTATTTCTGCCGACCGCCGGCAGGACTGTCAATTAACGGTTTGTGAGTTTGAACCCAAGCTCAGGCATTATTCCTTCTGACCACTTTCAAACGACATTGCAATAAGCAACATTCTTGTCCCATAAATAGGCTATCGATCAATGTTGAAAAGCAGCCAGTATATTAGAAAGTATGTCGTGTGGAGTACTATTGTAAGAAAGCCATGACATAGGTAGGTGAACTGACCACTGTGACATTACTGACAAGTTGTTGAAAATGGCGTTAAACACCTTTCAACCAATTGAATTCCTGTCCATAATTCTCTTTTAAATCATCTGTCAATTCATTATATATAATACATATGCGACACAGGGTTCTCCACAGGGCAGCTGGTGTTGGGGAAATTTGTCGATTTCTAGTACACTGAAACCTGTGGCGGAGATCAGGTTTCTTTATTTTTACTAAATTCTCCAGACAATGAATTGTTTCATTAATAAGGCTGTGCAACTCTGATTAATAATGATATGCTTAGTTATTTATCTTAAAGAAAATTACATTATTCGAAGGATCTTATTTCTATAAATAGAGCAATTTCTCCTTCTGTTGCAATAGTTCTATTCGATAATAATACTTAATGTAACTTTTATTAAATTAATTCAACTTTCCGGGGTTTTTGTTATGCATAAATATAATCAGAGTTGTCGGATGCAGAATTTTTTAATGTGGAAATATTTAAGAGTAAAGTATTATTACTTACCTTACAAATCTCTGTCAGTCTGTCAAGTTTCTCTCTATCTATCTCGTAATTTTTTTATTTCCTCGGCTATACAAAACTTCTATGAAAGTCCGTCATGAAATTCTATGTATCAGTCATTAAGGTATGCTTTTTGTTTTCCCTTGCCATGGAGAATTAACTATTTGGCGAGCAGAGAATGTGCCTAAACAGTAAATTGTACAATATATATGATTTAGGAGGCAACATTCAGCCAATGAAAATATCAATTTATAACTCTACAGATAATAATCATCATGGACAATTTTCACTTCACACCTACTCAAATTGCTGAAACAAAGAATGTTTCCTAACAATGTGTTCAGTATATATAGTGTCGATGAACTAATTATAGTTTTATCATTTGAACAATGACATTAATCAAAGAAAGGAAATAAATTATGAAAGGTTATTAACCAGGAAATCTATTATTAAAGTGTCATTTTATAGTATAATGATATACATTATTAAATTAATTTCTTTGTCAGATTGGAAATGTCTAAAATCTTGAAAGTTAAACCCGTTAAAATTATATTACTTTTCTAAATAGGGCATATTTCCTATTATTTTCATGTTTTTGTTTGAAGAGAGTGAACTGGGGAAATAATTTTCGGTGGAAAATGCTTAAAATAGTTGCATGGCTTATCACATAGAAATCTTGTGTTTAAATGGAGAGAAAATAGAAAATAGAAAAAATTGCAAAATATACTAAATTAGGTGGAAATATGTTTAAATGGAGAGGAAATATGAAATATTTCAAAAATTTACTTAATTAGGTAAAAACATGCAAGATAACCCTTCCCACATATGTATACACAGTTTGAAGTGTTTGTACCAAATGACTTTTGAAAACATAATGATAAAAGTAAAAATTGATAAAAATGAACCATTTCGTATTTACAACTCTTTGCAATAATTAACTATCCTCTTAACAGATAGTTTACTCATATAAGTGTTCCATCTCATCTGCTGCTGATTAGTTGTATATGTGGGAAAGGGATGAGAACAACTACAGGCACTATTTTATCTTTTCTCACATATACTGATTCTGCAGCAGTCGACTTTGAAATCATCTAGGAAAATATATGGAAAATCTCTATAAATCAAATTATTATTAGTGAACACAATTGGGAACATTGTTCCAACAGGAACAATTCTTCATGGTGATCAATTTCTCCTTTTGTCAAAATGTTTTCAGAAGTTGGCTGCTGCAGTGACGTCAAATAGCGTCTATATTTGGGAAATGGTTAAAACTGGTAAGTTCTCGTGGTACAAAGATACACTGACACATCCATACATAAAACGGAAAGACAGAAATTGAAAATGTAAATTAGCAGGTTTTAGTTATAAACCTTTGAAATATTAAATAAATGTCACATGGAAATCTTCATGCACGTATTTGATACGCCAGATGTCACCTGAGCCCATATAGACGAATTTTTTTCCCGGGGGAGCATGCCCCAGAAAAAAATAAATTCCGAATGATGCAAATGTTTTAAGGGTGTTTTGTGTATATATGCCGTACATAGATGTATCAAGTAGGCTCATTAAGATATTGAGAAATATACGTCAGAAGTCACCTGAGCCCATATAGATAGACGATTTTTTTCCCCGGGGGAGCATGCCCACGTACGACCTAGAATGGTGCGTAGTCCATATATCGACCCAGCTACGCCCCTGAATGTTTTCAAACGCCGCCTGCTGCTGTATGTATGTATGTGTCAATGTGCTCAATTTTCTAACTCACATTTTGCTGAGAAACAAACATAATACATCTTTATTTGTAAGCCAAAACAATACACTTAATGGCTAAAACGTTGTTCCGAATATGCATTTTCTCCTTGACTTAAATGTATGGTACTTTTCATTCAAAACATTATGCAGATTTGAATGTTAAATGCTATGAAAACACTATGAAAATACTATGAAACTTAATATTTGAATGTTAAATGCTTTGAAAATACTACGAATATTTGAATGTAAAATGCTATGAAAATACTATGAAATGAGCTCATCCTTCAGTTCAAACGCATTTGCAAAACGTTGCAACAATTGTTTTTTGAAAACATTAAGACAAACGTAAAGATTGATTAAATTCAGCCTTTCATTCAGGGTCTTTCAAATTTGAAAGACCCTGTTTCATCCTTTTGCCCAGGGACACTATATTACATATATATATTTGTGAAATAAAAACAATAACTGATAATTATAAAATATTTTGATTGATAGCGGATAGTTGGTCATTAAAAACATGGGATTATCTCTTGATTGAATTGTCCCAAACAATAAAATATATGCAATTCTAAAGAGGTTTACCATATCACAGTTACCAGAAGTCAGGGTGACTTATGTTATGTAACATTATGCAATCATTTCCGGCCTTGTCACATGTGTGTTGGTAACACACTAATTAATTGGTTTTATTATACCTCACGTGACTTTGTAATGTTAAATTCTCATATACTCATCATGGGCAATTTTTTACTGTCTCATGCTAACAGTACGTTTTTGACCGGTTAACAGTATACTGTTACATGGCACGCGCGTGAAAACGTTGGTTATGCACGTGCATGACGTCATTTCAAACAATAACGTCACCTTTTAGATGCGCGTGCCATGTAACAGTATACTGTTAACCGGTATATTCATATACATGTGTGTGTTACATTGTTGTAGATCTACCCATGTTCACCTCCCCTACAAAGGTACAGACTAGATTGAATAAACGTGTAATTTTGTTCGGTATAATAAAATAAATATTGCATGGCTTCCAGTGTGACAGTACATATTGTCAACATTCGGCTAAATACTGTTAACCTCGGCTTCGCCTCGGGTAACAGTATTTTCCTCATGTTGACAATATGTACTGTCACACTGGAAGCCATGCAATATTTATATATTATAACCCCTTTATTTTATTTATCTCTCTATCTCGCTCTCTCTCTCTGTCTCTCTCTCTCTGTCTCTCTCTGTCTCTCTCTCTGTCTGTCTCTCTCTCAGTGTCTGTCTCTCTGTCTCTCTGTATCTCTCTGTCTCTGTCTGTCTGTCTGTCTATATGTCTGTCTGTCTCTCTGGCTCTCTCTCTCTCTCTCTCTCTCTCTCTCTCTCTCTCTCTCTCTCTCTCTCTATCCCACTCCCTCTCTCTCTCTATCCCACTCCCTCTCTTAATTTCGTTGTTCAAGTCATACATTTGGAATTGAAACGGATTATTTACCTTTATGAGAGGGATAATCTCCCTCTCTCTCTCTCTCTCTCTCTCTCTCTCTCTCTCTGTCTCTCTCTGTCTCTTTCTCTCTCTCTGTCTCTCTCTGTCTTTGTGTCTCTGTGTCTCTGTGTCTCTGTCTTTATATATCTCTCTCTCTTTCTCTGTCTCTCTTTCTGGCTCTCTGTCTCTATATGTCTCTCTCTCTCTCTGTCTCCCTCTCTCTGTCTCTCTCTCTGTTGAAACGGATTATTTACCTTTATGAGAGGGATAATCTCCCTCTCTCTCTCTCTCTCTCTCTGTCTCTCTCTGCCTCTTGATCTCTCTCTGTCTCTTTGTCTCTCTCTGTCTCTGTGTCTCTGTGTCTCTGTCTCTATATATCTCTTTCTCTGTCTCTGTGTGTCTCTCTCTGTCTCTCACGTTTTGAAGAGTCAATAGTCAGTTATATGAATATCAAGATTAACATGTAAGAATGCCGACCAATAGCTATTCAAAGTAGATATATGATTAGTGAAGCCTAGGATGAGACTGTGTGAATGAACATGTTTGTCTGAGCAGTCGTTGTTTGCATTATAAGATCCATTTTAGTCGTATACAGTTATATGTTAAAGCGACTGAAATCCAGATGGCACGAAAAAAAAAAAAAAAAAATCGAATTCGCCCTAAATGTTATTCTTTATGTTATCCAAGTAAAACCAGGGTAGAAAATGTATCGTTTTTTATCAATAAAGTGAACTTGAGTCGTTTTCAATTGTCCCGATGAAGGGGTTTCCTATACGATGGAAAAAGTATCGAAAACAAGAAAATCTCACCGATTATAGGGGTATGTAATATGTTATCATATTTTAATGCGCCAAATACAAAAATAACACTTATTTTCTTAAAATTGGATTTTTTTTTTCCGACAGTTATTTCCTAGTTCTCCTTCATTGTTTTAAACCAATTATAATTTTATTTTAAATATATTTCCTACAATTTTCAAAATGTTTTCAATGTCAGTCCTCTGTTTAAGAATCGTATTATGTTGGGAAGGATGCAATTTAATTTGCAGACATCAAACCAATCAAAACTCGACTTTCGCGGATTTATACAATTGTTGGACACGATTGCGGACGTAAGTCGACTTTTCGAAAAGCATGCTAGGGGACCGATAAGGCGTAAACTGACAATCAAAAGTTTACAATTATACAAACCCCCCCTGAGCGTCACATTATCATGAACATGTGGATGATTGAATAAATGTGCTTTTTGTATTCAATGTCACTGTAACCTTTGAAGGGATGACCTCAAACTGAATAGAGGTCATCTACTAGTCATGGTCAACACCCTGCGAAGTACTGTAGGTCCAAGCATTATTCATTTATAAATCGGACAAGCGTTCATCTACCGCCGGACCGACCAACACATTGAAAGCAATATACAAATTCTTCTTCGAAGGGGGTCATATCAATGGGTAGAGGTATAATACAAATATCATTTAAAAAGTCGGTATACAACGTGTCTTTGTTTTATGCTGAAGATAATAGTTAACATGCATCCCTCGAATTTTACTTAAACATTAACACTTGTTTGACACATTATAAAACAAAGAAACATATTTGAGTATCACTTCTTGGATTTCAGAGAGATATAAGCAATTACGCCAAAGAAACCTCGAATAAGTTCACGGTCTGTAAGTTTTTATTTTATGGGCAATGCTTCTGCCACACACTGGACATGTTGTTAAGTCGTCTGCACAGGTCGTACATAATCTGTGATGCTGGCACGGGAGAAACAGGGTGTTGATGTCGGCTGTTTTACAGTTCATACAGAAAAGCTGTAGTCGTAACTGTTCGTGTTCTTCTAGGACATCTAAAAATAAAATGCACACATATTATATAGGTAGAACACTCCTTAAAGGCTCGGCAATCTTTCATAGGGGGATGTTATTTACTATTAATGATTTCCGTTCGATTTCTTATGACATCATATGGAAACGACCGAATGCAATAATACTTTTTTACAATAACATAAAGTTAAATTCATGAAAACTAAATCGGAAGTATACGGACAGAATTAAGAACTGTGACGTCGCTAATAAAATGACCCTATCATTCAATCTCCTTCGCATGGTGAGTGTAAGGAACGACAACTCTGCGAAGGAGATTGCCTATCATTGAGTAACGAACATGTTTCCGGTTATTTGATGCGGTTACAAATAGTTATCATTAAAGTAAGATAATAAAATAAAGTGGAAGTATAACATCAAGCGGCATATACAAACAAGGGAAATAACAATGTAATTCTCGCACAATATATTCAACCGTCTAACTCGAGAGTTTAATTCGATTGATCTCATCTTTTACACATTGAATTAGACATTAGTTTATAGCTTGCATAATCCCTCAAATGTCAAATCTTTAAAACTCCAATGTTTGAAGTTTGGAAACTGTATATTGCCAGAACAGTTCCATAATCGGTACTTCCCGAAGTTCGGTATTTGTTTTCAGTTTCTCAAACGTACGCTCCCAACAATATTGTTTATAGAAATCTGGTTTTATTTTTACTTCCCCACAAGATTATTTACGAAATCTGGTTCAAAAACTATAAAACTGAACTCTGTGCTCCGAATTTGCTCTCAAGTATCTGATTGGTCAAAAACAATTTCGTTCTCCAAATTGATCAATCAGAAGTCTTATTTGAAGCATGGAGTTCATTTCTGAGCAGAAAGAACGTGTCAATAGTTTTATAGGTTCGGGCCCTGGATGTATTCCATTACTTTTTCATTTGTGTATAACTTACAATTGATAGAAATATTAACCATTGGCACCATTGTGACCAATTATGAGAACTTTGGCCAATATCCAATGATATGCTTGGCTCGGCGACATCATGCTCATAGGAAAGGCCATCATCGAGCCATGTTACGTAAACCCTGACCTGCGGGTTTTTTAAAAACAAATGGCAGTTTGGATACATTTGCATACCGAACCATTTCACGTGAAGGGAAAAATAATAACCGTTTTCGCGTTGTCCTAAAGATCGGTTTTCATGGCATGTGTTCCTATTGAATATGAGCGATGCTCTAAGAGGACCAACATTTTGACCTTTGTTGGAAACGATTTATTTACGTATCCATATTATGTGATCTGACTTTGCCTTGTATGAATTTTATTTTTAGCGAAGAGCGTATACCCAGATGAGTCTGCGCAGATGCGCTTGATGATATGGATCTATATTCGACTCCAATGACCAATGTTTTGCTTTCGAGGAACACTTCTCAATTGTAGTGTGTATCTCGTATACATGTACATTGATCAGTGGAATGTTTACCTTTTGATTTGCGTGTTTGTGTTTCTTCTACTTGACTTCGATTTTGTTCGATTTCATCAATAGTTGTATCAACTGTTATTTCTCTCTTATCTGAAAGAAGTATTTAAAAGTACTCAGTAAGCGAAAAGATAAACATGCATGTATCTTTCACAAAAATAATAAAATTAATTAGAGACTAGCCAATTGTTTTGCGATTGTCTGGATCAAAAGAAATACGATGTAGCAGATCTTTCAGTATTATGTTTATTTTCAATTTAATGTTTGCAAAGCATCAATAGCAGTATAAACGATATACCGCTTAACGTGTCAGAGCTGACAGTATAAACTTACACTTATATTTTACTAAGAAAGTATACGACAACTGATATAGGTAATTCAATAGCGGAAATAGCATTACATATATGATATCTTACTTCGACTAACACACGGAGTACAAGCGTTGACAGTTTACTTAAAACTTACTTTCATAATGAAATTGTTTAACAACTCATTATGAGCTAGATAATTTATCTTTCGTCCACTTAGAGATGGTGTACTAGAGCTGACAGTTTAAACTTAACCTTACGTTTTCCCAACTCTAAGAAATCGTAACCCATCTAAAGCAGATGTTATAACGTGGCTATAGTACTAAAGAGGTTATCTTATATCTACTTAGAGACAGGGGTGTAAACTAGCTGACTTTATGCGACCTTTATTATGAATGCTAGTATACTCGGTATAATGATGTCACCCAACTGTTTACAAAGAACATGTATAATAATTCTAGCACTATAAATTTTATCTATTTTTATCTTGATTTTATTCAGTTTAGATGACATAGCAAACTTAGTAATATAACTGTTATCTTAATTTTACTAAGTGCCTGTAAAGCAGAGATTATCTGATTTTATTAGAAGATGACATAGCAGACTTAGTAGTATAAACCTTATCTTACTTTTACTAAGAGCCTGTATTGCTGGTTGTATCTCTGCATGTTTGTAACCCATTTCAGACAATGTTTCTATCACCGCACAGTGTTCTGTGTGTGAGCCCTTGCTTCGCACCTCACTTATCTGTAGATTTCGGATTTCTCTGGAAATAGTGTGTGGATTGGACGGAGCGGGAACGACGATAGCCTTGGGCTGAAATAGTCAATGTTTTACATTAATTCAAGACTGTACACGGAAACACATCACGTCATATGGCAATATGTCTGTAATTGAAATCTCGGGAGACAGATGACGGAGTTGTGATCCCTATGTGTCAACGTAGGCCAGTCACAAAATTCATACAAGTTGAATGACATGTAAAGTGATACTATTGGACCTTATGTTAACCCAAATAATTAATCACATAGCAATATCAGTACAATAAGCAGTCAAGTTACGCCAAATATATCCGTGGCCTTGCGGACCATGCTTTATATTTTTTTGTCTAGGAGCGAGTTTATACCTTCAACAGAATGCATTGGATATAATACAATGACTATAAATTAATTGTAAATATGTATAGGATGCAATGAAACTGTTTGATTTGATCATGTTACATGTAAGTAGAGTAAGTGAAAAACCAGTTTCGTCCCGATTTCGTTCAAAATGACGGTAACCATCTTCACGGGGTGAATTTTTCTTGCACAATACATGAGCCACATTTTCTAAGGATTATTTAAAGCTTAGAGGTAACTCTATTTAAATGACATAGGGTGTTCTACCTATAAAACATTTAGAAAGTGTGACAATTGAGGGTTTGAATTGGTTGATTTACATGGAAAAAAAGAAGGAATTTAATTGACCTATAAATTGTAATACCTCACACCACCATCGTGTACGTCGGGATTAATACGTATGATATCATAATGCTATAGAGGGCCGGTCATACATTAAAATATCGGTTGTAACAATAACATCGTTTGTAGTCACATCAAGTTAGAACAACCCTGATGAACTCGGTGATTTCCGTATGAAGTAGTAAGAAATCGGTATTGTTCGTGGTCTTGACAGTCATATCCGTCGGAAATGACCGACAAGTCCACGTGCAATGCTTAAACCCTACCGTCATCGGACAGATGGAAATTTCCGAGCTCATTACGCTAAGCAGACTGTTACTTCTGGGTAACTAAAAATTTAATTGTAATTAAAATATTTATTCGTTAGTTTTGTGATAACCGGCACAGATTAAAAGAATGCTTGAATTGTTCACTCACAGTTCACGATGCAGCAAAAAAAAGCAATTGTTTTTCTCGATACAAATAACAACAGACGATATCAACTGGAACACAATACTTATTGTTCTATTGTAACACTTGCCTGATTATGATGAGAGATTGCCAATGCGATGTAATCTTCCCCTTTAGTCTCTATGAGGAATAAACAGTGTGGAAAATTGATACAGTGTTCTATCCAAGGGTCGTCAGAAGGATCCCAACGTTGTAAACCTCCGTCACATGAAAAACACCGTACAACGTCACGGGTACCTGTAGTATGTAACATAGATGTATTAGTAAAATCATCGTACAACGTCATGGGTCCCTGAAGTATGTACAATAGATGTATTAGTAAAAACATCGTACAACGTCACGGGTACCTGTAGTATGTACAATAGATGTATTAGTAAAATCATCGTACAACGTCATGGGTCCCTGGAGTATGTACAATAGATGTATTAGTAAAAACATCGTACAACGTCATGGGTCCCTGAAGTATGTACAATAGATGTATTAGTAAAAACATCGTACAACGTCACGGGTACCTGTAGTATGTACAATAGATGTATTAGTAAAATCATCGTACAACGTCATGGGTCCCTGGAGTATGTACAATAGATGTATTAGTAAAAACATCGTACATCGTCACGGGTACCTGAAGAATGTAACATAGATATATACTAGTAAAAACATCGTACAACGCTACGGGTACCTGAAGTATGAAAACAAATATATATATATATAAGTAAAACATCGTACAAGGTCACAGGTACCTGAAGTATGTAACATAGATATATTAGTAAAAACATCGTACAACGTCACGGGTACCTGAAGAATGTAACATATATGTATGAGTAAAAACATCGTACAACGTCACAGGTATCTGAAGTATGTAACATAGATATATTAGTAAACTATCATACAACGGCATGGGTACCTGAATTATGTAACATAGATGTATTAGTAAAAGCATCGTACATCGTCACGGGTACCTGAAGTATGTAACGCAGTTATACTAGTAAAAACATCGTACAACGTCACGGTTTCCTGAAGTATTTAACATATATATATTAGTAAAACATCGTACAACGTCATGGGTACCTGATGTATGTAACATAGATGTATTCGTAAAAACATCGTACAACGTCACAGGTCCCTGAAGAATGTAACACAGATATACAAGTAAAAACTCGTACAACGTCACGAGTACCTGAAGTATGTAACATAGATATACCAGTAAAACACTGTACAACGTCACTGGTACCTGAATAATGTAACATATATATACTAGTAAAAACATCGTACAACGTCACGGAAACCTGAAGTATGTAACATATATATGGGCCACTCCATGAGAAAACCGGTGATATTGACACACTTTTCGATTTTGGGATTTTTACATTTTCATATAGTCCAAATTGTCTAGTTTTGTTTGATGTATATGTTGACTTCGTATGACGAATATTGACGCCGAAATGGACGTCAAAACAAGACATGTGTTACTTATTGTTGAATTGACGTCGACGTCATTTTCATAATTTATGCTCGATTTAGATCTACTATATCGAAGGAAATGCATTGCATGTATTTAGATTAGGCTTTTCTGATAGTAATCGTTTAACGAGGTCTTATTTCAAATGTATCCGATTTACTAAAACCTGTGTGGTTTGTGATTATAGCGACCTCGTAAAGATCTGAGATCAGTGTCCGAGTTCCTATTGGTTGACTACCAATTCTCAATTGACAAAAGTCAAACCCACTCTTTAGTACTCTTGGTTGTTTGGATAGTACTACGGCAGCTACGGTTTCAGTTGACAGAGCTAGAAACTATGTCTTTGTTATATAACTGAATGTGCATTGTCGAATGAATGTTTACAAATAACAACAACACACTTGCATGACAGTCGAAGTGTTCCCTGTTATATAATCATTGAGTTATTGATAATTCAATACAGAATTGGCACACAAGTATGTGTAACTCTTCAAAAGCTTATTACTACAAAGATTTTTCAAATCATTATTTGATACTGAAAAATACCTAACGATTGACGAACTCTATGACATTATAAGTGCTCTAACCAAAGTTTAGCTATAGAAACAGGACGCCATGACAACATTGAGAAAATGTTTAGAATTTGTACTTATTGTTTAAATAGAAATACCTACATAACACGATTTACATTTTGTATTGATAAATGAACAACTCATATAAATAGAAAATATTAAATTGCATTAATTAGGATGAAATAAGTGCATATATATGACACTAATATAATTCATAAAGTATGATACTTGGAAAATAACTATTTACAAATCTACATTTATTGTCCGTATTAAGAATTGTTATCAAAATTGTGTATATTGTGAGTTGCTCTCAAACATTGATGTCTGTGTAATGTATATGTTTTGTGGGCCGGAGGCCTTATATTACAATACAAGCATATTGCATTGTATTGTATTGTATAAGTTTGTTATAATCAAAACAACACTTGGTTCTTCATGGCAAAAACCATACCACTATAGCAATATAAGGCAAGCCTGGTGGCTATGTTTTTCGACCGATCAACATGGTTTGAAAGTCACTAAAGAACGTTCCTACAAAACTGTTTTAAAATCGGACTTTTTTTTATGTTTTCACTATTTAAAGCCAATATAACGCTAACAGCCCCCTCTCCTTGTGGTCATGTTTTTCGACCGATCAACATAATGTTTTCTACAAAATAATAAAATAATTTGAAAATTGGCTAAATAGATTTTGAGGATAAGTATTCAATATAAAACTAACAGTACCAACATAGCTTCAGTTTGGATATACATGTAGGTTGCATGCGGTAACACATGAACAAAGAACTGCGGAAGCGAGTTGAAGTTATGGCTTGAGCATGGATGTCCTTCAATAAAGCACCTTGCTTGTGTGGTGTGATTTTGAGGTACTTTGACATGTTTTCACTATTTAAAGCCAATATAACGCTAACAGCCCCCTCTCCTTGTGGTCATGTTTTTCGACCGATCAACATAATGTTTTCTACAAAATAATAAATTAATTTGAAAATTGGCCAAATAGATTTTGAGGATAAGTATTCAATATAAAGCTAACAGTACCAACATGGCTTTAGTTTGGATATACATGTAGGTCGCATGCGGTAACACATGAACAAAGAACTGCGGAAGCGAGTTGAAGTTATGGCTTGACCATGGATGTCCTTGAATAAAGCACCTTGCTTGTGTGGTGTGATTTTGAGGTACTTTGACAGAGAGCGGACTGGACATAGGTGTTTGCAAGGTTGACGCTGAAAGTCAGTCGCACCATGGAACATGTCTGCAAAATTACTAAATTGTCTCTAAAGTCATATAAGGAAAAATGGCAACATACTGGCGGTCATGTTTTTTACAACAATCAACGTGGCTGAACGGAATCTGATAGAGTGTAACCCAAGGATCATTTCTACACAAAATATGAAAATCGAAGGAGAAGTTTGTATCATTCGGTTGCCATAGAAACCATAATTGTGCACGAATCCAAATACCAGAAAGGAAAATAGGAGAAGACATTGAGAGGATGATACCTGTGAAGTGTCATCCCAATTGTCTGAGCGTTTACAGATGAGAAGTCGTTCCAAGCAAAATGTTAACGCATGCAGAGACGCACGACGGTCAATTCGACATGACATAAGCTCGATTGGCTCTCAGCCATTGGAGCTAATAACATAACAGACTTGCAATGCTAACGAAGAAGCATTGCATGAGGGCATATCAGTAGGTACTCATGTCATATTATATATCATTTTCTCCTCCCGATATTTTCAAGTCTGTCATCGAAACACAACTGGGTTCGTCAGCAACGCAACGTTTTTGTCGAACGATGTATCATGTATTTAGCAAATGATTTATGTGATAATAAAACCCAATATTCCGAGGTTGTAAATCGCAGTGGTGATAAGGCAATGTTCAATGATATGTTTGTGTTAAATGAAGTATCATTCACTTGTCAATGACATCTGCGATACTAAACCCAACATGCAGAGGTTGTAAATCAATGCCGATTTGAATTATATTGCATACTTAAGTAGGCTCTCTGGGTGAATTTACAACTACAATGACAAGAGCTATCCTGACCAGACTGAATACATGTGTACGCTTATCACGGTTCTATTTAGTACAAATAACTTAACGAGAAGTTACCTTGATATAACGCTTCAAAATAGCACGTATGTTTTACCAGCAAGACTATATATATATAACTTTGCTATGTATATTGTATTTTTAATAATATTACAAAGTCATGATTCCTGCATTGTGTTGAAAAAAACGAAGTATATTAGTTCGAATGCAGAATAAATAACACACATCAAAGGCCGATCTGTCATCATGTCGACATAATCTAAACATTGTACATTACAACCTGTGGGCATTTTACTATGTTCACGCGTGTTATCATACATAGTATTATAACATAATATAATCACTCAGACAGTTCAATGTTTGTTTGAATGTTTGTATCAGGAGAGCGAGCATACAATCACTTTCTTCAATTGTAATTATTTTTAACCCTTTCCCTGCCAATCGCAATTAAAGGCTTTTGCAAACAATGAAGATTTGTCCGAAGTATCATGAATGCCTATGTTACCTTCATCCCTGTGAATATTGCTTGTGTCAAAATACGAACTAGTCATAATTTATTTCAGAGAGACACGGATTCAAAACACAAGTAATGATATCGAGAAAAAAAAAAACACGGATCCAATAAAATATTTATCTGTCAATGGTTTCAAATCAATCTAAGAGACGTATTTTCCTTTACTTCTCTTTTGGTATAGCAACGCCTTACGGCAGACAAAGGTGAAAATCATAACCTCATGAACTACGGAAAAAACCGAACCAAACTCCGCGTAAACATGTAATTTCACACACACAGAAGTGACGTCAAACTTAGAGCGGTAAATACCTCACTTCATATGAATGTCACTATCACCGGTTTTCTCATGGACTGACCCATATATATTAGTAAAACAGTGTACAGCGTCAAGGGTACCTGAAGTATGTAACATAGATATATTAGAAAAACATCGTAAAACGTCATGCGTACCTGAAGTATTTTACATAGATATATTAGTTAAAACACCGTACAACGTCACGGGACCTGAAGTATGTAATATATATAGGATCTGACATGAGTTGTCATTTCATATAAAGATTTATTAAACGAGTTCCAGATTTTTTCTTATTAAGCGAGCCTGTGGCGAGCTTAATAACAAATATCTTGGACGAGTTTAATAAAACTGTTTATGAAATGACAACGAATGTCAGATTCTTTTTATCACATGACGAAACACACACAGAAAATCGGGTTTTCCAAAGCTATTTTAATTTCGTCAGTAAACAGTATAACAATGCCACAAATAATTATTCCGAAGTCATATTCAGTTAAGTTTATTAAAAGGTATACTAAATAACACTAATGAGATATAATATTTATCACATAAAGTGGCTTATGAGGCGTATTTCGATAACAATGTACATAACGTTTACAATATTTCTAGATGAAATTTACGGGTTTTGGCGCCAAAGTGACTAACGTATGACGTCAAAACGATGACGTGACGTCATTTTAGTATTAGGTCAGGTTATATTACACACGTTGTATACTATATAAAGAAATACGTAATGGGTATATTACATGGGATACAAGGATTGTCATGTGATAAAGATATATTAGTAAAAACGTCGTACAACGTCACGGGTATCTGAAGTATGTAACATAGCTATATTAGTAAAAACATCGTAAAACGTCACGGGTACCTGAAGTATGTAACATAGATATATCAGTAAAAATATCGTACAACGTCATGCGTACCTGAAGTATTTTACATATATATATTAGTTAAAACACCGTACAACGTCACGGGTACCTGAAGTATGTAACATAGATATATCAGTAAAAATATCGTACAACGTCATGCGTACCTGAAATATTTTACATAGATATATTAGTTAAAACACCGTACAACGTTACGGGTACCTGAAGTATGTAACATAGATATATTAGTAAAAACGTCGTACAACGTCACGGGTACCTAAAATATGGAAGCACATACATAAACTGTCCCTATCTCACTTTAAAAATACATAAACGTCGCTGCAGGGTCTATAACATGCCGAGTCAGATTAACATTTACATCAGCTGCATGGTTTTATGAGCTCACGTACATCCAGTTGTTTAGCGGGGAATTGAGAATAAGAATAATATTGATAGTCGTCCACCCTCTTTTTTCGCGCATAACAAGAATTTCATTGGTCGATATAACGTGTATCCTTGCGCATGCATATAAATTCTTTTTCGCAGGTTTCCACCTCACAGTTTGGTTTCAACAGTCAGTCGATTCATATGGTTAAAAAAGATTAACATTTGCATCAGCCAATCAAATTTTCGCCTACAACATGGTTACATATCAATAGGGGAGATAACAATTAACGAGATATTGAAGCGGTGATGAGTGTTTCGTGTGTACATGTATAGTAACCATTTTGATAGCAAAACCGAGCGTTGGTTGTATCATGAGATTTTTATTGGACAGAAAAACGACCATCTACATGTACTTATAAATATTTAGTGTCAATTTGAGACGACCTTTTATACGGTGGGGTCAGATCCAATATACGCACACCGAAGTATGTTGGTCTCCCTTTAAATAATAAAATTGATACGTTATGTAATTGATATGAGTCATCTGGCTCTGAAACTGTTTTATAAACGCTTTTGGTCGGTTGTATTTCCATATTTACAAAGCTAGAAGGCAAGAGGATGATAAATATCCTTTCATATCGCTAAAGTTTCGTGTTGTGACTAGCAATAAGGAAGATTACAATCTACACCTTCTCATGTCAAATTTATCTTCCTTTAATTTGCTTTTGGTATGTTAACGCATGTCTACTACGAATTAAAATAAAAAAAATCGCTTCTAAGAATTTTGGGTTTTAATGAATCTGCTTTCAATGAAGACACAGTCTCACCATAGCCTTCACTGTACATCTACATGTTATTCAGTCCTAGATTCATATATTGACTGAAAAATAAGAAGTGTAGCCCCATTACTTTTACTTCTGCGCACTCCGCAACCGTCTCAGGGGGAAAGAAATGTAGAGTTATGCTTCCTGCAAAAGAAAATTAACAGGAGGCGAAACGTGTCTGCCCGGATTTTCCTGCGCGGCATGCTTAGGCTGATCCTGGACGATACTTTAAGCACACAATGTTGGTTTTCTCGTAATTCGGCTCATATGATCCCGTTACGTAGAGATATTAAGACCGTTAATTGCTAGACGCGAATCTAATACGAAAAAAAAACATAAATGGTTTTTTTCGCTTATAGGTAACGGGCGTGAGATTTTTTTTTTTTTTTTTTTTTTCAATAACCCATGAAGCTTTCTGAAATGAAACTGGAAAAATCCATGGGGGCCGCCATTTTGGATATGTATAAAAAGCAGACGTAAAACACAGATTGATAATTATTGTCGGCTTTTTAATCTTTTTTTTTTTTAAATCGGCATTTTGGGTATGTATAAAATGAGCAGAAAAACACGGATTGAAAATTATTGTCGTCTTTTTAATCAATTTTTTTAAAATCGATATTTAAGATCATTAAAGTGCTGGAATTAACATTTGTACGAAAAGTTAAAAATAAATGGAAATCTATAAGAAATATGTTTTCCCGTTCGTCAAAAAAACGACAGCATTAGCATAGGCACCCGAAACTAAATTTTGACTGTATCGTAGCTAAAGAAGGACGTGACGTCATTTCCGTTACACTTCATCTTGGCGTAACGTCAATGGAGCGACGTCGTTTCCCGCAAAAAAGTGGTATCAACATGAAAGACCCCAAATTCCTATACATGAGCTATTGACTCAATCATTCAAAGTATAATTATTTATCAAACATTGTGGCAAAAGGATAACTTTCTCATAAGGAGCAATTGTTCTTGTTGCGACAATCTTTTCCTAAATCGTTGCATTATAAGGCCTCAGAAACCGTCTCTAATAGGGAAAGGGTTTAGCAGAAATGTGACCCCTTACATAATTTGTTCCAGTCATATTGACTGCTTGAAAAAGGCAGTCGCCAGGTGGCATATGAAAAGGGCTGATCTATTTGCTTCTTTACCATAATGCAGGTGATCGATTAAAGAACATCTTGGCCCTCATGTTTTAACCTCGTTCATTATAAAAGTATCCCTTGATTTTCTGAAAGTCTTTACTTTATTATTTTCTGTTCGTAATAATAGATAGACGACAGCAATACGAATTGCAAATATGTTTTGATAATGCAAGACACATGACATTAACATTATTTTTGTCTAGTTAATTACTTATAAATCCTTTTTTATGCTCTTTAATTTTTATTTATAATTATCTTGCGTTTTTTTTCGTAAATAGGTAGCACCTATAGATATATTATATGTAGATAACCCAAGCTGCAATGCCGTTTGATAGCTTTTGTTTGCGCTTGAGTGCTGCTTCGGCCGATTTTATACCAACGCGGACAAAATGCAAATTGTTTCGAAAATTATTTCCCTTAAGATGTCTCTTATAGTACCTATACTGAACATAACATATAAGCATTTACCTGTGTAATAAAATCCTGCTGCAGCAAGTTTCTGTGGAGTCTGTACCAGATTTGTCGGCCAACCGCTGTATGACGATAGTCGGACGGAATACGAAATATAATCCGGATGTCGGTGTGTTGAGACTACTTTTGGTGGTGTGAAAGTTTGTGGTGTAGCATGTCCTTTAAAGGAAATAAATTTGTTAAATTTGTTAAATTGGGTGCCACAAGGGACGAACCTAGCTTCAATATTGTATGACCAGTGAATACCAAGAGGAACTGGCGCTGTGTGAGAAACATGGAAATAACAACGAAAATATACAAACAATCTCAATGGCAGCAAAAGAAATTGACGTTTCAACAAAATCAATTATTATCATATCAATTAGCGTTATCAAGTTTTGGTGTTGTTGTTTTTTTTTTACTTTTTCCAGGGACTACAAATACGCGTATTAGTAGTACATGCTATTTCGTTTTAAAAATAGCTAGACTTCGTCCCGTATGTCTCCTCTAAATTCACGCGGACAGTGTGCCCAAAGTCAGCATTATCTGCAGAGAGTATCACATATCATTTAAATATCCATGATGTCGTATGTCGGTCGAAATATTGTAACAGTTTGAATAATCAAACTAACAAAAGCTACGAGGAAACAATGCACACATGTACGGTAATTTTTTATTTTTTATCATGAAGAAATACACATTTTCATTATTGAACAAAGAAGCCAGGACGTAAAATATGTAGTTTTTTTTTTTTTACTTTTTCCAGGGACTACAAATACGCGTATAAGTATTACATGCTATTTTGTTTTAAAAATAGCTAGACTTTGTCCTCTATGTCTCCTCTAAATTCACGCTGACAGTGTGCAGCATAGTCCGCAGAGAGTATCACATATCAGTTAAATATCCATGGCGTCGTATTTCGGTCGAACTATTGTAACAGTTTGAATAATCAAACTAACAAAAGCTACGAGGAAACAATGCAAACTATGTACGGTAATTTTTTATTTTTTTATCAGGAAGATATACACATTTTCATTATTGGACA
>JASEVX010000012.1:32007712-32131534 GCA_031761405.1 Serripes groenlandicus
TCGACCGCGACAACTCGGCATACTTCTAGCCCTGAAAACTTCAAATAATTAATACGAAAATAGACTCATCAAATATGTTTCCGTTGCCATAAAGCGACAGATCAATGTCGAACACTGGATTCCTTAGTCTACCTAATTTCAAATGAATGTTGAATTTATTACAAGAATTTAAGATGTTTTCAGTTCTTACCTTGGTCGAGTTCATGAATGTTTATATTTGATAGAAGATATTACTATCCAAAGTGAAATTGCTTTCAGAAAGAAATGTATTTGTTTAAGAAATGTACAACTGAATAGCATGTACATGTTAAACGTTAAACTGTGTAAAGACCGTGTAATTAGCTCTTGAAGTGTGTTAAGCGCAATTGAATATCTAACAATAATGTTTGCGCTATACAAATGTATTTGTATTTGTATGGTGTGGTTGTGTTGTTTAAGAAGGATTATGTCCCATAGCGAATTCTGGGTTCACCCAATTATGTTGCTTCTTTGAAAGACGTCTTCATTATTATTATTATTATTATTATTATTATTATTTATTATTATTACTCTTATTATTATTATTATTATTATTGTGTTTTTTATTATTGTTAGTATTATTATTATTAATGTTATTATTATTATTATTATTATTATTATTATTATTATTATTATTATTATTATTGTTATTATGTGATTAGTTTAAGTTTACCACAAATGAATAGGTTCTATTATTAAACCAAAATTCGTAACGAAATTCATAAATTGATCGTCAGAAACTGAATTCACCCACGGATATAAAGTCACGATGTTACAATTAAGTGGTACAGTTTTTTGTATGGTTTTGACGCGCGATATTCGTTAGAAAGTTAAATGTCCGTCCTGGTTGTGTAGTGGTGATTGTCAGCCTCAGATGCAGAAGATCGGGGGTCCGATCCCCGGTCTGGCCATACCAAAAAATTGTAAATCTGTCCTTGTCGGGATTGTGTGGTGGAGTATTACCACCTACTCGATGATATCCGGATAAATAGATTAGTAGTACTGGTAACTTAACCAGGGAAAATCGTGATATAACAGAGCTATTGTTGAAAGCGACGTAAAACACCAATTAAACGAACTAAGAATGTTGATACATACTTTAGTCATTTATATTGTCTTCACCATTTATCCTTATGACCTATCATTTTCATCTTTGATATTAACCGGAAGCAATTTGTTATCGAAATATTGTTGATAAGTCAAGTGTAACTACACAAGCTCATAATTTAGACAAGTGTTTCCTTTATAGTTATAGTATTGTTATGCGTACCAGTATGTTATGATTGTTTTCATTTTGTTATGTGTTAATGTTAATTGCTATGTGTTACCTAATGGTTGATCTAATTTCAAATGTGATAACTAAACAAGCTCATAATTTAGAGAAGTATTTTCTTTATAGTTCTATTTGTGTTATGCTTACCAATATGGTATTATTGTTTTCATGTTTACATGTTAATGTTAATTAGTTATATTCTTGTTATGCTTACCAATATGTTTTTTTGGTTATTTGTCATGGTGTTATGTGTTAATGTAAATTGCCATGGTTCAAGAAATTCATAAATCGATGTTTGCAATACTGGTGTGAGAAAGCCAGTAAATACATGGGTATGTGAAGTGGCCACCGTTTTATGAATGAACAAATGTTAGAAGTGGGCTTAGATCTTATCAATCAAGCAATCAATAAATCAATCCTTACTTTATACTGACACAGGATCATTGAACAAGGCGAATATGTTGTACAATCACTACGCTAAAATCAACAAATCTAATTATATCCGATAGATTATGTAAGCAGGATACAATATGTAAAACGCCATATAAGATAACGATTATTACTTGTTTGATCAACAACATGTGACTGTAATAACACGGGTTAACGCTTTGCAATCAGCTACATGTATACTGAAACCGTTCCGGGATTCCGCGTTCCCAAACACTTGTTGGGTTAGTTCGATTCAAATAACCAAAATTGCACGTGTTTATATTCTGAATAACATTGCACGTGTTATACCTTACCTGTCAATGAGCTCTTCAACACTGGTGAATAGTAGAACAATGATAATGATTTTTATTTTAATGGTGGTAGTTTACCTGAAAATTTGGAATTGGTGCATACTAGCCCGCACGGAAGCTCTAAAAAGAAGGAAGGTGACATCTACAGTAATAAGTTAATGAGGGTATGATGTGTTCTATACTTACAATTATGCATTAGGACGTCTTGGCCTGAAAAAGGTTTCTGAGATCGGATATATTTTTATTATAAATAAGTCGATTCATTAAGGATCGAACAGCATTGATAGATGCTTTGTTCGTTTTCGAAAACTCCAAACATCTTAGGCCATCTAGCATCATTTACGTTATATCTGATGGAAATTTATGTTTCGTTACTTGAGAAATATGATCCTTTATTATATATTAAGGGTTAATTGGTTCTCTAAAACATTTGCTTCAAATAATATACCAGAAATAGAACGATAGCATAATAATTAGCACAATACGCAAAATACTGCGCTATGTTTGTTCAGATTATTTAAGGAAGTGTTATGAGTTGTTATTGAAACATTAGATTCATCAATTTCAATAGTTAATAAAGCTTTAATTATTTATTCAATTATCAATTTCTAAAGTAAGGAAAATAATTAAAGACGAACATTTTCTTTTCAAATATTCAGAATATTCATATTTTAAAGTTAAGTTGCCATTTATGTTAGCGATCAATCGCTTTCTCGTTCGAAACTGTGTACATTATTATATATTAACCTTTTGTAGTAAGACGCCAGTTCACAATTCTTGTTACAATAAGCACAACGACTGTTTTTCTTACTTCAATTATTGTTACAAAATATTGAAATAGCATGGGTTAGATACACTATAAAATATCGTAAATCGTACTGCAATATATCCTTAAAGCATATCTAACATCAAGCAAACATCAAGCAAAATAAATAAAAAACACAAAACATGTTTACTGTCTTTTATAATTTTATTGTGTTTGATTGTTTGATTGATTGGTTGGTTTATAGTGAGGAACTTTGTTTATATGAATAAAAAACATAAATGGTTTTTTTCGCTTAAAGGTAACAGGTGTGAGATTTTAACCCATGAAGCTTTCTGTGTTTTACGTCTGCTTTTTATACATATCCAAAATGGCAGCCATTTTGGATATGTATAAAAAGCAGACGTAAAACACAGATTGAAAATTATTGTCGGCTTTTTTTTTTTTTTTAAA
Organism: Serripes groenlandicus; assembly: GCA_031761405.1. Classification (NCBI taxonomy): domain Eukaryota; kingdom Metazoa; phylum Mollusca; class Bivalvia; order Cardiida; family Cardiidae; genus Serripes; species Serripes groenlandicus. The sequence continues at coordinate 32,010,960 of JASEVX010000012.1, forward strand.
TCAGTATTTTGGGTATGTATAAAATGAGCAGAAAAACACGGATTGAAAATTATCGTCGTCTTTTTAACCATTTTTTTTTTAAATGATCATTTAAGTGCTGTGTTATGTGGGAATTAACATTTGTACGAAAAGTTGAAAATAAATGGAAATCTGTAAGAAATATGTTTCCCCGTTCGTCAACTGTATCGTAGCCAAAGAAGGACGTGACGTCATTTCCGTTACACTTCATCTTGGCGTAACGTCGATGGAGCGACGTCTTTTCCCGCAAAAAAGTGGTATCAACATGAAAGACCCCAAATTCCTATACATGAGCTATTGACTCACTCATTAAAAGTATAATTATTTATCAAACATTGTGGCAAAAGGATAACTTTCTCATAAGAAGCAATTGTTCTTGTGGCGACAATCTTATTCTAAATCATTAAAAAATAAAATGTAAGTGTATACCGAAATGAAACATAAGGGACATAACTTATTATTGGCACATTTCTGAAACAATAATAGTCATTCCACTTGCTCATCGTGTTCCGTTTCGAACAATGCTTACATGAAATATGTATGATTTTGTTTTACTGTCGGTCCTACTTTATATTTTCAAAGTATCGTTGTCAGTTTTAACCTTTCCACAGTAGTGTACATTTCATCTATTGCCACAATGTCTGCTGCAGATGCATCACAAAATGTCTGTATCTGGGAAAGGGTTAAAATTAGTATATATGGCCATTACTTGCATACTTTAACTTTTAAATGATACTGCAATGGCAATGAAACACTAGAACAAACACATCTAATATTAGCTATGCTACTACAAAATGTAATAACAGCACAAACAGTTTTGTAAAACTTGAAAAGGGGAACCTGTCCTGATCGACGTCTATTTCACTTAACCATATTTTGTCTTACTTTTTCCAACCAGTTTCCCGTACACAAGTCTTCATACGCAAGTGCCTCCAATCAAACATTGACTAGATTGAGCCCAATGAACTTTGTCAATAAAAGAAACAAGAGCACCGCGTACGGCACAGACGCTCGACTGATAGAAAACAGAAAAAAAGCTGAGCTGAACAAAAAACCTTAACCGGAAGACCACGCCGCCGCCGCCGCCGTCGCCGCCGACAACGACGCCAGGGTCATGACAATAGCTCTCGTTTTTTCAAAAGTCGAGCTAAAAATGTCCGAGCCGGGGGCCGAACTCACGGATCCTGGTTTGGTATCCCTCGTCGTTTACGACTGAGCTATCGCGTCCGACTACTCGCCTATACAACAATGGGCCTTAACACAGTTTTATATCATGTTTCAGTTATATCTCGATGGCCTGTTCACCTTATTAATTTTACCAAGGTTTCTCGCACCAGTACTCAACACCATTCCAAGGTTACAGACTCTCAACCAACATAGACTATTTAGCCATTCATTGAAAGACGATGAATGTGTTGCCGTACTTTGTTCAATAAGTGGTCCGCACAACATCCGACCAAAGCAAATGTCTCTTTTCCAGCATAAATTTATTTAACACATTGGTTGGAGACGAATGACTTTTTCAATCAACGAGGTTCGAACTAAAGCCCTCGTCGTAACGGACTGTTCTATCGCTGTCCGACTTCTCGTCTTTACATTCAGGGCTCTTAACACTATTTAAACCATGGTTTAGTCTTATTACGGCGGCCACTTCGCCTTACTACTGTAACCTGGCTTTCTCGCTCCTATACTATACACATCATTCTTTCCAATGGCTAACTTAAAAGAAAAAAGTTTGCCTAGCCGGGGTTCGAACTCATGTTCCTTGTCACTACCGACTGAGCTATCGAGACTCGAATACTCATCTGTGAGGCAAGACAATAATTGTCTTTGCTGGATATTGATCATTAACCGCCAAATTCCTAATATTTGTATACCCTTTTCTTAACACCGTTTCAAACCATAGTTCAGTTGTATCGCGGCGACCTGTTTACTTTACTAGTGTTACCTGGCTTTCCCGCTCCTATACTAAACACAACATTCTTCACAATGGCTACCTTTGGATAGGAAAGTATCCCATCACTAAAAAACGAGTGACACAAGTCACAAGGAGTTTTGTTAATACAAGGAAAGAACGATGTGCCGAGCCAGGGTTCGAACTCACGTTCCTCGTTGCTGCAGACTGAACTATCGAGACTGGACTTCTCATCTATGAGGCAAGACAAGAACTTTATTTACTGTATATGGTTCACTAACCGCCAAATTTGTAATATGTGTATACCCTTTCCCACGTACTTAAGAATCTGTAGAAGCCGGATTTTGAAATCGATATGAAAAATTATTGAAAATCTTTATCGATTGAAGTATTTTTATTTAAAAAAGTTGAAAACAATGTGGCAAGCAGTATTTCGAGGGCTTGGCGTGAAACAGTTGTAACTAAAAACCTATATTGAAAACCCTGGTTTAGGGGCAATTTTGACCCTTTTGTAAACAATGCAAATTTAGGTGCCATTGCTCAGAACGAGCAATGGCACCTAAATTTCCATTGTTTACCAAGAAAAATGATTTTACGCTTATAAAGACTTTATGGCGAAGTGATTAACCTTGGTAAAAAATTACCAATTTTAGTTACAACCGTTTCACGCCAAGCCCTCGATTTGCTCATTTAGAACTATGACCTTTTTACGACATAACCTTGCAAATTTGAATGTTGCCGAGTTATATGTTAGTCTGATACCCGACGTATTGTAGCAAATTAGTACGTCTGTCCTTAAAAAACAATGGCGACTTGCAGTTTAGTCTGGTACTTGGCGCTCTATAGCAAATTAGTAGGTCTGGAGTAATTATGTTATACGATTCAATCTGCTAGCCTAATATATTCTTGATTTTCGTAACCCCTACCTACTAACGACGTTTGAAAGGTTTGTTCCGAAAATAAGGTTGTCTCTGAAGAGTTTTGTTTGCTCCACGATGGCCAATAGGTCGCCGTCAATAATGATGTATGCCTTACCCGATAATGAGATGATAGGGGCAGGTAAATCCAGACTAGTTAGCTCAGTGAACACTTACGCTCTATGTGATCCGACGTTTACACTTCACGGAGTTCAAATGTCAACGGAAAATTACTTTTTCTAAACTAGCAATGAATCAACAGAACAAATGAAAACTATTAAAATCTTGTTTATATTTTCATATTGGTCTCACGACAGAGTCCAGTGACAATTAGTTTTGCACTGATTCAATATTAATATCGTTTAACCAGGAACGCAAATGATCGCTAACGTCCCTAGATTAACACACCGTATAGAGCACAACCTGTCCACAATAGCATTCTGTAGAAGCAGAAAAAGAAAATGTGTTGATCCATAGAAGGTTTATTCTGAATATATCAATTGGGCCCGTCTATTGGGAAAGGTACAAGTCGGCTTTTGTAAACAGTGTAGACCAAGATCAGCTTGTAGATTCGTACAGTTTGATCAATATTTACACTTATCAATATTACTCACACAAGCTTGTTAAAAGCTGCTTTAAAAGTTGTGTAGATTATGATAAGTTGGAGCAGATGTACAGGTTGATCTGAAACTGCTCCTTTTACAGCGTATACATTTTCGCACTAAAGCCTTCAATTTGCGTTTAAAGTGGAATCATACCTTTGAAATAACGTCATTTTGACGTCAAAACGTACGCTTTTTGCGACAATTACAGTGTTGTTAAAGAAATCACCAAGGCTTTCTCGTTTGAAGTGGTATTTGGAAAGAGTTAACACCAGACCGAAGGAAATAAAATTACCTACGTAGTGATGTAATTGCCATACAACTGCCAAGACAATTAACGTAACATAAGGGGAGTCAAAATGAAACTTTCGCTAAAATATTTTAACAGTAATTCGGTTATTTCAAATTTATTAAAAATTCGCCAGAGAGATTTTTTTTAAAAACTTATATAATTTAGAACAACCTTTTGTCTACCATTTACCAATGTTTCAAGAAAATCTATTGTGCAGATCAAACCGTACACTGCGGAATTTAAATTGAAACGTACCTAGGGTTTTTAAAATGAACTCCTAGGGTTTTTAAAATGAGCTCCCGATGTTTCATAAAAACAATCAATTTTATTCTTTTACGAAAGTGGTAAATTGTATCTATTATACTCCTTTAAATATTACATATGTTTTATATAAATTGACCTGTCTACTTCGCTGTTTATCTGTTTAATCAATTTTTCACATTCCATGTATTAGTATTAGTATTAGTCTCAAACCGTCGCTTTCAGTTCTTATAAATAGATTTTATTTCACTTATTCGAATACATGCAATTCGTTATTTACATACATACATTTACATAAACAAATTGATACGGGAACATCAAATAGTAATTCGATATAACATGAAGTTTCATGATTTTACATAACCCAACATTTCTGATACGAAATTCTTCAAACAAGAGCATCGTCAGAATTATCATGGAAGAAATTGTTAATATATGTTATTATTACTTTCATATTTGTCACTCTAGGTACTTTGTGATGTATCTTCAGATAACAGTAAATACAGAATGCGTTTCTCTTAATCAGGCAAAAATCAAGTTTCAGAACTTCAAAGATTATAACTGAACAGCATGCAAAGCTTTCTATCTATTATATCCGTGATTATGCTTTTGTTATTTAAGGAAACACTTTATATGATAAAACATCGAGAATAACTATTTGACTTTCTTCCCTTTGGAAAACCTTATGTACACGATTTTATGAAAGTTTTGACTAGATTGTATTCACACAGCTCCGCAGTTCAATTCAACCTAGAGCTGTTTGAAAACAGGTGTTTATTGACAATATTATCCTGTATAGTTTGGGTAAATAACCCACTAGTATTACTAGTCAGCGAGTTCGTTAAATAAACCAAGTTTTGCTTTAAAATTATTTAAGGAAAAATTGTAAACTGTGAACGAACTTTATATTATTCGCTTCAAATCGATGTTTAGTTTAGTTTAAACTTATTTATTTTAAATCGATTGCGAAACAAGCTTTAAGCTTATATTAATCACGCTCGATGTCTGACTATTTGAGCAAATCGATGTTAATATAAGATGAGATAGTAATGGTCATTCCTTTAATTACACATAAAATGAGCAGCTGTGTAAACACAAATTACAATTTAATCAAAAACTTGCCGCAAACGACAACAACATTATCACGGATAGAATACCAAGAAAGCTTTGCATGACAGGTATATACTTCGAAATTCTCAAAATTGCATATTGAGAACAACATTTGTATACTGTTATCTAAAATACGATACAAAAAAACAAGGGTGACATATAACATTTGTGATAATTATATGTCATATATAGAACAACAGTTGAACAGAAAAGTTAACGAGTCAGTTTATACATATGACAAATCCAAATATTATTTTGTTGTTTTTCTGATAAATTATTTACAACCGTAATTACTTTAATTCTTTAAATAGAAACACATATATACTACCTTCCATTATTCTTGATGTGATAGATTAAATTTAGAATGAAATTGATAAGTATAAGGAAAAAATAAGTATTCATTTTAATTACCCTGGATGCGTCTCAATGTTTAATTCCGCAGTGAACGTTACGAAGCACACAAGAGGTTTAACGCCATTGTGATTTATTAAAAATCGACACGATAGATTTGCTTGAAAGATTGGCAAATAGTAGATGAATAGGTGTTCTATGTTATATTTTATTTTAAAAAAAAATCTCGAATTTTAAATAAATTAGAAATAATCAAATTACTGTTCAAATATTTTATCGAAATTTCTACTTTAAGTCGCTTTATGTTACGTCAATTGTCATAAAAGATGTATGAAATTGATATTATCATACAGGTTATTGTATTCTCTTCAGTTTAAAGTTCATTTTATCCGAATCCAAATTGAAATGCGGAAGTAATGGTGATTTCTTTAACAACACTGCCATTGTCACAAAAACGTACGTTTTGACGTCAAAAACGACGTTATTTCAAAGGTATGATTCCACCTTAACGAAGCCCTGCGGCCGAAGAAATTTTTTTTTTTTTTATACCTGTGACCTTCCGTGACCTTCCGTAGAGGTACAGTTTTCGAAAGGTTATACTATGCTTAATAGTATTGACATTTAACGTAACACGAACGTGTAGAGGAATTGGGGATTTACATGTGCATAAATAAAGGCCAGTTTGTGTTTAAAGAAGCTTTGAAGAGGAAAATTTTAAGAGTTGTTATATAGAGTGTTTGATATTCCAACGAACGCATCTGTTAGGTTTATACTGTTTAACACTGGTTGGGCTATCCTTCTAGTAAATTTATTAACATATACAAATCGGTCTATTTAATATATTAGAGGGCAATGAAGACTCTAGTGAGACTGTACACAGATGCATAAAGACCCTAAATCGATAAACTAGACTCAAATGAAGATGATTCTAAGAACTATGCATTTATTAATATGGGCTATATTTGTTGCAAAATAATTAATTTATTGTAAAGACTATAATGCTCATGCCCACGTGTCAGATGACTGTTGTTAAGATACAAATCGGTCTATCTAATACATTGGCGGGCAATGAAGACTCTGATGAGACTGTGCGCATGCACCGACTCTTCTGAGTCTTCATTGAACGCAGATGCATTAAGACCCTAAATATATAGACCATGCTCAATATATAGATGGATCTAAGAATTATGCATTCGTTAATATGGGATATATATGTTACAACAAGAAAAGTATTGTAAAGACTATGATGCTCCTGCCCACGAATCACATGACTGTTGTTGCTTGGACGCTTAGACAACTACAGTAATACCTTATTTTATAATCCGAACATGGAGCGGGGTCATTATCAACATTTCTACACAACAGGCCCGTTGACAATTCACATGTAAATATTTCCTTAGAGAAATACGCGGGGATCCCGCTGTTTGTAGCGCATGCTATCGTGGTAACGTGGCCGTCGTGGCAGTATTGGTCTAGATCACTGGCGTCAAGGTGCTCCTGCTCGATTCCGTCCGAAGGGGTGTCTCTGTTGAACCAGCGAGTCCATCCACTCTGTACACAAGGCTTTGGACTGGGTCTGAGCGTCTGCACTCCTTTAATAAAAAATAAGAAGTTAAGAACTATCAGAGGACAATGGTTATTGGTTAGGGTTTTACGCCGTTTTCAACGTTTTTTTGATCATATCAGTTCACCTACTCATGTGATTCTTGGTTTCCTCACACCAGTACTCCACAAAACATTATTTCCAAGCAACTGGCTTCCTTTTCCACTTAGACTGTTAGCCCATTGGTGAAAGACGAATGTCGCTTGTCACAGTGAACCTCGACAAACGTCGGCAAGAATGTTGGCCGAGCTGGAGTTCGAACTCACAACCCCTATATTGCAGCCCGTGTCGGAACCGGGGCTCGGCATCATCGAGGAAACGTCGATACTCGATGTTTACAAGATAAAAAAAACGCCCAGGACAAACAAGGCAAAAAGTGATTAATTGGCTAGGATTTATAGCCCCGCACAAACAAGGCAGAGAATGGTAGATTGGCTGGGGTTTATCACCACGGACAAACTTGGCAAAGCATGGTTAATTTACTTGGGTTTATCGCCCCGGACAAACAAGGCAAAGCATAGTTAATTTACTTGGGTTTAACGTCAAGCAATAAACAAGGCAAAGAGTGGTCAATTGGCTAGGATTTATCGCTCCGGCAAAACAAGGCAAAGCGTGGTTAATTGACTGGGGTTTAATGCCCCGTCCAAACAAGGCAAATCGTGCTTAATCGGCTGGGGTTTAATGCCCCGGACGAACAAGGCAAAGAATGCTTAAATGCCCCGGACAAACAAGGCAAAACGTGCTTAATCGGCTTGGGTTAATTGCCCCGGACAAACAAGGCAAAGAGTGGTTAATCGGCTTGGGTTTAATGCCCCGGACAAACAAGGCAATAAGTGGTTAACCGGCTGGGGTCTAATGCCCCGGACGAACAAGGCAAAGAGTAGTTAATCGGCTGGGGTTTTACGCCCCGGACAAACAAGGCAAAGATGGTTAATTGGCTGATGTTCAATGCCACGGAAAAACAAGGCAAATAGTGCTTAATCGACTGGGGTTTAACGACGTATCAATATAATTTCAGTTATATCGCAGTGGTCAAGCAAAGCAATAACGCTGTTAAAAGCATACTAGCTTTTAAAACAGTATCTTAACCAATATAATATTTTGGGAAATAAAATATCTATAGCAAACTTAAAATTGTACAATCCTCGACTTCATTATTCTTACATGTTCTGGTTTAATACTTTCATTTCAACTTGCATTGTAACGGTCTTAATTTGATCTCGACTTGTTTGGGGATATATTTTATGATAGGTATTTAATGTTCTCACAACAGAAATTCTGTTATATCGCGGTTGTCAGTTTGTCTATCCAGTTCCTGACATTCTCGGGCCATAACTTCACACAATATTCTGTCTTACTTTACGCATGTTCTTCCCAAACAACAGTCTTACTTTACGCAATATTCTTCCCAGAAAACTGTCTTGCTTCACACAATATTACTCCAAGACAACTGTCTTACTTTACGCAATATTCTTCCCAGACAACTGTCTTACTTTACGCAATATTCTTTCCAGACAACTGTCTTACTTCACACAATATTCTCCCCAGAAAACTGTATAACTTTACGCAATATTCTTCCCAGACAACTCTCTTACTTTACGCAATGTTCTTCCTAGACAACTGTCTTACTTTATGCAATATTCGTTCAAGACAAATATCTTACTTTACACAATATTCTTCCCAGACAACACTGTCTAAATTTACGCAATATTCTTCCCAGGCAACTGTCTTACTTTACGCAAAATTCTTCTCAGAAAACTGTATCACTTTACGCAATATTCTTCCCAGACAACTGTCTTACTTTTACGCAATGTTATTCCCAGACAACTGTCTCACTTTACGCAATATTCTTCCCAGACAACTGTCTTACTTTACGTAATGTTCTTCCCAGACAACTGTATCACTTTACGCAATATTCTTCCCAGACAACACTGTCTTAATTTACGCAATATTCTTCCCAGGCAACTGTCTTACTTTACGTAATATTCTTCTCAGAAAACTGTATCACTTTACGCAATATTCTTCCCAGACAACTTTCTTACTTTACGCAATGTTCTTCCCAGACAACTGTCTTACTTTACGTAATGTTCTTCCCAGACAACTGTATCACTTTACGCAATATTCTTCCCAGACAACACTGTCTTAATTTACGCAATATTCTTCCCAGGCAACTGTCTTACTTTACGCAATATTCTTCCCAGACAACTGTCTTACTTTACGCAATGTTCTTCCCAGAAAACTGTCTCACTTTACGCAATATTCTTCCCAGACAACTGTCTTACTTTACGCAATATTCTTCCCAGACAACTGTCTTACTTTACGCAATGTTCTTTCCAGACAACTGTCTTACTTTACGTAATATTCTTCCCAGACATCTGTCTTACTTTATGCAATATTCTTCCCAGCCAACTGTCTTTAATATTCTTCTCAGACACCTGTCTTACTTTATGCAATATTCTTCCCAGACAACTGTCTTACTTTACGCAATGTTCTTTTTCAGACAACAGTGTCTTACTTTACGCAGTATTCTTCCCAGACAATTGTCTTACTTTACGCAATGTTCTTCACAGACAACTATCTTACTTTACCCAATGTTCTTCCCTGGCAACTGTCTTACTTTACGCAATATTCTTCCCAGACAATTGTCTTACTTTACGCAATGTTCTTCCCAAACAACTGTCTTGCTTTACGCAATATTCGTCCCAGACAACTGTCTTACATAATGCAATATTCTTCCCAGACAACTGTATTAATTTACACAATATTCTTCCCAGACAACTGTCTTACTTTACGCAATGTTCTTCCCAGACAACTGTCTTACTTTACGCGATATTCTTCCCAGACAACTGTCTTACTTTACGCAATATTCTTCCCATACAATTGTCTTACTTTACGCAATGTTATTCTCAGACAACTCTTTTACTTTACGCAATATTCTTCCCAGATAACTGTCTTACTTCACACTATATTCTTCCCAGACAACTGTCTTACTTTAGGCAATGTTCTTCCCAGACAACTGTCGTACTTCACTCTATATTCTTCCCAGACAACTGTCTTACTTTACGCAGTATTCTTGTCAGACAACTGTCTTACTTTACACAATATTCCTCTTAGACACCTGTCTTACTTCACACAATATTCTTCTCAGACAACTGTCTTACTTTACGCAATGTTCTTCCCAGACAACTGTCTTACTTTACACAATATTCTTCTCAGACAACTGTCTTGCTTCACACAATATTACTCCAAGACAACTGTTTTACTTTACGCAAAATTCTTCCCAGACAACTGTATTACTTCACACTATATTCTTCCCAGACAACTGTCTTACTTCACGCAATGTTCTTCCCAGACAACTGTGGTACTTCACTCTATATTCTTCCTAGACAACTGTCTTACTTTACGTAATATTCTTCCCAGACAACTGTCTTACTTTACGCAATATTCCTCTTAGACAACTTTCTTACTTCACACAATATTCTTCCCAGACAACTGTCTTACTTTACGCAATGTTCTTCCCAGACAACTGTCTCACTTTACGCAATATTCTTCCCAGACAACTGTCTTACATAATGCAATATTCTTCCCAGACAACTGTCTTACTTTACGCAATATTCTTCCCAGACAACTGTCTTGCTTCACATAATATTACTCCAAGACAACTGTTTTACTTTACGCAATATTCTTCCCAGACAACTGTCTTACTTTACGCAATATTCTTCCCAGACAACTGTCTTACTTTACGCAATATTATTTTCAGACAACTGTCTTACTTTACGCAATATTCTTTCCAGACAACTCTTTTACTTTACGTAATATGCTTCCCAGAAAACTGTATAACTTTACGCAATGTTCTTCCCAGACAACTGTCTTACTTCACACAATATTCTTCTCAGACAACTGTCTTACTTTACGCATTGTACTTCCCAGACAACTGTCTTACTTTACGCAATATTACTCCAAGACAACTGTTTTACTTTACGCAATATTCTTCTCAGACAACTGTCTTACTTTACGCAATATTACTCCAAGACAACTGTTTTACTTCACACTCTATTCTTCCCAGACAACTGTCTTACTTCACGCAATATTCTTCCCAGACAACTGTCGTACTTCACTCTATATTCTTCCCAGACAACTGTCTTACTTTACGCAATATTCCTCTTAGACAACTTTCTTACTTCACACAATATTCTTCCCAGACAACTGTCTTACTTTACGCAATGTTCTTCTCAGACAACTGTCTTACTTTACGCAATATTCTTTCCAGACAACTCTCTTACTTTACGTAATGTGCTTCCCAGACAACTGTGGTTCTTCTCACAATATTCTTCCCAGTTTTATTGTACGCAATGGTAGTAGATAAATGACGCTGATCGTTTAGATTTTTTTTTCAATAGTCAGTTATAATATTTTGGACAGTCTGGGATTCGAACTCGTGGATTGACAGTTGAGGTCGGAATCACTGATCTATCGGGGATTGAACCAAAGCGACGACTTTGTATGTGAAAAACATCCGACGCCGGTTAGTATAACTAATCAATACCCCCCTCTCCCCGCCCGATAATATGAATTTCTCTTAACGCTTTCCCACATACAACTTACTGAAGCAATCGACTTTGAAGAACATAGAAATGAACTATAAATGTACATTAAAGTATTATCAATAAACGGTGTGGCAAACGTAAACATTGCTTATTGTGAGCTATCCCGCCTTTTGCAACAATGTTTTTAAAAAACGACTGCTGCAGATGTGTCTATATGTGGGCAAGAGTATACCGAATGTCACCCTTGTGACGAGGTAGCATGTCAGTGAGATCGAATCATCGACAAAATGCAATATTTTTATTTTAACCGTTTGCCTGAAATAATTGATATTTCTAGAGTCTTCTGCTTTCAAAACATTTGAGACAAGAAAATATTATATGAGGTAATAAAAGATATAAAATTTATAATATAAGTGTTTGAAAATGGATAATTTGCGTTTCCGCGATGATTTTAAAGTTTTCTGCTGCAAATGTGTCAAATGTCGACTGTATTGAGAAAGGGTTTGAATTACTATTAATATTTCGTGTTAAAATACGCAAAACCAATGACAACCAAAACCCCAAAATTAAAGGAGTTATCTAAATAGTATATAAAGTTTCCATTGTAAAACATGTAAAAACATGGATCAACCATTATACCTTGCGATGTTGTCTTCACCGGGCCGGTTAGTAACTGGTTTGTTGTCACTTTCGTCAATTCTGTTGTCTTAAAAATACAAACATGATATATATTGTGTGTGTCTGTATGTGTGTTTTACGCCACTCTCAGCAATGTTTCAGTTTTATCACGGCGTTTCCTAGGTAAGTTTCCTAGTTACCTGTACTACTGGTTTATTTATCCTAATTTCCGTACGGGTCTGTCTTAGTGCTAACCCCACAATGCTTATCGCCAATACTTCCCTTTCATTTTTAAAATCCTCATAAAATATGATAACATAACCTTAGATAATTGAGTTTGCATATATACTAGAGTGAACTTATAATCGATATCATCGGGGGACCGGTTACAATTGATCGTTTTCGGTAGATTCAATTCAATTCAATTCATTTAGTAAGTATTAAGTACATGATACTTCTTGCAATAACATAACTGTAATGGAAAGACAAAACAAATCACTAAATAAGACGACAAAATGTAAAATACAATACAACATTTCATCTATCAGTTCTTAGTTTTCGCTCTAAAGAGACAAAATATATATACACCTACTTAAAAGGTGCTGAACTCCAAATGGAGAAAAAAATGTTGAATTGTTGAAACTTCTGCAAATATTGCTAATAGTGACAACAAAGTAAGTAAAAAGTAGTTCAAAACTTTTTTGGCAGTAAATGTTGAACAACTGTCAATTGAAAGTCATGCAAATGTACAACAACTGGGTATGACTTCTCAGTAAAAATAAAGCATAAACGATCAATATTTAGATTTTTATGGTACCGAAAAGTGAAATGACTATTCTAATTTTATCCCAGAATTATGATTCCAATATTTCAAGTTAAATTTTGAACACTATAATATCTATTTTCTGGAGTTTTCAACACCTCTAAATTCAACAATTCTCTAACATTTTTAACATAAGCAAGTTTGATTTTTTTTTGTAAATTTGGCCAAGTATAATAGTATGTTTTCAAATATTGTTTTTGCAGTGCAAATAAGAAGGAAGTGATATTCGTTTTCAATCAAATTTCTATGGCAGGCTTTGCACAGTCTTTCAATTTCTTGTTTTTATATCTACCTATTCCATTTCTAGCTCATGAGATGAAAAAGCTGCCAGTTTCTTGGAAAGACTTTTGTGGAGTGCTGGAATGAGAAACAGGTGAACTGGTTGTCGTGATATGGCAGACAGAACAATTATTAAAAATGCCATGAATTAATAAATTACCTTGGCCGTTGGCCTCATTATTATAGGTGTAACAGGCGTTTGTGCTACTGGTGTGATGTAAACAGTACCACAGCAATTACAGCAGCTTGTGTTCGATCTTTCTAATGTCTGCAATTTGAATAAGATAATTTAGGACAAGTTACACGAGAAGAAAACAATCATTTGAAACTCTGCTGCTGGCAGACTCTGCAAGCATTGGATGTCAGCTTAGAATAGTAGGTTCCCTTGGCCACCATTGTATTTTATGTCAATGGGAAGAAATTCGTATCGGCTTGACGCGAAGACAATTTCAGAAGTATATATAAGTCTGAAGATGTCTCCCATCGAACAATAATGATTTAATTTAAGGCTTGGTCACACATACGTGATGCACGGCCCGCGCATTGAAAAGGAATGAAAAAATGGAAAATAATATCAGTGCGTCATTGTGCGCCCAACTTTTGCCAGGACTTTGATGTTATATCAAAGTAGTAGATCGACGACAACAAAGTAGAAACCTTCATAGTTGAAGTATAGGGAACGATTGTTTGGAGGACACTTGCAGCTGACGTGCTTGCCATCAAGAACACCGCAGGTATGGGTGAAGTTCCAACTCTCCATGAACTTGTCAGATATGGCACGCCATTTCTCAGGAGTGGTGAGATATTTCATCACCTTATCCATGTACGCCTCGATGATGGCCTGGGACACGTCTTGTAGGTATATAATGTTGTCCATAGAACAGTGGGTGACATTTGGTGTCAGAGGCAAGATGCCGCAGAGTGAGGGCAAGCTTCAGGCCAGGGTCAAGGGCCTATCTGAGTGTTGTATTCTGCTTGGTGATATTCGGATCGACTCTGTTTAGCAGCTCGTCGAACATCTCGGGGGCATCCGCATGAAGTTCTTGAAGGCTCCGTCGGTACGGAGTACCACAAGTAGCTAATCATACAGACCAAACTGTCGTCGCCTACCGATTATCGGTCGGACCCAGAACCACGTTGACCTCAACTCTTTCTTCTACTCCTGATAACATGGACTTGGTGAAGTGCCAGTTCCATGAGCGTTTTTTAGTCGCAGCCTGTCGGGATCCACCATCTTCTGATATGGTTATTCTCGACTCGATCAGCAGGAATCCTTGTTATCACCAATGCTGGACATAGAAGAAATGGTTAGAAGGTCGGGCGGCACCCGTTTATATACCCCATGGCTACACGCTGTGTTCACGCCGGGTACACGCTCGAAGAATGCTTGGCGCGCAAGAGACTTGTTTAGCCCGCCCATATTCGTTGCATGTTCAATGGATATGCGTTAGAAGCACATTCAAAGTACTCCGAGAGTGTATGGCGTTGGTCGCGTGTGTCTGGCGTCCTGCTGGCGTGTATATTCATGCGTCGCGCTCCGCGCACATGTGTGTGCATGCACAACAATTCCGATGCACACCGCGAATGACAACGAATGCATAGCGTTGGTCTAGCGCGCTCTAAGATTGAGTAACGAATACTGACGCATACTTAGCGAACGACAACGCACTGGCCAAAATGTGCGTCGTGTATGTGCAATGTATATCAAAACAGTAAGACGATGTAGAAGACCTTAACTAATTACCTCCATTGTCGGACATTTTTATGAGCAATTATGAATATATATATATGTATAACATATGAAATACAAAGGAAATTGAAATTGATATCCATATTTTGTTGTAGTTTTTTTTTTACCTGATTATACCAGATTCTGGATTTTATTGGGAAACACAATTATTGCGGAACATCGGCTTGGCATTACAAAAAGCATTTTAAATGTTTCGCTTTAAAACTTAGCAAGTGTGTGCAGGCATCTAGCCAGAACTATAAGAGAGTTACTTCGCTTTTTTGCCAAATATAGTAGTCTTGCGATAACTCGAAATAACCCCATAAACCAGTTCGCGTTATCGACGTGTTCGAGTATTCGACTGATTTATGTTAAATTCAGTTATGTATATTCAGCTCCATAGTTCATCTATACTTATTGTTTAATATGAAAACTAAGCTAGTGATGAGATCATATCAAGAAAGAAACACAGTAACACTTTTGACTGTCCATATGTTAGATCCGTTCCAGGTATTCGAATTATCATATGTTCGATTTATCATATTTCTGTAAGCATTATAAAACGGATTTTTTGCATTCTGAAAAAAATCTGCATAAAAACATAAGGAATGCATATGGAAAACTTTAAAATTTAACGTACAATTATTGAATAAAATTGAAAACTAAGACATTACTTATTTTGAGTAAGC
This sequence comes from Serripes groenlandicus, assembly GCA_031761405.1. Lineage (NCBI taxonomy): Eukaryota > Metazoa > Mollusca > Bivalvia > Cardiida > Cardiidae > Serripes > Serripes groenlandicus. The sequence continues at coordinate 32,026,714 of JASEVX010000012.1, forward strand.
TTGCCTTTTGTTTTAAAAAAATACAATGGTCTTAAAATCCATATGCTGCAAGGGCATCCGAAAGCCTTTGTCTCTGACAAAATTCGTTAGTTTGTAATTGGCGATAAATAAAACACTGTCGTTGTACCACAACGTTTTTGTATTTGTCTCTTGCTTGTAATATTAACCCTTTCCACATGCAAACCCATTTAGACGCATTTACAGCAGATGACATCTGAAAACTTTGTTATACAAATGTTAAAAATTCAATTTAAGAAGAATACCGTCATTAATAGAGATTTTTCATCTTTTTGTCTATTTGTGTTCATATTCGTTTTCTGTGGCAGATATGATAAGTTTTGATTTGTATGTAGGAAAGGGGTTAAAGATCCATGTAGACTTACCTTAACCTTTACCATAAGTTCGTCCCGTTCTGTAGCCAGACCATCCGTCTTGAGAGTGAGATCATGCACGTGTGTCTGTAGCTGTTTCACGACCTTCTCAAGGTCATACAACCGGTCACCATGATCCGCCAATGATCGTAGTACCTCAGACGTTGTATCAACATAAAGCGCCTGGTGTAAACAGATTCCGATGAAAATGAGGAATATCCGTTGAACTGATATAGTGTTGCTGTCGTTTAAACTGGTATAATGTTGCTTTTGTTTCAACCGATATCATGTTGCTGTCGATTTAACTGTATTATTGATCATTTATCTTATTGTTTGTACTTTAGGTTACACCTACATGTTTATAAATATATTTAATTGTTAACGTATGTAATGTGAGTAAAACACGGTTGGTGTATATATTTATTAATGTCCAGTATATACGTATTTTGGTGTCGATTCAATGATGGCCACCAATCTGTCGGAATTATTCACTCGACGCCTTCTGCTGCTCTAAATGTTGTCAAGTTAAAAAAAAGGCTTTATGCTGAGGTAAAACCATATTGACAGGCATGAACTGAGTCAAAACGGATCTACACTTTCAATACTTTGTATTTGTTTTTATGTAAGGTGTTTTACGCCACTTTCAACATTTTTTTTCAGTTATATCACGGTGTTGCTTATGCAAGTCAACAGTTATACTGGTCCATTTATCCTGACAAAAGCGAGTCAGACCCAATGCTAGTCCCACAGACCTGAGCGTCAAGGAGGGTGAGCCATTGCTACCATATTTAAGTAGATGGTATGACTCGACCGGGGATCGAACTCGCGACCTTATTCACTCAAGGTGAACGCTCCACTACTACTACTAACACTACTACTACACCGAGGCGTTTCCTTTATATGCGTGTTAAATTGACCTAAATCTAAAGGCTGACAACAGCTTCGACCTCTCGACCTTATCAGAAATCTGCACGGTTTGACACAACATTTGTTATTTCGATGGCGGTTACATAAATTGATATATTACTCCATCACATAGCAATGTCCCATGATAAAAACCTAACACGGTGAGGTAAAAAGGTAAACAAAAAATGAGCTACGTCTAGCGACTATTGGCTATAGTCTTATTGGCTATCCTTAACGGATATAGGTGTTACTTCTCTTACTGCCAAATTTCACAAAGTCGACTCTTCCATGTTGAAAATTAGACCTATCTATTTTTCGTCCAACAGGAAATTTGGTGAAATTTGATTCTAAGTGGCAAACAATGCAGATTTCAGGAGAGATAGCTCGTTACTCACTGAATCTGCACTGTTTGCGAAAGTTTTTTAATTTCCTTTGGCAGCGAAAGGCTTAGACTAATAAAGCTAGCGTTATTGCTTATGATATATAAGTTAAAGTTGTAAATTACATTGTCGATACAAGCGTGAAATAAAGACTCCGCTATATGTTCATCTTTCTTATTTGTTAATGCATTCATCAGATCGGAATAATCTACTTGTGAATTAATGCCGTATTACTCTTTTCTACCTGAAGCATTCATAACAAGCATAAGGTGGCAGTTTTCCACCAGTAATACAATAATTTATTTGTAAATATATACCACCGGCCCAAAATACAACAAATAAACATACATAGTTCACATAGAGTTGAATATTAATATATATATAGTTATAAACGTATACAATCTTAGTCAAGCAATGATATTTGTTATCGAATGGATGAATATTTAAATTCAATTAAAACTGAAAGATATCATGCGATATACTTTATAACAATAGTACAAAGTGGTTCTGATTTAGTAGATCTAGAAAGACACAGGAAGAAAAGACATATCATCCTTTTTTCACGCAAATATCGGTATTTTAATTCACAGTTGGAGCCTTCAAGCAAGATTAACACCAAGATAAACGAAAATGTAAAAAGAAATGAGCCGTCCCGCGAGAAAACCAACATTGTGGACTCGGCGTAAAGTATCGATCCAGCTCAGTCTAAGCATGCCGTGCAGGCTAACCGGAACAGACAGTTTTCGACTCCGGTTGATTTTCTGTTTCAAGAATCATATACTATATACCTCTATCCCCTAATCTGAATATCTTTGAAGAAGTCTTTCCAACAGACTGATAAATGAGTAGTAAACAATATATAACGAGATTAGACTGCACCAATGTGCGGGCTGATCCTGATCTGCATTGTTTGAACATATCGTTTAATGGCATAGTATACACAAAAATATTGTTGAAAGTCAAACAGGATAAAGTTAAAATATCGCATTTTGCTGATCATTACTATTTTTGTAAAAATAAAATAACAAATGGACTCTAAAACATGAAGCACAATTGCTTTAAGTATCATAGGTTAAATCCGTCGCTTATCCATTACAAGCAAATACATCCATCGATCCAGAAACAAAATCCAAACTGTGTTTTCTTTACAAACTTGTGTGTATTTTTAACTCGTGAATGAATGTTCTCATAACCCCAAAATATGGTGCGTATTTTCTGCCATATTTTGTTGGTGTACTGGTAATCTGGCGGAGCGTCAACACGACAGCGCATAATATACATTATTTGTCGTTTTGGCGGGTAATTTTGTTGTTCAATAGGTTTACATGCTGTGGTTCTATGTGTCCTACAAGATACCGACACGAAATGGCAGAAATCGGTCACCATACTTTAACCTCATAATAGCTAAATCTGCGTAAACTACCAACACCTATCATTCGACCTCTTCCCACAAGTGTCTAATACATCTATAGTAAAATCATTGTTAAAGACATTGTGAAATTTAGAACTAATGTATTTTCAAGCGAAACTACTCTTCTGTCAACAATGTGTTTCAGTCTTTCTTTAGATTAAGCTTTCATCTAGATATCTCTTATATATTTGTTTCACCATTCATTTTTCAGTTTTGAAGAGTCTTAAAAGCAGACTATCATGTAACGGGTACATCACGTGACCAATTTAAACTTCGTACCCGCGTTGTTCTTCTTTAAAGTTGCATCTTTTCGCAATCTAAGCCTGTGCAGTTCATATTAAGTAAAACGAATCCCAGCAACCTTGTACGCCAAGGACGGGAAGCTAATAGTCATAATCTACAACCATTTGAGCAATGATCTGCTAGAAGCAAACCTTAACGCTTTTGTTATACTCATAGAAGTATAGCCTATGCTCTGCACAGCTCACCAATTAGTTTAGTCATAGAAGGTTTCAAGGATCTCCTGAAAACCATTTTCTATTTGGGTCCTATAGTGTGAGTCCAAAGTCAATCAGCTGCAGAATGCGAAAAGTGATTTAATTGCATCCATGTTTTTGAAGTCGCATATAGCAATAGAAGAGGGGACCAGTATGGCAACATTTGTTTGTATTTTGTGGATGTTTCTTTTGTTGTTTTGTGTGGGGATGCCTGGCCGTGTTAGCTCAGTCGATAACAACTAGGACTTTCAATTCAGAGATCGGGATACCATTGAATAACAAAAGCTTAAGCCAGTGTAAGGAGCATCATTCTAATGTTCTTCCATGTTTGGTCTAAGTTGTCTATTTGGAAAGATAGCCAGTTGCCCGGGTAAAATGGGAAGTAGAGTTTGGTTCGAAAATGTCAGAAAACACATGGTTGGGAGATATGTGCGCCTTAGTATAACTAAATAACTGTTAAAACCGCTATGCACTTGAACTTGCATTATTTACATATACGTCAAGATCCATTTTTGCATGACACGATGTCAATAGATAACTCGGATCCGGTCGTCTATATAAATATAAGAGAGAAAATATATGTCAGCTCTGTTTATTATGTTTTGTTGTTGTCAAGGACAAATGTTTTAAATGCATCGCAAACTTGTATCTTTAAATATGTGAACGATGCTCCGGGAAAGCAAACCTTAGGGGTAATTACCTGTTTGTGCGTTCATGCTGAAGATCCAAATGAAGATTTATTTACAGAAGTTTCTTCAAACCCCCGGTGACAATTTGACGAACAGTGCATTGCTAGATCACACAAGGCGGGTGTGCTGGCTGATATGGATCTACACTGATCGCACATGCGTTATGGGTGTTTTCGCTTCGCGCTGCTTGTGTTATCTTGCTAGAGATATTGTCCATATTATTTGAGTTTTAAGGTATGGGATTTATCTGGATCTTGTAGGGTGAATATTACGCATGTGATGTAAAACACCTGACTGTGCATTCAAGCTCATTATCAGCATAAGTATGGATTAACACATTACACTGTTCAGAGTCAGATTAGAACGCGAGAAAATACTGGAATATCTGGATCTACACTGGTCACACATATAATACGGCTGATTTTCACAAAGCGCATGCTCAAATATGTTACCTTGATGTATATGAGCCGTTCCACGAGAAAACCAACATTATTGACTGCGTAATGTATTGACCCAGATCAGCCTGCGCAGTCCGCGCAGGCGTATCAGGGCAGACACATTCCGTACCAGGGAAAAAGAAGTATAGAGTAATGATTCCTGAAACAAAAAATCCACAGAAGGCGAACAGTTTCTGTGCGACATGCTTAGGCTGATCCAGGTCCACACTGTTGGTTTTCTCGTGGTATTGCTCATATATTTTCAGATAACTTGACTTGACAGGTATGGGTTGATTCGGATCTCTACAAATTTATACAGACGGTTTTGTTACGAGGGAAATAGAAATAACCTCCGGCAGTTATGCCTTCTAGGTATTCGGCCAACACGCATTATTAAAGGTGTTTAACTCAAAATGTGGACATTTGGATACTTTTGCAAAGGTTGCTTATAGTGACAACTAGGTAAGTAATAAATAGTTCAAAACTATTTTGGCAGTAAATGTTAAAAAAAAAAGTCAATTGAAAGTAAATGAAAATGTACAAACTTTAGGAATACTGGGTATGTCTATCCAGTACAAATAATGCATAAACGATACATTTTTAGATGTTTATTGTACTTTGACTATACTATCTATAATCTGGAGTTCAGCACCTTTACGGTTGAGTAATATATCTATAGGTGCTACCTATTTACGAAAAAACGCAAGATAATTATAAACAAAAGTTAAAGAGCATACTTTGGCCATAAAAAAGGATTTATAAGTAATTGACTAGACAATAATAATGTTAATGTCATGTTTCGTGCATTATCAAAAAATATTTGGAATTCGTATTGCTGTCGTCTATTATTACGAACAGAAAATAATAAAGTAAAGACTTTCAGAAAATCAAGGAATACATTTATAATGAACGAGGTTAAAACATGATGGCCAAGATGATCCTTAATCGATCACCTGCATTATGGTAAAGAAGCAAAAAGATCAGCTCTTTGCTGATGCCACCTGGCAACTGCCTTTTTCAACCAGTCAATATGACTGGAACAAATGATGTAAGGGGTCACATTTCTGCTAAACACTTTCCCTATTAGAGACGGTTTCTGAGGCCTTTGCAACAGACGATTTAGGGAAAGATTGTCGCTAAAAGAACAATTGCTCCTTATGAGAAAGTTATCCTTTTGCCACAATGTTTGATAAATAGCTCATGTATAGTAATTTGGGGTATTTTATGTTGATACCACTTTTTTGCGGGAAACGACGTCGCTCCATTGACGTTACGCCAAGATGAAGTGTTACGGAAATGACGTCACATCCTTCTTTGGCTACGATACATTCAACAATTAGGTTCAGGCGTAGAAGTCTAATGCTGTCGTTTTTTTTGACGAACGGGAAAACATATTTCTTACAGAGTTCCATTTATTTTTACCTTTTCGTACAAATGTTAATTCCCCCAAAACACAGCACTTTAATAAATATCGATTTAAAAAAAAAAATATTAAAAAGACGACAATAATTTAAAAAATCCGTGGTTTTTTTTCGTGTCATTTTATACATACCCAAAATATCGATTTAAAAAAAAATATTAAAAAGACGACAATAATATTTTTTCAATCCGTGTTTCTGGGCTCATTTTATACATACCCAAAATGGCGGCCCCCGTGGATTTGGCCAGTTTCATTTCAGAAAGCTTCATGGGTTATTGAAAAAAAAAAAAAAAAAAAAAATATCTCACACCTGTTAACTAATATGAAAAAGGCAAAGCCTCATAACGAGCACAGCGTCTATTATGGGTCTAACCTGTAGGTATGTGACTACCATGATAAAGGAATCTGTTTCAAGCTGTCGGAACTGAGACAGCTGTTGTACACTATTCCTGCTTTATCTCTTGGTGCAAAGTCAAATCTTCAACAATTTTAACATTCAATTCATCACATGAACATAATCAATACAGAAAGGTAAAATAAGTAAATAGTGAAAACAAGTTTTTCCTTCAATTAGGCTTAGTGACATAGTTTCTGGGTTAAAAGCAATGTTCAAAATATCTATTCTGCCAAAGTTTCAACATGCTAACATTAAAAGAACAGCTGTCAGAGTGTTAACAAGATTTTCTTTTAATTTGGTCTAGTGACCTTATGTTTGACCCGACTTGACCAATATTTGAACTTGGTTTAGATATCAATAATCATCAGGCGAACATTCTGACAAAGTTTCAAGATGCTGAATCAAACCTTGAGGTCAAGCTGTTTACAAGCTTTTTCTCAAATGTTTTTCTTTGGAATTCATTGTTGGTTTTAGCCAACATGACCTATATTTTAATTTAGATTTCACCAAAACCCCAGTTCTGACAAAATTTCAACATGTTAAAATAAAAAATGCAGCATTCAAAATGTCTTGAGTGTTAACAAAATGTTACTTCATTTTGGTCTAGTGACCTAGTTTTTGACCCACCATGACCCTTATTCTTACTAGGTCTAGATATTGTCAAGACAAACATTCTGACAAAGCATCAAGCTGCTCAAGGCAAAGTGTAGTTTCTAGACTAACAAGATTTTCCTTCAATTTGCTTAGTTTATGACCCAACATGACCTAGTTTATGACCGAATATATTTAAACTTAGCCTAGATATCATCAAAACAGTTATTCTGAAAACATCTCAACATGCTTAAGTTTAAAATAAGGCATCCAGAGTGTTTTCAATATGTTCCTTCAAATTGACATTGAAACCTAGTTTTTCACCTCACAGGACCCAGTCTATAACTTGGCCAAGATTTGATGGAGATGATTTTCTGATAAACTTTCATTCATATTGGATGTTGTAAAATGTTGCCTGTAGATTGTTCACAAGGCAATTGTTGATGGCGTGTGACCAAAGGACATCAGACAAAACCTGATCATAAAAAACACAAACTGTGCAATAAAAAAACAGGACTTCCTTTATATACTACATTTAATTAGATAAAACAAGCTTGATATGATTTTGATAAACTTATCCATTAAAAAAGATTACCTTGTATGAATCCATTAGTAATAAAGGTAATCAGCTGAAGTTCCTCTCCTGTCCTCCTCATAACGGCTGTAATTCCATCAGTAAATTGGTTTCTCTCTATATATTCCCTTGTTTGATGTTGATGCAGGAAGTTATATCCCACAGTCAAAGATGCATGCAATTTTCATTGTTTTGACAGGCACCAATGACCAATGGGTATATCACTAACTGCCTATATGAACTTCTTCTCCCATTATCGCCATAACAGCTGTGATTCCATGATTGTACAGGTTGATCTCAATCCATTTACTGTTTTGATGTGTATGCAGGAAAGAATATTACCCCACAGTCAAAGATGCATGATATTTTCATTGTATAGACAGGTACCAATGACCAAGGGGTATATCACTAACTGCAGGGGTATATCACTAACTGCTTATATGAATTTCCTCTCCAGTAATCGCCATCAGAACTGTTATTCCATGATTGTATGGGACGTTCTAAATCCATTCTGTTTTAAAATAAAACTTGATGCAGTTATAATAAATGACATCAGACAATAACTGCAAAGTCAATAGTCGACAAAACGGCCGCCACTCATCGATTCACCTTTTTCTATCTCAAAATCACGGAAACCACTAACAATATTACAACTGTAAATTGTGTTTATGAAATTGAACACAAAATTGTTCCGTAATGGGTCAGTAACAGACCAAATAACTGATTTATTCATCAACCACCTTTCATAAGCAAAACAAATTGATATTGTTTCATTTCATTATTATAGTGGGTTTAATACTAGGAATTTTAAAAATACTGGGACCAAATAACTAATATTATATAAAACGAAATGATAAATTAAAGAATGAGATTACAAACACTATTTATACCTTTTTCCTTTTAAATAGCCTAATATTTAAAAAATAGACCAGAATTGAAAACAATATACATGTATATTAGTTATGTCAAAAAGCCAAGCTTTGGGTTCTGCAACCAGTTTTGTTTTAGACCAGTTTGTACCCCTGTGCAGTCTTATCTAGATTATTCCTTTAAACCAGTGACTTTAAACTTATCTTTTTTACATCAATTGTGAAACAAGCTTTAATCTTATATTAATCACGTACAATGTTCTGGAGATACAACCAGTTCTCGCCCAATTTGTGCGGAAAATCCCAATCTTCACTGAATTCTGATTCAGGTATTTGGGGCATTTTTATAAGAATTAGGTAGACTTTGAGGATTCCGGTGTATTTTGGTATTTTTATACATTTTTCATTTGAGTATATTTGGGCAAAGATGCTTCTATAATTTTTTGAAAAGGGGCCAATTCCCCACTTGTGTTCAGAAAAAGTAGCCATTGAGGGGTTTATACAGATATTGTTGACAATCAAAGATGAATCAACATTTTAATTAACATAGGATTATTATAATTACTGATGATACAGATGTAACTTACATTTGTGTTTATCTTATGAAGATGACATTTGACCTTACAGCATATGCTGTTTGAAAGCATTGTGAAAAAAGGTCAAATTGTTGACAATATGCAATTATACTTCTCACAATGCTTTTGAATTAAAATCAATTGTGCATTTTCTAATATACTTACTTGAATGATGTTTAGCTGCAGGATGGATTCTTTTAAAGCATCACAGTGGTCCTGACGGCTTCCAGAATTCTCGACCCCAATTTCCTAAGAATAGTCGACCCCAATTTAGACCCCAGTTTATATAGGTGTGAATGGATGATGGTTCTTTTGTTGTATAATCACTACATTTAGATAATGATTAATGTAATAATGATGTATGTTTCAACATTGTTATAAATTATCCTATATCATGGTTTTCAAAGTATTCTTAAGATTTGAAGTATTGTTTGATAGAGGACATTTCCTCCTTTTCTCACAATCTTCCTTATTCATTAATATAACTATACCTTAGCCAGAAGTCAACCTGTCATGTACATATTCTCCTTTTCTCACCAAATGTTTTCAAAGTCGTCCGCAGCAGATTAACTATTTAGAACACATCGAGATCATTTAAATAATCAATCAACAGGTAAGTAAGTATCAAGAATCAGTATTTTGTTTATGACACCGGTGTGTTAAACCATCCATTCACACCTATATAATCCGATAATGGGGTCGAGAATTCTTTGGGTCGAGATTTCTGGCTACCGTCCGGACATGCAATGTGCCTTGTTAAGATTAATTTTTGATTATCACATCCATTTATCAATTGTAAAAACATTTTTTAAAATTTTGTTAAGGACACACAGCACAAGGCATGCCTATATAAATCCGTCTCGGCCACGGATATGTGTCTCCAGTCAAGGCTTTTAGAAAACTTGTTCAAACTTCCTTTTTTGGACACCCGATATGTCTCTTGAATACACTGGGGACGTTTCTTCTTGGGTTCTTTTCGCCTAAAAAGCTGTTAGTTTTACCTGATTAGCCATTAGTCTTAAATATTCCGTCCACATTGCAAATGTGTTCACCACTAAAAAATGAAGTGGATGCCATGCAGTAGACACGTAAGATATTACGTCATTAAATGTGTAAACAATCTGCACTCGAGAACACTTCTAAAAATAGATTTACTTTCTTATACATGTGCTATTTTTGTGACATTTATGCATAGGGACTTGAACATTGTTCTGGTGTATTTGGGCAGAGACATAAAATACATGTCTCTGATTTGTGTCACAGGGTGTATGTTCAACCAATTTTTGCATCGATCTTTGACCGTCCAAAGGAGTTTTGTCAGAAGGACTGACGACTTTAGTAGGTCTGTGAAGCATTGTCATTGATCTAGTGAAACAAATTTACCACGAAGAGCATCTTGGATCAGACAGTTATTCCATCGCAAGGAACATCCGTCAATGAATGCAAAACATTCAAATTTACAATACAGCTAGATCTTATATCTTTACCTACAATAACGCCAAAATGATATTGTCTGTGTTAATATATGTTACGAAAACGAGAGAGATAAAAATTCTTACCTAAAACAAGGGAATCGTAGCCGATAGGTTCTGGTTATCAGCCTTTACTGTAAACAAAAAAGTTATTGTCGATATCTCGGGAACCAGCTTGATTTGGACGGATGTGACGTCGGCCGGATATGAATAAATGTCGGCCATGGTTCCCTGCTTTGTTCTATGTAATTTCATTTGGATTTCATGAGCTGGGCCGTAGTATCTTTGCACCCAATTTTTTTCCATACTGAATATAGGAAATTTCCCCTTATTAAGGTTAAACCTCATAACGAGCTATAAGCGAAAAAAACCATTCATGGGGTTTTTTCGTATAATGCACTGACATCCTTAATGCATGTGTGACTTAAAAAAAATGTGTAGAAATCCGTATTAAGGCCCGAAGTGGTGCGCACAAAAACCATGAAATAGTATGCAGAGACAATAAAAGGTTCTTTACACTAAGTAGATCTAGAAGAACTTCTCTAAAAAGACCACTTCTATTTCGAACCATGTGGTCGTAGCTGAGAGGCAAATGGTGTTATTGTTTTCCTTCTTTATCACCGTGCTGGATTCCACTAATATGACAGGATTCAATTGTATGGTTCACACTAGGTTAATATAGTCCCGGGGTCGGATATATATATAACTGAAATAATGTTAAACACTTCGTAAAACCTCTAAACATAAATAAAAATAATTTCTCGGTATAAAATTCAATGGCTTTTATTCCAGATGAGTCCAGGCATCTTTGGAATTTTCAAGGACCGATCATTTGCCAATTTTGACTACCATAAACAGATTTCATCTTAATGGAAAATAGTGTGTTAGACGAGTTAGATTCGTTAGACGACGCGAGTCCCAACCAAATATTCATATTTTTATATTACCTTTATATTGTTTACTTTAATATTGTATATTTCAAGTTTGTCATTTTTTTTATTTTTAAAAGACTTCGAGCATTTAGAAAATTAGCAATATGTTTGAATTGTTTTGTTAAGTTCGCATGTACGATTTATCTCGGAAATATTGTACTTTCTGATGGTTGCTAGGGTCAAGGAATATATCAATTGACGACGACGCCATTTTTGTTTCCCTTTTGGTTTCGACTCGAAATTTAATCGTCGACGATGTTAAACGATTCAGTGGATAACATTCAGATTGTTTTTTTCTTGTTCAGATATCTAATCCTGGATGTTTGTGTTCTTTATAAAGACTTAGATGCCCATTTTGACCTCAAAATAAGTTCAGTAAGGCGAACAAACTTCTTCTATTTTGCTTTGAAAAGCATCGGAGAATGACAAAAAGAATCAGAATACCTACCTTTAAAACAATCACTTGACTATGCATCCTATCAGTTATTAAATTACTCTTGATTGTGTGAGCATGTGTAATTGAGATACCTTATACAGATAGATATGTGCATTGAATCTACAAACAGCGATGTCATTGATCTACACGTCACATTATTACTTCAGAAAATAAGTATGTATTTACACACAGTTAACGTTATAAATATACCAGAATTGGGTTTGTGTATGCCTATATTATTTTTCACTGCTTGTCATCTACAAATGATGAAATCATCGTTAGATGTTTTTTTTAACTCAGCATTATTAAATAGGTGCGCTTTGTGAAAATGATTTGAGAGCAATATCAAAGCATACAATATCGACATATACTGCATTCTTTTTTCATAGACAATGATAAATATCAAAGTATACAATAGAGAGACAAATATTAACCTTTACTTACGTGCAGTCCGATATTGATATACGTGATTCATTAACTGTACAAAAATTAACACCTGTATTAATTACTGTTTTTACGCAAAAGGTTTAATCTATATCAAGCATGGCCCAGTTCAAATTAAATAATAAAAACAATCAGCAACATTACGTCATTCAAATTCTTTAAAGCAAATGAAAATTATTTTAAATTTGGAGTATATTTATTTTATCTGTTCCTCTGGTCGGACGAAATAAATTTCGAGCGCATGTTTCAGTTATTTTAGAATATATTATCTCCAAGACATCGTTCCGCTTTGTTTCCGACTGGGGTTCGGATTAAAACTAGTTCATACTAAGGTTTAAAAGAGGAATCAGGATGTCGGATGCCAGTGCTATACAATTGTCTATCATTTAAACCTTCCCAAATACATCTTTACTAAATATGGAAACCTCTAAAGAGGAAAGTGTAATTACTGAAAAGAGATGAAAACATTGTGTCAAAGGAAGACAGTGCTCATTATTAGCTAATTTTCCTTTTACCAAATTTATTTCAATTGTCGTCTGCTGTAAATGCGATATCTCAATATTCTATATCAAATAAATAACATGTATATGTAAATCACGAGCCAGTCGGTAATGCTAACCCCACAATCTTGAGCGCTAATGACGGCAGCCATAACTAGCATTTTTAAAGCCTGTGGTATGATCCGGCAGGGGATCGAACACGCAACCTTCATTATCCGAGGCAAATGCTCTACTACTACCCCACCGAGGCGGTACATGTCGTCTTTGCAATTCGATATGTGTATGAGTATTGGTCTAAGATGTGCTACTTCTTTCAAGAAAGACGAACCTCTCCAAAGTGATGTAAGCATTCTAAACCGATTCATATGGCATGCTTTTGCAGATTGGGCGGAATTTAATGAATGTTTACTGACGTTTTGTTCAAACATTCCCATTCATTTTGAGTGTATCGTTCATCTTAATAGTTCAACCAGACAGGGACGGAAGTAATTATCATAAAACAACTGTAACGTAAATTCATCTGGGATAGCATTTAACATTGTTCTGAAAGCTGGGGAGACATTTTACAACAGGACTTTTATTGGCGCGAGTCTTTCAAACTAGTTGAGCAGCAACTTCTCAATCGGCATAAATTACAATCAAACGGGAGGGTGACATCAAACTCCGACACGGACACTTATTATTTGTGATTACTGACAACAGTCATTGTGACAAGCGCGTTCGTCTCCCACCAATAATATAAGGTTTCCTGTAGTCCGCCAAATGACAATAGCTGTTAAAAGCGGAGTAAACCACAAATCAACCAAATCTCCTACCAATTGGCGAAAATATATATATGGAAAGGTAGCCAGTTGCCAGGGGTGTACTAATGCGATGAAAGCAAACAATCAAACGTAAGGTGAACTGGTCGGCCTTTTCAAACTGAAATATCAGAGAAAACGGCGTTATGCTCCAAATTCCAATCAATCGATTCAAACCAGTTTATTTTTATGAATATTAAAAAATGTGTTTTTCATTTATTGGCATGGCTCTAATCAACATTTACTTTCAAATAAGCTTAATAATTGCTGATAACTTATTTAGTTGTATAACACTACTTCATTTGTAGGCTACAGGCATACTCCAAATAATCTGCATTTGCTCAAAATCCCATATGAAATGGTTTATAAATAAGCCGTTCCATGAGAAAACCAACATTATGGACTCTGCGTAATGTATCGACCCATACCATATTTAAAAGAATCCTAACAGAAGTGACAACACAGGGCTTTTTTAGATTGTAAGAGAGATGTTGTGGTGACAAAAGCTGAATTGCTGTGAATGCCTGTAACAGTTGATGCATCTGTTCTCACGGAATTGTGTAAGGTCATGCTTTAACAGTTTCCCATGTATATAAGAACTTAGCGGCATGCGATATTGAAAACACACCCACAAAACTATTAAACATATCTGCAAATGGAAGCATAATTATTAAAAAAGGGTTGAAAACATTGTGGAAAATAGAGTAATTGCTTATCATGAGCAATTTCTCCATTTGCTACAATGGTTTTTTCGAATTTCGTCTGCTTCAAAGACGTCAGAAAGCGTCTGTATATGTGAAAGGGCTTCAGAAAAAGAGAGTGATCAGTTCCAGCTTTCTACACAATATCTTTCTCTGTCTAAATTGTGGCATTAGTGTAACGTTCTCGGAGTTCAACAACGCTTCAATGAAATGGCTTCAAATAAACTTAATATAGAACTGATAGGGAACAACGAACCAAGGTATTTACAGGACCTTCACCAAGACGCTCAATCGCTTCCGTGACGTCCGCCGCTCTCTGCCTCATAGAGGTCTATACTTTTGAAGCCGCCTAATGCTTCACAAAGGCTTCCTTGAAGCCAATTATGCAACCGAGAACCAATGGCCTCAATGAAGTCACCACTTCTTACCACAGTACCACACTCTCTTAAGACGTCGAACTACGACCCGAGCAGCACGACTAGCTTGCTTCTTGATATCCGATAGAATATATCGAGAGAAAGAAGTCTACTGATGCCTAATACCCAAAGTCCTAGAACATCCCCAAGAGATGTGAACTGTTCGACGAGAACCACGGAACTGACTTTCAATCGCAATACACCGGTAGTTATACTAACTTGCACAATTGGCTCCACCTGGCGGAATCCCGATTACTGCCGTTTTATTGTTTTTTTCTTCTAGAGACCCTTAAAGTTGGTCTTCGTTTCTGTCCGTTTGTTTGTTTGTTTGTTTGTGGCAAGCGTAGCGCCAAAACTATTCAACAGATTTCGATCAAACTTGGTAGGGATGAAGCGTCTAGGCTCTAGTTGTTCCTTTTGTAGTATGGTCGCCATAAAAACCACCGTTGCTATGGAAACGGTCGAAAAACTATCTCCTCCCACAGTTTTTCGAATTTAGAAACCACTCGGTGTGCGTTGTGTAGCCCATCAGTTGCTACATCGAATGATCGTCCCGATTTTTTATCCGTCCCTTCGTTTTCTTAACTTTTGAGTTGCCGTAAGGGGTACCATTTCCGCGTAAAACACAGACACGTCAAAACTAAATATATCGACACAAACAGAAAGGGTTTCCTATTACCTGACCGCTGATTGGCTAAACATCCGGACACGACGAAATATCGACCAACCAGAGAGCACTTCACATAGCCATTACAACTTCCGTTTCCCGTACTTTTACACGAGGAGAAGAAATATTCAAGAGAATTTGACGCTGTTCTCGCGACAACTCGAAAGCTTGTTTCATTATTCGTGCGGTGTCGTGCGTGACAAGACAGAACCATCGTCGCAGTATGCTTGTTAAACCTATCTCTCTGTTATATATATATATATGGGCACAAAACAAAGTATTTCAATCTGCTTTTAAGTTTTGGAGTTAAAAAAAGTAGCATCGTTAAAATTGGATGTTTAATGAATAGAAAATATTGTTGGACAAGGATGAAAAGGTGAAATTGCACGTTCTCTGAAACGTGTCTTCCCTTTCTCACAACGTGTTCTAAAGATCGGCAAAGCCATCTGTACAAGGGAAAAGGTTGAGGCAAAAGAGAAAGAAATGTAACGCTGTCACTGCTGGCTGTGGATAGATAGATAAATCCCATTTTACGATATTAATGGAATGTTTTATAATAAAGAAGGTTAATTGTATTACATTGGCCTAGATATGGACGAGTATTTGTCCAATAATTTCTCTGTAATAACTCAATTAATAAGTTTCGGACATTAAAGTTTGAAACCGGTTACAGGGACAATGTAGAATATTTTCTTGTAATGCATGATAATCCTTTTTGCTAATTGACCTCAAATGATGCAATTTTTATCCGTTAGGTTCATTGTTTAAACTTCCTTTTCCTGGTAAACGCAAGCGGTGACCTTGCATCCGAAAATATTGCATTTGATTTCTGCATATATCCTTTACATCACTTGTCATCATTTAAAAAAAATAAGGTCTGGTATAACCTTACAGTATTGTTGTATTAGTACATTGCTAATTTTTTGGTTAAACGTACGTTTTGTGACACAAATCGATGTTTTCATATTCGTCAATTGGCGAGCTGCCCGGCCAACAATTGTTGCCTCGAAATGTTTTTTGTCCTGGTTTGTTTTATTTCTAGAAACGAATGTACAGTACTGTTTGGTGTTTTTTAAACACCCAACCTGCCCCGTGTGTTAATTTTAAATTTGATGGGCGGTTGGCCCTTTTGATGTTGGATTAATTTTTGAAGACTGCTTGACTGCCAAAGAGAAATTGTCTCGGTGCTGGTTTCTTGTTTGTTTTGCACTGAATTTTGTACCTGATGGTAAATTAAACCGTTTGTGTGGAATATTGTGTATGTTTGGCTGCCCAAGGAACAGTGTCTCGGCGCCTTAATACGTGTGATTTGCATTGTGTTGCTTGTCTGGCTGCCCACTAGTAATTGTCTAGGCGCCAGCTGAATGTACCTGATGGGATATTGGCCCATTTTGTGTTGAATATTGTTGTTTGTTTGGCTGCCCAAGAGAAATTGTCTCGGCGCCAACTGAATGTTGTTTGTGTTGTCTATCTTTTACACATTGTTTCATGTTTTTGTATTTGTTTATAATTTCATTACCTTGACCTCAGTGTTTTATTGAAAATGAGTGTACAGTACACCATTATTGTATTCTTTATACCTTGCTGGTAATCACACGTTGGTATTGGAACATTTTTAACATTTTGTAATGTAAGCTCTGTTGTATAATGAGCTAAAATATAACAATTATGGAAATACATAATGTTAGATACTCAGCACTTTCAATCTTGTATGTTTATTTTGACCTTAACCGAGTAACAAAAATGCCTAAGGCAAAGAAAAAATCAGTGAGAAATCATAATATGCCAAGTTTGCAGGCTGAGGGGTTGGAAAAGACGGAGGTCAAACTCAGTGAAGATCAACTTCAGGAAGTGGTGGAGAAAGTTGCGGCCAAGATAATGCCCCTTATCCAACTACCAACTACTAGCTTTGAGGACACCGAACCAGTTGCATCATGCAGCTCTGAGATAGGTGAGGTTCAGCTTGCAAGTAGGGGTATTTCTAGTCAGGTATCATCTGCCCAAAAGCAAAAAAATTGTAACGGTGAATATGTGAATTTAGCACATTTAATTTTGCCCGAGTCTAACTCTGGGCAAATTCTCAGTGTTGATGGTAGTGGACAGATAAATATAACTCCTAAACCTACCAAACGCATTGTTAATATTGATACCTGGACAGATGCATTCATTGTGTTCATGGATGTTTATTGTCAAGTTCACAAGGAACAATATCCAGATATGCTAAAATACTTGCATACTATGAGACTAGGCGCAAAACAGTATTATATTAATGGCTGGTTGTCTTACGATGAACAGTTTAGGTTAAAAAAATCTATGTGCTCAAATATGTCATGGGCTGTTGTTGATCAAGAGCTTTGGCTTTTGTTTATGTGTAGGCCTAAGCCACAATTACCAAATAATGATGTAGGCAAATGTTTTGATTTTAACTACAAAGGAAGTTGTTCTAAACCAGCCTGTAATTTTGCACACAAATGCATTCGATGTGGAGGAAGACATGCTATGAAATTGTGTAATAAGTCAGGTAGCAGTGGCAATCAAAGTTCTACTTTCAGACCTGCAAACATCAGTGGCAGTTCAGCAACACAATCAAGATCCTCCACAAGACCTTTGCTGCAGCAATACTGATTTGGTATCACTTGGTCCATCTCCAATTAATGTTGATTTTTTATTGAAATATCTAGCTGATTACCCTCTTTCTTATGATGCACACATTTTGGCTGAAGGATTCTCCAATGGTTTTAGCTTGCAATATGATGGTCCAAGACAATTTAGGGAATGTGATAATCTTTTATCAGTTAGGCAGAATCCAGAAGCTGCCCTTGAGAAGGTAATGAAGGAGGTAGCTTTAGGCAAAATTGCAGGCCCATTCAAGTCATGCCCTTTAGACAATCTTGTTCTATCTCCCATAGGTTTGGTTCCCAAGAAGGATGGAACCTGGAGATTGATTCAGCATTTATCCTATCCCTCAGGTTCTAGCATTAATGACTATATTGATCCTGATTTATGTTCAGTCCATTATACATCTATGGATGAAGTCATACAGTCAATTCAACATTTTGGTAATGGGTGCCTTATGGGTAAAATGGATGTAAAAAATGCTTTTCGACTGTTGCCAGTTTGTCGAAAAGATTTTTGCTTACTAGGCTTTCATCTCAAGGGACATTACTTTGTAGACAAAATGGTGCCAATGGGTTGTGCACTGTCTTGTGCCTTATGGGAAAAGTTTGCTTCATTCATTGAATGGCTTTTCAAACGCTTAAATCCAAGTTATTGTTTACATCATTATCTGGATGATTTTATTTTTCTTGGAGAGAAACAGTCTGTTATGTGTGCACAGACTATGTCTGACTTTGAAAGGTTGTGTTCATTATTAGGGGTCCCTTTGGCTGAAGGAAAAACTGTTGGTCCTACTGTTATACTGGTTTTCCTAGGCCTGGAACTGGATTCAGTTATGTCTCAAATCAAAATACCTATTGATAAATTAAAAAAAATGAGGTCTACTTTAACATCCTTGCTGAATAAGAAAAAGGTTACACTTAAAGAATTACAATCAATTGTTGGGCTACTAAACTTTTGTTCTCGGGCTATACCAGTGGCTCGAGCATTTAATAGACGTTTTTATGATGCAATGTCTGGTTTAACTAAACCCTTTCATCATGTGAGAGTATCATTATCAATGAAAGCTGATGTTTTTTGTGGCTCTCGTTTCTTCAGCATTTTAATGGTTTTTGCAGCTTCCCAGAGTTGCACTGGGAAGACAGTGAAACACTTAATCTCTTTACAGACAGTGCAGGTTCCCCTAGCCTGGGTTGTGCAGCTGTTTTTGCCAGCAAATGGGTGTTTTACCCTTGGCCTGTAGAATGGGTAGATACCACTTTATTTGATGACATAACTGTGTTGGAATTGGTCCCCATTGTTCTGGCCTTGTGTATTTGGTCATGCCAATTAAGAAACAGGAAAATAATATTACATATTGATATATGGCATTGGTAGCTATTATTAACAAAAAGTCCTCAAAGTCTAAACGTATTATGCATTTATTGCGACCCTTGATACTTAAATGCATGCATCTTAATATTCAGTACAAAGCTATACATGTAGAGGGTGTCTCTAATGTTAAAGCTGATTCTCTCTCTCGTTGTCAGTGGCAGCGGTTCAGACAAGTAGCACCAGAAGCCAACACAGCTGGGGAGGCAATACCAGTTATGTTTCATCCATTGATTTGCAGTCTCAAGTCAATACATTAGTTAGTAATGGTATCACATCGAGCACTAAGGCTTCATATCAATCTGCAATTAAACTGTTTGAAGAATTTAGATTGGCTTACTCCCATCCAAATATTTGGCCTCCACCTGTTGGAGTTATTATGGAATTCCTAGCATTTATATCTTTAAGAGGTTTATCACACAGTACTGCTAGGTCTTACATATCAGGTATTTCATTTTGCTGTAAAATAAAAGGCATGTCAGACACTACTAACAACTTTGTAGTTTCGAAAATGCTAAAGGGTTTCCTTAAGTTAAATAGAAGGGTGGACAGTAGGTTACCTATAACACATGGCCTTCTTAGACAGATAATTTCAACCCTACCCACAATTTGTTACACTGCATATGAAACTGCTCTTTTTAAAGCTGTTTTTTGTATGGCATTTTTTGGCTTCTTTAGAGTTGGGGAATTGGTAGTCTCCAATCTAGATAATGAAGGGCATGCTCTCAAATTTGATGATGTCTGTTTTGAAAAAGACAATTCAGCTCTAAAGGTTTTATTAAGGTCTTCTAAAACTGACCAATTGGGTAAGGGTGTTGTTCTACTTATTCCTAAAACAGGGACAGAAACATGTCCAGTAAAGTGCATGTTACAATATGTAAATGTTAGAAAAACACAGCTTTGTAAGCATCTATTTTGCCATTTTAATAGCTTACCTTTGACTAGGTATCAGTGTTCTACTGTTTTGAAGAAATCTCTTGGTGCATTAGGTTTGCAAAAGTCACATTACAGGAGTCACTCTTTCCGCATTGGGGCAGCAACCACAGCATCTCAAAATGGTATGGCAAATGACAAAATTAAGTCTTTTGGTAGGTGGAAATCAGATGCCTTTAAATCATATATTAGAATACCTACTGATGCCCTTGCTTTGAAGTAATTACTGTGTTGAGTATTATCCCATTTTTGCAAATTTATGAGTTTCAGCATAGCTGACCATTTTCCTAAGTATATTGCAGATCAACATAAGCTAGTCTGGATTGTGGGATCTTCCATCATTAAAAGGGCTTTTTGTTATGCCAGAAACTGCAGACCAAACGGATCTCAACTTGACATGAGCTACAAAGTAGAGATTTTTTGGCAGGGCATGAGTGGTCTGGTATGGCGACAACTTTTTTCTTTGCTCAGACATCTTGCCACTATACAAGATCCACCAGACCTGTTAGTAATTCATTGTGGTGGCAATAATATTGGTCAGCAGACAACTATTTCAATAATGCTAGCAATTAAGCAGACTTTATCTAAAATTACCAAACTGTTTCCCCGTTCCATTATTGTGTGGTCCCAGATACTTCCAAGACTTCATTGGAGAAATGAAAATTGTCACAAAGCTCTTGAAAAAGCCAGGAAAAGGGTCAACAATGGCATTGCCTCATTCATATTAAGTCGAGGAGGGAAGTATTTACGCTACACAGATATAAACGAGTCCGTTCCGAGCCTTTATTGCGATGGGGTTCATCTAGCTAACAAGGGCAATGATATTTTTCTTAGAGCTTTAACTGAAGGTATACATCAGTTCCTTTATACTGATGTTAATGTTTATCCTAATTGTTAAAGATATGGCCACACTTCATAGTTTTACTGGTGGCGGTATGGCTTTGCCATGTGGCGGGAAATTACCTCCACCAGGGTTAACCGTGTTTCTATGTGTTTAAACTAACAGTGCGAGTCTCTGTCACCAGGGCTCGTCATCTGTTGCTTACAAATATACTTTTTATGTTGAGAAGCTGTGGCCAGATTACGCCAACAACAAGAAATATATTGTGTTGCCTTTGTTATGTAACTTTGCATCAAATAAATATGATTCTTATTTTAATTAACTGCATTTGTACTCTGTAATAAGTTTCGGACATTAAAGTTTGAAACCGGTTACAGGGACAATGTAGAATATTTTCTTGTAATGCATGATAATCCTTTTTGCTAATTGACCTCAAATGATGCAATTTTTATCCGTTAGGTTCATTGTTTAAACTTCCTTTTCCTGGTAAACGCAAGCGGTGACCTTGCATCCGAAAATATTGCATTTGATTTCTGCATATATCCTTTACATCACTTGTCATCATTTAAAAAAAATAAAAACCCACCCTTCCCACCGCTTTTATTATTGTATTTGTCATTCAATCCAAGTTTTAGTCTCGTTTCAGCGCACTCCTTTTCTGCTATAGTTCCACTACAGGACAGTAACGTTCTACAAGTCACAGCTTCGATAATGACTGGAATGCGGGAAATTACCTCCACCAGGGTTAACCGTGTTTCTATGTGTTTAAACTAACAGTGCGAGTCTCTGTCACCAGGGCTCGTCATCTGTTGCTTACAAATATACTTTTTATGTTGAGAAGCTGTGGCCAGATTACGCCAACAACAAGAAATATATTGTGTTGCCTTTGTTATGTAACTTTGCATCAAATAAATATGATTCTTATTTTAATTAACTGCATTTGTACTCTGTAAACCCTATGATGTTGGTACTCATAAGAATAATCTCAGAGTGTGTAGGTCAAGTAAGGAATTGACCCTTTCTTACTGACAGATGCTTTCTGATGCCACTGCAGCAGACGACTTTTGTAAACTTTCACAAAAGAAGGAATTGCTCTTAATGTAGGTCTTTTTTAGGCATTTTGTAAACAAGAACTTGGGTCTTTATTTTGGAAAATTCGTCGCTTTTATATGGGAATAAGACGGCCATGGTTAACATGGTAAAATTGGGAATTCTGCATGATTTTAAATACTTTTTCAATTGGGAATGGGTCGGATTGGACATAATTACAGAGCCGAATCCAAATAACTTTGCTTGTGGAACGAAATCAACATTGTCTTTGCAATGGCCACATATTGCAAAATAGAGGACTTCATTACGACTGACTGGCTGGTGTCAAGATACATGGACAAGAAGTACTGGTAACTCACCTAGGAAACGCCCTAACCTAATTTAAATTTTGTTGAAAGCGGCATTAAAGACCAAACAATCAATCTGCAGAAGATCTTGGAATCTTTAGAAATCCTTTTTTGAAAAAGAAGCAACCATTCAGAATGAGCCATTTTTCCTTCGTCCAAACGTTTACTATTCTCTTCAATTTTGTTGTCATATATGCACTTAACTGAACAAACATTACTTAGTCATTGTTTTCAGTGTTCGTGATATTCTATGTAACCAAATCCTAAATGAACAGGATGCGGTGTTTAACCCTTTTTCTGATACAAAATGTATTTTGGTGTTCCTGTAGTAGATGTCAATTGCAAAAAAGAAGTAAGGATTAGCAATATTTGCAGAGGGAAGATTATCTTTTACCTTCAACGATTTTAATATTTTACTTTTAACTCAAACTGAAGCTTTTATGTATTTGTTTCAAAACAGACTTCATAAACTTACTTATATTATGTTTTGCGATAAGTTATATCGCAGTTTGTATTCAGATTAAGAGCAGAGTAGACGACAATATCATATGTTACTGGTTATTTCTAATTTAATCACTGTTTCAATGGTTTTAATGTCCAGGTTCGCTTTACCTTATACAGATATTTGTCTATTGCGGAAGTACAGGTTGTAGGCTCGTCATTACGCATTTGATTGCTTCAGCGTATTAACGTATCTCAATTATTATTGTTAAAACAGGCGCGCACTAATAGGATTGAAGAGTTTATTTGCAAACTACAAGACTGTTAGGTAAGTCATACCTCTATATTGTAATTTAACTTTGCAAAGTAGTTAATAATGTATGTTTAAACGAGTGTGTGTGTGTGTGTGTGTGTGTGTGTGTGTGTATCTCTCTGTGTCTATGTCTCTCTCTGTATCTGTCTCTGTCTCTCTCTTTCTGTCTCTCTCTCTCTCTGTATCTGTCTCTGTCTCTGTCTGTGTGTGTGTGTCTCTCTCTCTATCTCTGTCTCTGTCTCATTCTCTCTCTCTGTCTCTGTGTCTCTCTGTCTCTGTCTCTCTCTCTGTCTCTCTCTCTTTCTCTCTCTTTCTCTCTATCTCTCTCTCTCTCGCTCTGTCTCTCTCTCTGTCTCTCTCTCTGCTTCAATAAGCGTAAATACGAGGGAAATGGTTTAATTATTTGAAGCTATAATCAATAACATTCATGAATGAGACAAGATACACACACAGCTCAGGATACTCGTTTTGTAGTGCAATGGATTTAGCGGTGTAAGACCTAGAATATGGCCAACGGTGTCGAGGGAAGTTTCACTCCGTATGTTTCCTCCGTTTGTGACCGAGAAAAAAAAGTACGCGGATTTAAGTTAAATCCGCGCTCTTTTTTTTTTCAGTTTGATGTTTTGGCAACCATGAAAAAAAGATGCGCGTTTTTATTTGTAAAATATCGCATCTTTTTTCGACAAAATTCTGCTGGATTCTCTATAGAATCCTATATAAACAGCCTTAAAAAAAAGTGCGCGGATTTAAGTTAAATCGGCGCGGTTTTTTTTGCCCACGATAAGAGGCCGTCCACAGAAAAACACGCTGGCCCCAACAGGACACCGTAGGAGAGTCACGTATTCCTTCGAGAAGTCTTGTATCAATGTTAAACCTTTGACTATTTCACCCAAAGTCCATCGATCTGGATGCATCGAAACCACACACTATTTACAGACAACTCCATTATCTACTGTTACATAACGTATCTACCAAGACATCAACCGGACCAATCAGTGCAGTGATAGAAACATTGTCTGGAATGGGTTGCAAACATGCAGAGATACAACTAGCGATAATGTTTACCAAGCCAATCACGGGACATACACTCTCGCATAGTCCACTGTGTAATACATTTACCCGATCCCTCATACATTTCAGTAATTACACTTTAATTTCTTGAGACTTTCCATTTTTTTTAACCACATGTTTTCAAAATCGTCGGCTGCAAATGTTTTGTAGGTGGGAAAGGGATAATCGTGAGAAGGTGGATTTTTATTAAGTTCAACAACAGACAGTTCAACAAAATTTCCTTTATATATTCTGAGAACTGTTTATGTTGCAGTATGTAACATTCTTTGCGAATTCCGGGGACACATATAAATCAAAGCACTCAAAGTGCTGCCATGAAGGGACTTACTGCAGATCAAAGAATACATTAGGACAGGGATTTACCGATCACATTTTGTTATCACATACACTTCACAAGAAGACCTTGTTATGTCCGTTAATTGAATAATATTTGAGTTTAATGCACAACAGTGTATATACAGAATTGGTGTCTATCGCAAAAACTTTTATTTTTGGCTAGCGGTATTTCACAGAGGTCTTTGCATAGTTAACGCTTAATCAATGCATGCTATATCGAAATCAAAAGAACGCTGCATTACAATGAAAACTATATTGAAATCCAATACAAATATCAAAGCAAAAAATAAACTATCTGCATCTACGTTATCTGGTTTCTAAAAGTAAACATAATGGTGCCATATTTGTTTTACCTTATTTGAAATAATTTATATAATGCTTTTAAAATAAACAATATAATATTTACACTGTGCTATAAAAGAACAATAATGAATGTTCCGTGCCTGGAGATTATTTGACAGTAAACTACGTTAATACAAAATGATCCAAATGTTAGCGTTAGTCTTGCATGGCTTTATACAGTCACAGCTGCCTCAAAAGAACTGAACATGTTATTTTTCCATAACATAGGTGAACAAATACATGCCGTGCTTTTTGTTCTTACAAATTTTTAATAATTGTTAATATCCAATGAGCAGGTTGTAGAAGTTGTTGATCCGAAGGTACTTGTATATCGGTCGGTGGTAC
The DNA here is from genome assembly GCA_031761405.1 of Serripes groenlandicus. Taxonomy (NCBI): domain Eukaryota; kingdom Metazoa; phylum Mollusca; class Bivalvia; order Cardiida; family Cardiidae; genus Serripes; species Serripes groenlandicus. Next base: position 32,052,205 of record JASEVX010000012.1, read on the forward strand.
TTTTTACTCTATAGTGATATTCTCTATAATGGAAAGTGTAATTATTGAATAAGGTTGAAAACATGGTGACAAAAGGAGTAATTGCTCGTTTTTAGTAATTTTTCCATTTGTCACAATGTTTTAAAAAATCGTTTGCTGCAGAAGCGTCAGAGCGCGTATTTATGTGGGAATATAAAATGGTAAAACAAGCCTTGAGTTCTGAGTCAAGATTTTTATGCTGGCAGTCAACATGTACATGTAGGGAAATAATTGACATAGGTATTACTTTATGTATTTAGGTATAGGAAACATATATGCGGACGGGGAAAACACTGTTAGTTTAGTTTAAACTTTCAGCTTATATTAATCACGCTCGATGTTTGCTTCCCAGGAGTCGCGCCGTTTGTGTGGAAAAATATATATTTTCTCTCTCTAAAAAAAAGAGTTAACATTCTATTTTGGAATCATTCCCCCTAAAACAAGGGAGTAAACATTCTATTGTGTGACCAGTTTCCCCTAAAAGAGAGTAAACATTCTATTTTGTAAACACTCTCCCCTAAAACATGAAAAATGTATTGCGAAACTGCCAAATAAAAATTATCAAATCGAGAAGAATGGGGAATGGCGAGCTGCCAAAATGAGAGAGAGAGAGAGAGAGAGGAGAGAGAGAAGAGAGAGAGAGAGAGAGAGAGAGAGAGAGAGAGAGAGAGAGAGAGAGAGAGAGAGAGAGAGAGAAAGAGAAAGAGAGAGAGAGAGAGATTGAGAGAGAGATAGATAGAGAGAGAGATAGAGAGAGAGAGAGAGAGAGATAGAAAGAGAGAGGGAGATAGAGAGCGAGAGAGATAGAGAGAGAGAGATAGAGAGAGAGAGAGGGGGATGGAGAGATGGAGGGAGAGACAGATAGAGACAGAGAGAGACAGAAAGACAGAGATACAGAGAGACAGAGACATAGACAAACAGAGATACAGAGAGAGACAGACAGACAGACAGAGAGAGAGAGAGAGAGAGACAGAGAGAGAGAGAGAGAGAGAGAGAGAGAGAGAGAGAGAGAGAGAGAGAGAGAGAGAGAGAGACAGAGACAGAGACAGAGAGAGACAGAGACAGAGAGAGACAGAGAGACAGAGAGAGAAAGAGAGAGAGAGAGAGAAAGCAATAGCGAGAGAACAGAAAAAGAGAGCCATTTCCCATATCTGTTGCAGACGACTTTGAAAACATCTGTGAAAAGTATGACAACATTTGAAAGCATCTGAAGTAGACAATATTTGAAAGCATTGCTGTAAAAGCAATAATTTGCCATCATTTCAGAGCAATATTTTCATTTTCAAAAATGTTTGACACTATACTTGTAAAGGCCCACTTGTAATTAGTGATTTGTTGGAAACATGGACATAAAACATTAAAACAATGCAATACAAAAGGAGAAATTTCTTGTTTTGAGCAATATATATCTCCCTTTCCTAAAATGTTTTAGCAGCGCTGTAGGCGTCGAAAATAGTTCACGTAAGATGATTAATAGCCCTATAGCTGGGCCTTAGACTAACAAAACACGGTTAACTAAAATAATGATTAGATAAATTTCAGAAATACCTGCACCTCGTGGGTATGTCTATCTAGGCACGTGGACGGGTCTACTATTACTTTAGCCAGACCTGTCCACGTGCACAGATAACTCTGATTCAATGTCAATTTTATGAATTTTGATTACCACTAATGAAGTCCATAAAAGTCAAACACTTCACTATACTCGTATGAGCCTGTCCATACAAGTTGGGATTGGTGAATAGTCATGTTCAGATCAGCCTGTGTATCTGTTCAACTTGATCACAACCTTCACAACTCACCAGAAGCTTCAACAAGCGTGTGTAAGTATTTTGCCAACGTGAAGATCTAAATCAGATTGTGCGGATTCTCAAGCTGGTCTGAATCTATACTGTTCTAAAAGGCCAGGATATACATTTTTGCAAGGACAGGCTCATATCTAGTTTAAAAGCCTAGTCTCCCTAGAGTTCTAGATTGTTTGGTGTTTTACGCCGCTTGCAACAATTTATCATTTATATCATGGCGTTTCTTCTGACACCAGCATGCCAGTCAAAGGCTAACCCCGCAATCCTGAGCCCCGAGCAGGACAGCCATTACTACCGTCAGATGAATATATATAAGACTGAAGTTGTCTCCCATTAGACAATAAAGATTTTCTTGAAAGTTGAAAGTGATGTTTATAAAGTTAAATAACCTCTGACTGATTTATAACCAAAATAGTGTTTGCTTCTAGCTATATTGACACTCTAATAGCAATTTTCAGAACATCCTGTATTTTCTGAAATTGAAAGTAAAATTCAGTGCGGGTTAAGACCTTCTATTTGACTTCATAACACGAAAAATGCTCCGTCAACCTGTATGTTTTCTTTGCTTTTCGGTACTTTAGTTCTTATAGATCTACTGAATTTAATTTTGAGACAGGTTTCTTGATGGGTACGAACCATAACCCATAATGCTTTAATGGTCGTCTATGGAAAATGAATTACTTCCCTTTGATCTAGTTGTAGACAAAGGAGAAACCACTCAAGATGAATAATTTTTCCATTTCTTTCAATGGTTTAAACACTGCAATGAAATTGAATATCCGATTTTCAAGATATTCCCTTAAAGGATTGATTTGTTTAAACAGTTCACATACACATCTAAAAAATTCGAAACATCTGGAAATTTCGAAGGATAATATTGAAATATAATTTTGAAATCAAAGTTGAAAATATTGAGAAAAAATAAATAAAATTATTGTTGTCTGTTTATAAGGTATCAGATGTTGTCTGTATCAGGGAAAGGTTTAATTTGTGTTCTTGTATGTAAACAATGTAGATACATTGTATTCATAGAACGTGTGTGTATTTCAGGTTATGTGGATATCCGCCCTTTTATAGTAACCATGGTGCAGCTATTTCTCCAGGTATGAAGAAATGTATGCGAAATGGCCAATATGAGATGGAGCAGAGTGTCACAAGATGGTATTTATCATTTGTCTTAATTACCCAGGCAAAGATTCACTAACTATTCTTAATTTGTTCTTGTTCTAAGTTATGGTTTCGTCGATCAAATATTGTGTTACTATGTACATTTTAAACTAGAATGGTTACATAATGTTGTTAAGACACCCGGAAGCTTTGTCTGTGGCGAGGTGGGCTGTCGATTTAGGGGTTGTCAGTTCGAACCCCAGCTCGGCCATCATTCTTACAGACATCTGACAAAAGTCAATACGACAAGCTTCATTCGTCTTTCACTAATAAGCTTAGCATATATATGGAAAAGCAGCGATTTGCTTGGAAAGAGTGTTGTGTGAAGTACTGGTGTAAGAAAGACATGAAACATGGGTAGGTGAACTTGTCGCCACGATTTTAATTAAATAAATGTTGAAAACGGCGATAAATTCCAGGGAATCTATCAAATATTGAAATCATGTTTAATGTGGCATAAAACACATTTAAATTAAAGGACAGAACATAGTATTTTGGTTATCACTAATAATAATAATAATCAGAGTGAATTTGAAGACTTTAATGTACAATTATGAATATATTGTTAAAATACAAATACACTGAACTTTGGTTATTCAACACATGAGGTTATAACGTTTATTTGGTGGCCGTTGACTCTTTGGCTATAGGTAGTGTGTTATTGAACTGTGTTAGCACACACGTATATGTATACAAACATATGTCTGTCCGTATATTGGAAGAGATACACGTTGGCTTATGTGAACAGCATGCATTTGGATCAGCCTTTGCATTCGTAAAATCTGATAGAAACACATATAAACTGTTCAAATAAATACTTGCAGCAGCGTTTCAGAAACTTCCGTCAACCTTAATGCATGTGAGAATAGTGTAGATCCAGATCAGCCTGTGTATCCGCCGAGTCTGATCAGGTTCGACACTGTTCGCCAAGTAGTCCTAGAAGGTTTTAATGAAGTATATATTTGTATCTTTGAGCATAGATGCACAGGAATACTTTATATACACCCGTAATAATAATGATAAGGTTGGGTTACACATATAATCGCTCATGAACACATTTTAAAAATACATATATACGATTTCTGAACATTAGCACAATCTCATTAAAACCAGACCTAATCGCCACTGCAGAAGCAAATGCTCGTACGTATCTGATGACTGTATATTAATGGTCGACGCAGGTTGACCTTTGCGTAAGCCAATCGATGGTCGTCGCAGGTTGACCTTTGCGTCAGCCAATCATTGGTCGTTTCAGGTTGACCTTTGCGTAAGCCAATCAATGGTAGTCTCAGGTTGACCTTTGTTTCAGCCAATCAAGTGTCGCCTACACACTCGTTAGATATCAGCAGGGGAGATGTCCCATATACATAGACGAAACAGAGTAGCGGTGATTGCCAAGTGTTCCGATTGTATATAATTTTGTAATATATAGGGTCAATTCGAGACGACCTTTCATGCGGTGTCGTAAGCTCCAGTATACGTACAGCGAAGTAGTTTGGTTTGATTTTAATAAAATTGCACTTTGGCCATATATCATGCGAGGGTACTGATGAGGGCTGATAGTAGTTGAATTCCAGGATGAGCTGCATGTCGATTGTTTCATTCACTTTATGTAGCACACACATCATTATGTAAAGCATGTACATGTACGAAGGGTCATCAAAAAGTTACAGGACTTTTTCTTTATTTTTGGCAAGAAATAAGCTAAATGTCATAAACATCAATATATATCTTGTCCACAAGATTAGAATCCAAGTTATTTGTTAAGAAGTAAAGACTATGTGAAATTATAAACATTGTATGTACCGTGTATGTACCGTGGGTCGGGCTAGTAGATATACGTCATAGTTACGTCACTAATGCGTTTGAAAGTCGTTCACAGTATTATGAGCCGTCCCGTGAGAAAACCAATATTATGGCATCTGCGTAATGTATCGACCCAGATCAGCCTGCGCAGTCCGCGCAGACTGATCCGGGCCGACACATTCCGTCTTAGTGAGATAGTGGTATAGCTTAATGATTCATGAAACAGAAAATCCACAGGAGGCAAAAAGTGTCTATCCGGGTAAGCCTGTGCGGCATGCTTAGGCTGATCCGGGTCGATACTTTACGCAGAGTCCACAATGTTGGTTTCTCGCGGGACGGCTCTTATTATGACTGGTAGCCGTTTTTCCGGGTATGATTATTAAATATTAGCTTGCACATACATATATCTGTGTTAAACCTTTTGAAAACATCTAGGCACATTTTTGGAACATGTGTAGAAGGGAAATATTAATTTTTAAAAAGAGTTGAAAATATTGTGTCACATAGGATAAATTACTCATTATGAATGCAGCAGTCCTCTTGGTCAGAAGGCGAACGCTCTACCACATCTCTACAAAAGCTTATTGTATATCAAGGCAGTAAAATTGTCCCCTTGCAGATATACAGTTGGCTGCATGAACACTCTCTCCTTCTCTTTCTCAAAATGTTTTCAAAAGTCTTTTGCCTCAAATGCGTCAAAGTGCGTCTACATGTGGGAGAGGGTTACATACTTTAATATACAATGGTGTACATACTTTAATGTACAATGGTGTACATACTTTAATGTACAATGGTGTACATACTTTAATGTACAATGGTGTACATATTTCAAACATATATATGATGTCCTTTGATCATACAACACACGTAATTTATAGATGGTGACTGGTCGCCATCGAATTCCCCGGGGAGCTATAGGTCGTATGTTTCTCAAATTTCTCTTTTGATCATAAAACATTCATAATTAATAGATGGTAACTGATCGCCGTCGAATTCCCCGATGAGCTATAGGTTCGTGTGTTTCTTAAATATTCTCTTTTGACCATAAAACATTCATAAGTTATAGAGTGTGACTGGTCGCCGTTGAATTGCCCGGGGAGCTATAGGTCGTGTGTTTCTTGAAGATTCTCTTTTGATCATAAAACATTCAGAAGTTATAGATGGTGACTGGTCGCCGTTGAATTGCCCGGGGAGCTATAGGTCGTATGTTTCTTGAAGATTCTCTTGCACATTGCTGTGTTGAATAACGTATATATTACCGGATTCGCGGCCGAATTGAGGGGGGCAAGACTTTGGATAAAAGTGCTTATTACCACGGTCTCCGGTGATATGGTTATGTGTCCATAGACGGATAGGAGATCCCAGATGAAATACGGAGACCAGCAGAACACAAAGGCTGAAAAGACAATAGAAAGGAAAGATCAACCATTGTAATGTATACAATAAACAGGTGGTCACGCGTTCGATCCCCGGCCGGGTCATACCAAATACTTTAAAAATGGTAGTGATGAAAGTGGCACTAAACACCATGCAAACAATTAACAATAAACATTTTTCTGTATATATACAATTTCAAAGAGGTACATGTATGTTACATATTTGTTTATTTTGAAAAAGGTGTGAATTCATTATAGGGAAACTGTTAAATAAGTACATGCAATACTTACCTAATACTATAACAAACGTCATTTTGATGGTGCTATGTGCTGTATGTTAGAAAGGTAAGTACATGTTCTACTTACCTAATACTATAACGAACGTCATTTTGATGGTTTTTATTTTGGCTTTAGGTATAACACCACGGGAGCTGCTGCCCATAGAGTTGGAGGTATGCCCGGTTACACGGATGGTTAACCGACCTGTGAAACAATATACTTAGTTATTTTAAGCTAAACGATGAGATACTGAGTTTTATCACATAAATACCCTTATTTTCAAGTTGAGAACAAATCACGGAACAACGATATCCAACATGTGTGATTAAGTCGTTAAATTTTACACATTGAAAAATGCAATAATACGTTATTTTGAATAAATAACGAGTCTTAATTGTTTAAAACATTGTTGTTGTTTTTTCTTCTTATTCAAAAATGATGAGGACTACTTTTTTATGCGGTGAATCACAAGTTCTCATGAAGAATAGGTTATTCTGTATTTGTTTTGATGTTGTCAATATTTTTCATTAAAACACACTGTTTAGGTGATAAAAAGAATCCATCACTCGTTTTTCTTTGGAGAAGATTTCTTAAATTCGTCTCGAAAAAGAGAGTTATTAACCTCGCCAAGAGGCTCGGTTAATAACCGTCTTTTTTCTAGACTCATTTAAGAAATCTTGATCTCCAAAGAAAACTCATGATGGATCCTATATATATCAGTGAGATATAATCCATATCACCCACACTGAGAGTGATATAGGGATGACGTCATTTTCCTAGTTTCCGGTCATGTTATATATACTACACACGTTATATATATATAAAGAAATACGTTATTAGATCGGATAAAAAGCATTGTCATGTGATAAAAACCTTATCTTATCTATACCCATGTATAATTATGTAGTTCGTAAATTTAACAAATCGGACTTATTGTCATTGTCTGACATTGTGTAGTAAACAAATACATTCACACAGATTCGTCCGCGTGTGAACAGGTACGAAAACACCAACTAGTTCCATTGTTTCATCATCAATTATCATAAAATAAAAAGAAAATTTGTTTGTTTTGAGTGGATATGGAATATATTTCAACTCGAAGTGATTTTACCATTTTCACTCGAGCTTCGCGCTCGTGAAAAAAGTCAATTATATCACTTCTCGATGAGATATATTTCATATCTACTCAAAACAAACAAATATCCTCTATTTATTCCTTTTATCTTATTGGGGTTTTACGCCGTTTTCAAAATCATAACAGTTACAGCACGTCAACAGTTCACGTATTCATGATCCCTGGCTTAAACTAACTAATGCTATGCTAGGAAATGTGCCCTTGCACAAGGGCACTCCACCATGACCTCCGCGAGTATGACACCCGGAACGCTCGGTTCAGAATCCCACTCGGGTAAGACGCATTCCTAAAACTAAACACTTTTAGTACTGTTACATGTTCGTTGACACGCCAGGAAAGAGCTTGATACAATTATTATATTTCCGCAAACGGCAGACGTACATGAATTAAAATGCAATTTCAGCAAATAACTTTTGAAAACATCATGAATAATTGAAAATGTTTTCGTTTTGCCATACATAATTATCTTCAACACTATTCCATATTAATATTCTCACTGGACCTCCTGGGTGTACTATGAAGTGTTTTTACCATTCAACTTTAGATTACACATTACATTATCGTGCGTTTAACTAACGAGTGCGTTTACACTTACACAAGTTTGTTATTGGTGGGGAAAGAATATTCGTATAGTGGTAAATAGATTATAAAATTATATCAAATTAATTATCGAAGAAAGTTGATCTCCTTTCGTTATATTTTAATAAAAGTATCTGTGTTAACGGCGCACACATAACGCGAATATGCATCGTGACTTGTAGTCAATTAGATGGGTATAAATGGCGTATAGTACAAGTGCATATTCCGACTTTCCAAAAAAACAAGAACAGAGCACGCCGACCTTTGCTAGCCAAATCGACGGACCAAATGAAAGCTTTTATACAAGCAGTCGCTGAGCACTCGGAGTGTTAGGACTTAGTGTTATGGTGAGAGAAAGTCATGACCAATATGGCTGAATGAACTGTCTGTCGTGATCAATTTGAGCCGTCCCGCGAGAAAACCAACATTATGGCCTCTGCGTAATGTATCGACCCAGATCAGTCCGCGCAGACTGATCCTGGCCGACACATTCCGTCTCAGGGGGATAGAGGTATAGAGTTATGATTCCTGAGACAGAAAATACACTGGAGGCGAAAAGTGTCTGACTGGGTTAGCCTGCGCGGCATGCTTAGGCTGATCCGGGTCGATACTTTACGCAGAATTCACAATGTTGGTTTTCTCGCGGGACGGCTCATATGTTCAAAACGCCGTTAAACTTTAATCAATCAATCTACTGATAATAATATATCTACTGAAATACATACCTTTCCTGGATAGACACTGCGTTTTCTCGTCACATCTGTTTATCTTCAGTGAGGATTTACTCCATATGATAACCACTATAACGATGTAACAGGTGGCTATTGCAATAGCTGGAAAGATGAAAACCGCGAGAGATATGGACGTCAGGTATAACTGAAAACAAACAAAGCGATATTTATAACATGTGCTGATGAAATCACCCAGATATATGGACGTCAGGTATAACTGAAAACAAACAAAGCGATATTTATAACATGTGCTGATGAAATTACCCAGATATATGGACGCCAGGTATAAATGAAAACAAACAAAGCGATATTTATAACATGTGCTCATGAAAACACCTTAAGATATGGACTTCAGGTATAACTGAAAACAAACAACTAGATATTTATAACATGTGTTGATGAAATCACCCAGAAATATGGACGTCAGGTATAAATGAAAACAAACATAGCGATATGTATAATGTGTGCTAATGAAATCCCAAAGATATATGGAAGTCTGGTAAAACTGAAACATAAAACATAGCGATATGTATACAATGTGGCTATAAAAAAGGTTATAATTTCTTGATTATTATTGACTATAACTGCTATGTGTTTTATAACGTTTTATAATGTCCCTTGTTTGGTAGAGTTGATTGTATATGTCTTGCGTTCATTGGAATGATGAAAACTTCCAGAGATATGGACGTCAGGTTTAAATGAAAATAAACTAAACAAGATTTAACAAGGCACACATAAATGAATAAAAGAAGGAAAGTATTATTATTTAAATGTGTTGGATTGTTATTCTTTATGAGCATTTTTTCCTGTCCCCCAATATCTGGGTCATTGGAAGAAGAAGGTCATCGTTATTGTACTAAGGCAGTCAAATTAAGCCGTCCGAGGGTCGGTTGCAAATAGAAGTAGTCTGTGTTTTCCACGTGTCTGTCACAGAATAAATACACATAACGGATAGTTGACAAAAGGGAGACAACGCCATCTTGAAAAATAATACATCACTTATATTTGAAGTTGTTTCCCTTAATGGGCACATACACACACACTTTTGAAACGAGAAGAAAATGTATCGCCTGACGAAAAGTAATATTTATGCATTTGCAAACAGTGATACAGCATACATGTATATATCTTCCGTTGAAATGCTAGAATTGTAGCCCAGATGTTTTCACTCTCGCATCTTTTCATGCGATACTTAAATGGAGTTGCTACCGAAGCTTTATTAATATTAAACAATGAGCTCGTCAATTTCCGTACAAGGTCGGTGTGTATACACAATTTCCGTCCGAAGTCGTGCGTGATCGGTAATGTTCGTTTAGGATGTGCTGATGCTGCTTAACCCTTTCCCTCATATAGACGCTTTCTGACGCCTCTGCAGCAGACGGCTTTTTGAAAACATAGTGACAAAAGAAAAAATTGCACAAAACGTGCAATTTCTCCTTTTGCCACAATGTTTTCCACTTTTTGTCATAGGTTATCCATTCAATTATGGAGATTTTCTATGCTTTGACAAAATACGTTCAAAGTCGTCTGCTGCAGAATTGTCGTATGAGGGAAAGGGTTAAGATGCCGACTAGGATGCATAATAACATTATCGTTTTTGTTTGTTTCAACGGTATTTCAGTTATTTAACTGTGCTCGCTTTCCCTAATTTGTGTTTCCTGATTTCATCGCACATGCACGCAAAACAACATTTTGGCTACCTAACCAACCACATCGACACTTTCCGCCCATATGAGTTCGTTAAAGATCGATATTGTTCGTTGGTTTACCGGTTTATTTCCGGTAACACGTCAAATAAATCGGCATAAATTAACTTATATGTTACCGTCATCAACCAAATATGTAACCAATCTATTGAAACTATTTTCGACACTCGATTTGCTCGACTATTGATTTATTTATAGGAGTTTATAACCACGTTTCTATCGGTATTTCAATCATATCCCACCGATCAGTTCAGATCACGTGTTTTATCATGGCCTTTCCACACCAATACCATTAGTCTTCATAGGTAGCTTGCTAACTTCCAACGTATACTAATCGGCCCATTGGTGGAAGGAGAATGACGCTTCAGTGTAAGACTAATGTCTTTTATCAATCGAGCACCGGTAGCTCAGTCGGTAGCGACGCGGGTTGTCAATCCAGGGGTCCCGGCTCGGCCAACTTTCTTTCCGACGATTGACAAATGTCAATGCGATATGCGTCATTCGTCTTCCACCACTGTGCTAAGACAATGTGAAAAAAGCAGCCAGTTGCTTGGAAGATTGTTGTGTGGAGTACTGTTGTGAGAAAACCAGGAAATGCATGAGTAGGTAAACTGGCCGCCGTGATATAACTGCGAAATTGTTTATCAATCAATCCAACGTACACTAATCAGCCCATTGGTGGAAGGAGAATGACGCTTCAGTGTAAGTCTAATATCTTTTATCAATCGATGGTACCTGAAGACTGTTACACAAATCTGTCCATGGGAGCGGGAGACCTGGTCTCGATCCCCGGTTGGATAATACAAAAGACTTGAACCCAATCCGATATACAAACTCTTTCTGACTCTTTTGCAGCAAACGACTTAAGAAAACATTGTGACAAATTGAGAAATTACCCATAATGAGCAGTTTCTCCTGTTTTCCAAAATGTTTTCTAAAGTTGTTTGCTGCAATAACTTTGCTTTCATTTATAGAGATTTACCAAACTTTTGCTTAGATGTTTTGAAACTCGTCTGCTGCAAATGTGTTGTATGTGGGAAAGTGTTTAAATGTTAGCAATGGCTTCAAACCTTGGCGATAAGGACTTCGGGAATAAAATTACGACTCATTCAATGGTTTCAGTATAAATAATACCGGTAGTACATTGTGCGGTAAACTACCCCGAAAACGCCGTGTAATAAATAACTGAAATACTGTTTAAAAACGATGTAAGACACCATTCAAATAAACACTTTAAAACCTGTTTTGGTATAACATCATATAAGCTGCTTAACGTAACAATCATGTAAATACATTTAAGATGTTCATAATGGCTGCTGCCCTCCTTGGCACTCAGGGCTTGGGTGGTGACAGGATAAACGGAGCAGTTGTACAAGTAACTTACCAAGGAAGACATTGGTACAGAGGTAGAGCGTCGGCCTCTTGTAACAAAGGTCCCGGGTTCGAATCCCGTGATGAGCGGGTTCTGCCTTTGGGATTTCTCCACACAAACGGTGCGGGTACTAGTTAAGTCTCCAGGAAGCAGACATCGAGCGTGATTAATATAAGCTTAAAGCTAGTTTCGCAATCGATGGTAAAATAAATAAGTTCAAACTTTACCAAGGAAACGCCGTGATATAACTGAAACATCATTGAGTGTGGGGTAAAACACAAAACAATCAATGCATGGTGTAAGCTATATCTCAACGTGCACGGCTTTAACGTATCAAACGCTGATCCCTCTAAATAAATCCGCGGTCTAAGTGTCAATAACGCGTATTTAATGTCTGGGCCATACTGTCTGGGAATTCAAAATGAAGTTAACGTTATTACATGGCCTTTTTTTTTCAACCTTCGGAAATAATTTATAATTAGTTAACCGATTTATCAATAAACGGTTTTTGAACGGTGATTATTCAAGCACCTCTTCTTTGGATGGACATTTGAGTCGTCCCACGAGAACACCAACATTATGGACTCTGCGTAATGTATCGACCCGGATCAGCCTGCGCAGTCCGCGCAGGCTAACCCGGGCCGACACATTCCGTCTCAGGGAGATAGAGGTATAGAGTAATGATTCTTGACACGGAAAATCCACAGGAGGTGAAAAGTGTCTGTCCAGGTTAGCCTGCACGGTATGCTTAGGTTGATCCGGATCGATAGTTTACGAAGAGTCCACACTGTTGGTTTTCTCGTTGGACGACTCATTTTACTGGCACTTGTTGACAAGGTTAAGCTTCACAATTATATTTCGAAGGTCCTTGGACCGATGCTTTTTACTTTTTCACTCAATAGGCTCGAGTAGGGTTTGAGGATTCATACTTGAAGCAGACTTCGTGAGTGTTATAACCATTTCCCACGCCAGACGCATTTCGACACATCTGCAGAGTACGTCTATTGCAAACATGGTGACCAACTCTTTCAACTCTTTTCAATAGGTATATCTGTACTTATAGAGATGTTTAATATTAGTGACTATATATTATCACAGTCGTCTGCTGCAGAGTTGTTGTATATTGGAAATGGAAAGTACTAATACAACTTACTTCGCAATCGATGTCAAATGCATGGGCAACTAAACCATTCTTCGCAATCGATGTCAAATGCATGGGCAACTAAAACATTCTTCGCAATCGATGTCAAATGCATGGGCAACTAAAACATTATTCGCAATTGATGGCAAATGCATGGGCAACTAAAACATTCTTCGCAATCGATGTCAAATGCATGGGCAACTAAAACATTCTTCGCAATCGATGTCAAATGCATGGGCAACTGATCTGATTTGTTTAGCTTGTAATATTCAAAGTTATTGAAGTGAACATTAAACTAAATGTGATACGAGTATATTTTTAGAGAGGTGTTTTAGAGTACAGTGGTTACAGCATATACCGTCGCTGGTTTCATCTAGCTGAATAGTATTAAACTAGTTTTTGACGTACAGTGCTTATATGTCTTATATGTCTTAGCGGACAGCATGTACATGTACGATGCCGAATAGAGTGTATATGCTATATGCTATATGTGTCCATGTATATTTATAAACCTGATCTTGCGCAAAAAGTATATTTATGAATTCAAGGCACCAAACTGAGCACAGTTCGTTCCCGACGGGTTACTGAAAATCTATCCATATTTAAGCGACGAATAAGATATCTCAAAGAAGCAGACATCGAGCGTGATTAATATAAGCTGAAAGCTTGTTTCGCGACGTAAAATGAATAAGGGCACCGCAAAGCGAATGCATCCCCTCGGTATTCAAAGTCCAATTTTGACCTTGACCTTTAACCTATGACCTTGAATATAAATAGGCTTCTAGACCTTGCCATATACTAACTATATACCAAGTTTGGTGAAGGATGCTCAGTGTAGAGTGGTCACAAGGTTGTTACGGACGGACGCACGTACGAACGAACGAACGAACGAATGAACGAACGGACAGTCCCGTTACTATATCCCCATCGCAACCTTCGTTAGCCGAGAGGATAATAAGTTTAAGTCAAATTAGATACAATTGCATATTATTTGAGGTATCTTAGCCATTTCCAATATGCAGGTATGATACATCGTTACTCCTTTTTCGAAGCAATCATTCTACATTCTTTGATTAAAGTCAGTAGCTTGTTACCCTGGAAAAAGACCAATACATGACCTCTAGTTCAGTAGGAGACACTTAAAAGCACCTAAAGAAATCCAGAATGCGGACCAGAAATGAAACCCCGGACCTCAGTAGGAAAAGCGTTTCGTCCCATTTGTCGGTTTATTACGTTTAATTCATCGAGAAAACCAAGTGATATATGTTGGAAGCAAAATAAATTTTCAAACAGACCAATCGTGTAAAATGCGTTGCCAAACTTAAACCTTAAACCGATATACGCGACTTTAAACAACATCGGAAGACAACGATTTGGTTTTTTGTTCACACGTGGTCTTTAATTGCATGGTCATTTGTACAGAAAATGAGTAATTGGGAAAATTGAATTGTGGTTGCTATAGAAAGGGAATCTCTATTCCAAGGTGAGCTTTAACACAGGATTGACCGTATATTGAACATATATGTGAACTACAATTGATTGATTGATTGATTAGGGTTTAACGCAGTTTTCAACAATGTTTCAGTCATATCACGGCAACCAGTTCATCTACTCATGCTTTTCCTGGTTTCCTCACACCAGTACACCACACAACATACTTTCCAAGCAACTGGCTAGTTTTCCACATAGACTGTTAAACAGCCCATTGGTGAAAGACGAATGACGCAGGTCAAAGTGACTTTTGTCAAACGTCGGAAAGAATGTTGGCCGAGCTGGGATTCGAACTCACAACCCCTGCATTGACAGCCCGCGTCGCTACCGACTGAGCTACCGGGGCTCGGCATGTGAAATAAAAAGACATTTAAATTTGGTAAACAAATTTAGTTGACTATTTTGCTATATCTGCTGTTATAAGCTTCTTGATATTATCATATTATGTTGATATCTTTATTTTATATTTCATATTCCAATATATAGGTCATTGGCCTATCAAAATGGCCGACCTAGGAGGTAAATAGTGTGGTTCCAGAACTTATAAATTCAAAGGAATAAGGGTTAAAGGAACATGGCGTGAATAAATCGTTTGTCAATGTCAAGGTCATTGTTATAAATCCCAGTGAAAATAATGGCGTGAAGTTCTCAGTTACGCCGTCTGTATCTGTGCTTATTAACGGTGTCCTGTCAGTCAGAGAGATTAATCACACAGACACGCCGTAAGTGAATAAAACCGTGTCAAGTAAAATGGATTATGTCGCAAGGTGAATAGTCTTGCCTAAGATTGGTTAGTTTCACTGATATCATGTTTATTTATAGTATCAGCGTACTGAAATACTACGAAAACGTCGCAAAACCCACATATACCTCAAATGAATAACATGTACGCCCAGTGGCCTGCAAACATTGAGTTCCAAAACTTCATTATTTCGAAGACCTCGGTGCAAATCCAATTGTCTTTGACTTGCTATATTTACGACAAATGTTTAGAGAAAATAACTGTGAACTCTTTCAGATTTCGAGAGAAATCATAGGTGTTATAAATCGCACTTTTGAGATGAAGATCCATGAACATGCACAAAGCCGCCTGTTTTCAAAATCAAAACGAGTTTTTTTTATGTGAAAACTGACGTCAGTGGAGGAAGTCAAGTCACATACCAAAAAGATTTAGATCACCTTTGAAGAATTTCACCAAATTGACTGTATAAACAAATATTCACTCCGTATACATCACCTCTCATTTATCATTGTTTTCCTTCTAACGGAGTGCCGAGCCCCGGTAGCTCAGTCGGTAGTGACGCGGGCTGTGAATCCAGGGGTTGTAAGTTCGAAACCCGGCTCGGCCAACTTTCTTTCCGACGACTGACGACATGCGTCATTCGTCTTCCACCAATTGGCTAAGTATATGTGGAAAAGCAGCCAGTTGCATGGGAAGATTGTTGTGTGGAGTACTGGTTTGAGAAAACCAAGAAATGCATGAGTAGGTGAACTGGCCTCCGTGATATAACAGAAATTGTTAAAAACTGCGTTAAACCCCAATCAATCAATCAATCAATCAATTCTAACGGAATGGTTTTCATAGACATTATAACTTTCATATATGTTTTCCAAAACACATAAAGGTAGGACATCCCTTTTGGAATCGGCACGTTCCGTTTAAGGTCGTTACAGATCGGTATTGTTCGTGGACTTCTCGGTCATTTTTAAAAGTCGGAACTGACCGATACTATCGAGCTGTTACGACTCCGGACGGATATTACCGATAGTGCATACTCCGTAAATACTGAGAGCTCGTACGAAAATCGGGAAGTCCAATACAAGTCCTCTACCTTAAGGCTAATGGGTAGATTCATTCCGGAAACTGAATTTGACCACTGTGCGCATGTACATTACCTGCCACATCCAAGTTTCCGGTAATTCTATCCAGCATTGTGGGATCCCGTCCACCTCCTTCTCCTCGTACAGAAACAGGATGGGCAAAGAAAACAGGGCGGCAAACGACCAGGCTAACGTCACCAGCAGACGGCATCGTTTTTCTGAAAAGAAAAAAAGAAGACATTTTTAAATTTGTCTGTTCTATTCAAAAGTGTTCATCGAATCATACACAATCATTTTTTCCATTGCGATAGCCGACATGATCTGTATTCGCTAACAACTATAATGATAATATTATTCTAAATTTGAAAATAAAAGTTTCTGGTAGGCGATTCCATTTGCAACTAGAAATATTACTAAAGGTGATGAATACCCCCAGCTGGTGCCTGACAATATACATATGTATGAGAAATTCAAGGGGCCATAACTCAAATAATTCCAGTGCAACACGCCGACAGTATGCACAACTAGGCTTGGTATCAATCATTCTTGTGAAGTTATATTGAATTCTGACAAAGGGTTGCTGAGAAATAGTGTTCACAAGAAATGTCCACAGATCAACGGACCGACCAACAGACCGACCAACGGACCGACCGACGGACAAACCGACAAGCGTGACTCCTATATAGCCCCCATATCAAGTCAATCAGAAAGGTTTTACTATGTAAATTTAGACGTTGACACGTATGGTATTTAGTTGTTTTTGTTTGTATGGTCCATTACACCGTTTTCATTAACATTCCAGTCATATCAACCAGTAATGCTGATAACTTAGTCAAACGTGTCAGAGAGTAAAACAGAAAACAGACATACACTCATATTTCAAATTTGCTCCTGGCAAATCAACGTCAGGCTATTTGTGACAAGTTCAGATATATATCAATCTGGTCATCCATGCGATCCGATTCAAGTGTCACGGCATTCTCCAAAGATTAACAGTGAGAAATCGCGAACACTGTAGTTCCAGATCAGTCAGAGCATCTGTTCGCCATTTCGTTATATTATGTTTAAAAAAAATCCATAAAGCAATATTCATTTGTATCGCTAGCATGAATGCGAATGCATGTGTTTTTTCCACAAATGCATTAATTATGCTTTAGACCCTCTTAAAAATTCTTTGTTAGAAGCAGCTTTCAATCTTATGTCAACGGTTTATCAGAAGCGAGCGTATAATTACAACATTACATAAAAGTAAACATTTCCAAAGATATTCCGCATACACACGAGTTTTTATGATTGTAGGTTGTAACAACATATGAACACTATTTCTACACAAATACAAACTTAGTTGCATGAATTGCACTTTCTCTTGGGTGCAGCATTTATCCCCATAGTGACCCCAATCACAAGACAAGTAACCCTTTACCTCGTATAGACACTCTCTGATTGCATCTGCAGCAGACGACTTTTGAAAACATTTTGACAAAAGGAGAAATTGCTCAAAACGAGCAATTTTTCCTTTTGCCACAATATGTTCAAGTCTATTATGTGTTAAGCTCTCATTTATGGACATTTTTCACATCTTTGCCAGAATGTCTTCAAAGTCGTCTGCTGCAGAATTGTTGTATGTGGGAAAAGTGGGTTAATCAGCTCTTTTTTAAAAGAAGCTACTTAATTAGAAGAACCCGTACATTTCATCATTGTGATTCGGATTTAAATTAATGCGCACACGAATTGCAGAATCTCAATAATTTAAAAAAGACGTGTTTACAGGGAATTGTCTCTTTTAATCTGCTAACTTCGTTAGAGGCAAGACGCTTTCTTGGTAACAAGCAGAGGCGAACATTTAAAATAGATTAAACCATTGAAAGTCTCGTGTTTTGATTCAGACCGCAACTCGTGACTTGCTTGCGTATGGGCAGCATGCATATGTCTACACGCGTATTTATGTGTATGTATTTAGGTACATATAAACGAGCGTGTATATGCAACGAATTGCTACAATGACATTGTATATTTGAGTTCATGTATATACCAATGTTTCGTTGTATTATTTTGTATGTTTCACTGTTGCAGGGGCTTAGCTTTGCAATAATCAATGTGTAGGCCGTCTCGTGAGAAAATCAACAGTGTGGACTATGCGTAAAGTATCGACCTTGATCAGCCTAAGCATGCCACATAGGCCTACCCGGATAGACACTTTTCGCCTCCTGTGGATTTTCTGTTTCAGGAATAACTACTCTATACATCTATCACCACTAAGACGGAATGTGTGGGCCGGATCAGTCTGCGCGGACAGCGCAGGCTGATCTGGTCGATACATTATGCAGATGTCTATCGCCGTTGCTGCATTTCGGGGGCATTTTGAGAAAAAATGTGTAGGCACGTGCCTTAAGTGCCTAAAGGGAGCTACGCCCCTGCTGTTGAATCCTTTACTTACCACATGGGTCAACGACATTCTGGTGAACATTTGAATAAAACTTGAAACTTGTCCAATTTTAGTTTACTTTCTTTTCGCGACATTGTGGTTCGGTTTTTAAATGAACCAGCAGCGTTGCTTGAGTATTTTAATCATTAGCTTGATAATTGTGACAAGTGTCATCCTCATTTGAGCGGTGTAGTTCTAGATTAATTTGTACAGCCGCATATTTCGATCAGGCTGATCAGTGCTCGCCAATAAGTCATATACTCCCGTGGTGAACGGGTTCTGCCTTTGGAATGTTCCCACACAAGCGGCGCGGGGAAGCAGACATCGTGCGTGATTAATACAAAATTAAATCTTGTTTCACGATCAGTTGAGTGTGGTTTTAACCCACACTGTTGCGCTTTAATCTTTCACAAGTTGACCAAAACCGTATTGTATCGCTAGGATCTAGCACCGGAGCTTGCCAGGATCATACCTAGAACTTTAAACATGGCAGTAATGGCTGCCCACCTAGGCGCTCGGGGTTGCTCGGTTGGCATTGCGACTGACTCGTTATTGTCAAAAAATAATTAGACCAGAAGTACTGGTAACTTACCCAGGAAACGCCGTGATACATCTGACAAAAAATTTGTTTAAAGCGGCTTAAAGCACTAAACAATCAATCAATCAATCAATCAATCAATCAATCATCAACCTTAAAGGAGATCAGGCAAAGATTAGGTCTTTGGATCAGGGAAGGGTGAATTGTAATTTGGCTAATGTAGTTTATGTCGGGATAAACAAACAGATATTACTGATGAAATCACCCTACAACGCTATAATAAAACTGACAACATTGATGAATGGACCGGTTGAGTTCGATGGTGGCAAATCCAAAATTATCGAATGTGCTTCTACATGTCGGGCCTATTTTTGTTTCCATCGCATGTGTACTGCTGTTATCATTTGATTTCTTGTTATTTTTTTGGAGGTTTTACTTTGTTTTTATTATCAAGTGTTCTGTGTGTGATCCCTTGATTGGCACCTCACTTATCTGTAGATTACGGATTTCTCTGGAAATATTGTGTGGATTGGACGCTGCGGGAACGACGATAGCCTTGGGCTGAAATAGTCAATGTTTTACATTAATAAAAGAAGGTTCACAGAAACACATCACATCATCTGGCAGTTTTTCTGTATTTGAATTCGTGAGAGACAGATGACAGAGTTGTGATCCCTATGTATCAACGTAGGCCAGCTACAACATGCAGGAAAGTTGAATGACAAGAAAAGTGATACCATTGGACCTGATATTAAACCAAATAATTACGCCACATATATCCGTGGCCTTGCTGATCATTCTTTATAGTCCCTAAAAAACATTATTTGCGTAGAAACGAGTGTATACCTTCACCGGAATGCATGGGATATAAGACAATGACTATAAATTAATTGTAAATATGGATAGGATGCAATGGAACTGTTTGATTTGATCATGTTACATGTAAGTAGAGTAGGGGAACAACCAGTTTCGTCCCGATTTCGTTCAAAATGACGGTAACCATCTTCGCGGGGTGAATTGTACTTGCACAATACATGAGCCCCATTTGCTTAGGATTATTTTAGAGCTAAGAGGTAACTCTATTCAAATGAGATAGGGTCAAACGTTTAGAAATCGTGAATATTGAGAGTTGGAATTGGTTGATTTACATGGACAAAAAGGAGGAATTTAATTGACCTATAAATCGTAATACATCACACCACCATCGTGTACCGTCGGGATTAATACGTATGATGTCATAATACTATAGAGGGACGTCCATATATTAAAATATCGGTTGTAACAACCACATCGTTTGTAGTCAAATCAATGTAGAACACCCCTATTGAACTCGGTGATTTCCGTATGAAGTAGTAAGAAATCGGTATTGTTCTAGGGCTTGACAGTCATATCCGTCGGAAATGTTCCCGGATGTTGCCAAATACCAACGATACCATATGATTGTTGGTATTAGGACGCTTTTAGTATTGCCAAATTGACAACTTCAATCGTGCTGATGATGTATCCTTAACTGCACAACATATCAGACGGATTTTGTTTTAAATGAACTGGCCAAATGAAATAGGAGTCAACGTTTGTAAATTAGAAGTAAAGTCGACACATTTCCTGGCTAACCATTTCCCACCTGCTGTGTCGCTATATGAAAACATTAAGCCAGAGTGGAAATTTGCTCACGATGACTAACTGCTTCATTTGCCAAAAGGTTTTCATCTGCTGCACATTTATTGCATGAGGTATAGGTGCTAACTAAAGCGGACATTAACCCTTTCCCAAAAATATTTCTTCCGCTGCAGATTTTGTGAATGACACTCAGCTTTATCATCATTTGGGGTCTCAACGACACCACATTTTAACAGCATTTGGGGGTCTCAACGACATCCAGCTTTAACAGCATTTGGGGGTGGTCTCAACGACACCCCGATTTAACAGCATTTGGGGGTCTCAGCGACACCTCGCTATAACAGCATTTGGGGGTCTCAACGACATCCAGCTTTAACAGCATTTGGGGTGGTCTCAACGACACCCCGATTTAACAGCATTTGGGGGTCTCAGCGACACTTCGCTATAACAGCATTTGGGGGTCTCAACGACACTCCGCTTTAACACCTTTCCGGGTCTAAATGATACTTCGTTAACATCATTTGGGGTCTTAACGACACCCAGATTTAACAGCATTCTTAACGACACTCTGCTTTTACAACATTTGGGGTCTAAATGATACTCCGTTAACATCATTTGGGGGTCTTAACTACACCCAGATTTAACAGCATTCGGGGGTCTTAACGACACTACGCTTTTACATCATTTGGGGGTCTTAATGACACTACGCTTTTACATTATTTGGGGGTCTTAATGACACTACGCTTTTACAACATTTGGGGGTCTTAATGACACTCCGCTTTTACATTATTTGGGGGTCTTAACGACACTACGCTTTTACATTATTTGGGGGTCTTAATGACACTACGCTTTTACAACATTTGGGGGTCTTAATGACACTCCGCTTTTACATCATTTGGGGGTCTTAACGACACTCCGCTTTTACATCATTTGGGGGTCTTAACGACAATCCGCTTTTACATTATTTGGGGGTCTTAACTACACTCGGCTTTTACATTATTTGGGGGTCTTAACTACACTCGGCTTTTACAACATTTGGGGGTCTTAATGACACTCCGCTTTTACATTATTTGGGGGTCTTAACGACACTACGCTTTTACATTATTTGGGGGTCTTAATGACACTACGCTTTTACAACATTTGGGGGTCTTAATGACACTCCGCTTTTACATCATTTGGGGGTCTTAACGACACTCCGCTTTTACATCATTTGGGGGTCTTAACGACACTCCGCTTTTACATTATTTGGGGGTCTTAGCTACACTCGGCTTTTACATCATTTGGGGGTCTTAACTACACTCGGCTTTTACAACATTTGGGGGTCTTAATGACACTACGCTTTTACAACATTTGGGGGTCTTAATGACACTACGCTTTTACAACATTTGGGGGTATTAACGACACTACGCTTTTACATCATTTGGGGGTCTTAACGACACTCCGCTTTTACAACATTTGGGGGTCTTAACTACACTCCGCTTTTACATCATTTGGGGGTCTTAACTACATTCCGCTTTTACAACATTTGGTTTTTTTAATTACACTACGCTTTTAAACATTTGGGGGTCTTAACGACATTCCGCTTTTACATCATTTGGGGGTCTTAACGACACTCCGCTTTTACAACATTTGGGGGTCTTAACTACATTCCGCTTTTACATCATTTGGGGGTCTTAACTACATTCCGCTTTTACAACATTTGGGTTTTTTAACTACACTACGCTTTTAAACATTTGGGGGTCTTAACGACACTACGCTTTTACATCATTTGGGGGTCTTAACTACATTCCGCTTTTAGATCATTTGGGGGTCTTAACGACATTCCGCTTTTACAACATTTGGGGGTCTTAACGACATTCCGCTTTTAAACATTAGGGGGTCTTAACGACATTCCGCTTTTACATCATTTGGGGGTCTTAACTACACTCCGCTTTTACAACATTTGGGGGTCCTAACGACACTCCGCTTTTACAACATTTGGGGGTCTTAACGACACTCCGCTTTTAAACATTTGGGGGTCTTAACGACACTCCGCATTTACAACATTTGGGGGTCTTAACGACACTCCGCTTTTACATTATTTGGGGGTCTTAACTACACTCCGCTTTTACAACATTTGGGGGTCTTAACGACACTCCGCTTTTACAACATTTGGGGGTCTTAACGACACTCCGCTTTGACAACATTTGGGGGTCTTAACGACACTCGGCTTTTACAACATTTGGGGGTCTTAACGACACTCCGCTTTTACAACATTTGGGGGTCTTAATGACACTCCGCTTTTACATCATTTGGGGGGTCTTAACTACACTCCGCTTTTACAACATTTGGGGGTCTTAACTACACTCCGCTTTTACAACATTTGGGGGTCTTAACGACACTCCGCTTTTACAACATTTGGGGGTCTTAATGACACTCCGCTTTTACATTATTTGGGGGTCTTAACTACACTCCGCTTTTACAACAATTGGGGGTCTTAACGACACTACGCTTTTACATCATTTGGGGGTCTTAACGACACTACGCTTTTACAACATCTGGGGGTCTTAACGACACTCCGCTTTTACAACATTTGGGGGGTCTTAACAACACTCCGATTTTACAACATTTGGGGTCTAAATGATACTCCGTTAACATCATTTGGGGGTCTTAACTACACTCGGCTTTTACATCATTTGGGGGTCTTAACTACACTACGTTTTTACAACATTTGGGGTCTTAACGACACTACGCTTTTACAACATTTGGGGGTCTTAACTACACTCCGCTTTTACAACGTTTGGGGGTCTTAACGACACTCCGCTTTTACAACATTTGGGGGTCTTAATGACACTCCGCTTTTACATTATTTGGGGGTCTTAACTACACTCCGCTTTTACAACATTTGGGGGTCTTAACGACACTACGCTTTTACAACATTTGGGGGTCTTAACGACACTCCGCTTTTACAACATTTGGGTGGTCTTAATAACACTCGGCTTTTACAACATTTTGGGGTCTTAACAACACTCCGCTTTTACAACATTTGGGGGTCTTAACGACACTCCGCTTTTACAACATTTGGGGGTCTTAACGACACTCCGCTTTTACAACATTTGGGGGTCTTAACTACACTCCGCTTTTACAACATTTGGGGGGTCTTAACGACACTCTGCTTTTACATCATTTGGGGGTCTTAACGACACTCCGCTTTTACAACATTTGGGGGTCTTAACTACACTCCGCTTTTACAACATTTGGGGGTCTTAACGACACTCCGCTTTTACAACATTTGGGGGTCTTAACGACACTCGGCTTTTACAACATTTGGGGGTCTTAACGACACTCCGCTTTTACAACATTTGGGGGTCTTAACTACACTCCGCTTTTACAACATTTGGGGGTCTTAACGACATTCGGCTTTTACAACATTTGGGGGTCTTAACGACACTCCGCTTTCACATCATTTGGGGGTCTTAACGACACTCGGCTTTTACAACATTTGGGGGGTCTTAACGACACTCGGCTTTTACATCATTTGGGGGTCTTAACTACACTCCGCTTTTACAACATTTGGGGGTCTTAACGAAATTCTGCTTTTACAACATTTGGGGGTCTTAACGACACTAGGCTTTTACAACATTTGGGGGTCTTAACGACATTTGCTTTGACATCATTTTGGAATGACACTCTGCTTTGACATCATTTGGGGTCTGAATGATACTCCCCTTTGACGACATTTGGGGTCTGAATGACACTCCGCTTGACCATCATTTGGGGGTCTGAAAGATACTCCGCTTTGACGACATTTGGGGTCTGAAGGATACTCCGCTTTGACGACATTTGTGGTCTGAATGACACACCGATTGAACATCATTTTGGGTCTGAATGACACTCCGCTTGCACATCATTTGGTATAATTTAGAGTCTGAATGATACTCCGCTTTGACATCATTTGGGGTCTGAGTGACACACCGCTTTTATATCATTTGGGGTATAAATGACGCTCCGCTTTTACATCATTTTGGGTCTGATTGACACTCCGCTTTAACATCGTTTGGGGTCTGAATGATACACCCCTTTGACGACATCTGGGGTCTGAATGATACTCCGCTTTGACGACATTTGTGGTCTGAATGACACTCCGCTTGAACACCGTTTGGGGTCTGAGTGACACACCGCTTTGACATCATTTTTGGGTCTAAATGATACTACGTTTTAATATCATTTGGGGTCTGAATGATACTTCGCTTTAACATCATATGGGGTCTGAACGATACTCCGCTTTGACATCATTTGGGTTTTGAATGACACTCCGCTTTGACATTATTTGGGTTCTGAATGACACTCCGCTTTTACAACATTTGGGGTCTGCATGACACTCCACTTTGACATCATTTGGGGCCTGCATGACAATCTGCTTTAACATCTTTTGGGGTCTGAATGACACTTCACTTTACCATCATTTGGATTCTGAATGACACTACACTTTGACATCATTTGGGATCTGAGTGACACTCGTATTTGACATTATTTGGGGTCTTGACGACACTCCGCTTTTACATAATTGGGGGTCTAAATGACGATCCGCTTTGACATCATTAGGGTTCTGAATGACGATCCGCTTTGAGATCATTTGGGGTCTGTGTGACATCCGTATTTGACATTGTTTGAAATTGGCATATTTTTTTTCTTAACAGAGTTACACTTTAATTTTTCATTTTGTTAGAATATGCATATTCTACTAAACAATGTGTAGACAGATACCACACACCAGAGTTCTCACTATACGCAGATGCAATAATACCCCCAATTCGCTAGACGCAGTAAAAATAATTCGGGAAAATTTGATGTGGTATTGAACACAACGTAAGATTACAGATTATGGATCAAAGGGAGATACTCGTACATGTATTAAGACATATTTAAACCCTTTCCCACCAATGTTTTAAACAATCATTCCACTGCAGAGGAGGCAGAGGTCGTCTTCATTAGGAAATATGTTAAAACAACATTAAATCAGAAGAAGAACAAATCACAGACATATATAAATTCACTTTTATTTGCATTATCAAAACATGGCAATAAGCGATTTGGGCCGATAATTCGTGAAATGTCAATTTTATCATTACACAATAAGAGGTAGAATAGGATATCTTTGTAAAAATTGTCATGATGTTATGCTGAAATAAACTGGTATGATACATCATAAAACAAAGAAACACATTTAGTCCCTAACAAGTGTATTATTTATATGTGAATTTATTGTATATAATGAAGTATACGCATAAAATGTAAGTGAAATTAATAATAAAAAACAAATGAAGGAAATAAGTAATTTGTGTGAAAAACATGTATATAAAATGTAAACATTTTGAGACTTAGAAAAAATAAACGATTGAATTGAATATAGTAATATCTTTTAATATATGTCAATCTTAGTCCGGAATATTTCAAACAAATTAGCAAAAATTACATCGTTCCTTATAACACAGGCAGTTCCGCCGAAACAAAAAGCTCTAAGCGGAGTAATTCTCACGCCAAACGCCAACCAGATGATGTGATCAAAGCACTGTGAGTACTAGTGAGACGGTTGTTGGTATTCGTAAATTAAACCTCGAATATGTTCACGGTCTGTAAGTTTTGATTTTATGGGCAATGCTTCTGCCACACACTGGACATGTTGTTAAGTCGTCTGCACAAGTTGTACATAATCTGTGATGCTGGCACGGGAGAAACAACACGTTGATGTCGGATGTTTTACAGATCATACAGAAAATATGTTGTCGTAACTGTTCGTGTTCTTCTTGGACATCTAAATATAAAATTGACACATATCATTAAGGTAGAACAATACTTAAAGGCTCGGCGATTTTTCATAGGAGGTTGGTATTTATTAACAATGATTTCCGTTCGATTTCTTACGACGTCATATGGAAACGACCGAATGCAATAATAATTTCTTACAATAGCATAAAGTTAAAGTCATGGAAGTTAAATCGGAAGTTTACGGACAGAATCGTTCGCTCAATTAATACCTGTGATTTCCGTTCGATTTTTAACGACATCATATGGAAACGACCGAATGCAATAATACTTTTTTACAATAATATAAAGTTAAAGTCATGGAAGCTAAATCGGAAGTATTCCAGCATTTGTAAAAAGCCATAAGCACTCAGGTTTAACAATTTGTAGTAATACTAAATTGAAAGACCACATACACAACATCACTAAATCAGCTTCAAAGGTTTTAGGTATGATGAGATCTTAAATTTAGATGTTAAAATATTACTTAAAAAGATTGGTCAAATTAACCCTTGTTTAACGTCTCCTGCATATGCGCTTAAATGCATCTGCATGTGGGAAAGGGTTTACTATATGCAGACACTATTGATATATCTGCAGTGGAGAAATGTAATAACTTTCATTTTTCCCACTGATTTCTACTGTGTTTGAAAGAACTCTTGCATCTTATATTATTACCCGTTTTCAAAAATTGGGTATTCCCCAGGCGTGTGATTCCACTGCTGTTAAAACTATCTTTTTTGTTATTAGGTACATGAAACATACATTTAACCTTCCCTATCCTACTTAAGACAGATCGGCTGCAGGTGACTTTAAAAACATCTAAGATAAAATATGAAAAATCTCTATAAATTATACTATAATTTTAGAATATAGTTGTATACATTTTGGCAAATGGAGAAAATCGCTGATGAGCAATTTCTCCTTTTAAAAAAGTGTTTTAGAAATTCCATCTACTGCAGATGCATCAAAATGCGTCTGTTTTTTGGAAAGGTTTGCGAGTGATGAGACATGATCCCCTTTGCTTTGCGTTTAATGAGCTATTTTTTCTTTTGTCACACTGTTTTCGACTCTCTCAAAAAATTACACTTTCATTTATAGATTTCTTTAATTGTTTGCCAGGATGTTTTCAAAGTCGCCTACTGCATAATTGGAATATGCGGGTAAGAGTTAACAGTGTGTTCGTTTTTATTCCATGACATCATGTTTTGTATGGATGATTAGTAACTTGAACCATAAGGTTTCTATTTTTGGTACACGTTTGAAACAACCCGTTTTCCACATACAACAAATAGCTAGCAGATGACTAAAAACATCTTAGCAAAAATGTGAGAAATTTTAATTAATGAGAGTTGAAAACATTGTGGCAATAGGTGAAATTGCTCACGCCTTTGTCACAATATTTTCCAAAGTTGTCTGCCGCAGAGGCGTCCGAAAGCTTCTGTGTGTGGGAAAGGGTTATTAATTAAACATGCCTTCAAAAAGGTGACTTTGATGCTATTGCAGCAGACAGACTTTTGAAAACAATTGAAAGGAACTCTCTCCACCTTTCAGAGGTGTTTTATGGACGTATCTGCTGCAGACAACTTCAAATTCAAATAGTATTTTCAAAAGGTGCGCACTGTTAATGCACAAAGATGTACCTTGTATACCAGGGGGATTGGTAAAAAACAAAATTATATGTCGCTTAACCCTTTCCAAATTTCAAATTTTCAAATTCTTTAATACTTGGAATCAATACAATGATTTAAAAGAGAAAAATACAGAAATTATACATTGTTCCCACATACAGAAGGTTTTTTGCAGACGCCTCTGCAGCATACAACTTTTGAAATTATTGTACTCAATATGAGCAATTTTATTATAGAGATTTTCCTTATCTTTGCCTACCGGTAGATATTTTAAAAATTGTCTGCTTCAGATGTGTTGTAACTTGGAATTCTTGAACACTGCATTAATCAGTAGACTTTCCAAGCCAAGTCTTTAATTTGAGCAATTTCGAGCTTTCCAATCTTCTTTTGAAAAAGATGTTTGCTGTAAATGCACAATTTGTTTTATAATTCTATAGAATTTTGTATAAAACTGGGATTGAAAGGTGGAACGTTTATTTTATACATGCTTAAAGATGCTTCGTATGTTCGTTAAAGAATGTTGATTGTTTGTTTTATACAGAAATTTCATTTGATGATCAAACATATATTACTGTGCAACTGCTGTATACCCTGTTCAACAACGGATTGATTGATTAATTGATTGTTTGGTATTTTACACCACTTTCAACAATTTTTCAGTTATATCATGGCACCAGTCAGTCGGTCATAATGCTAACCCTGCAATCCTGAGCGCCTAGGAGGTAATCCACTACTGGTGGTTTCAACAAAGGAACCTTAATCCTTACCATGATAAGGACAACATAGTACTCCTCTGCAGCAGACGACTTTTTGAAAATTTGCGGCAAAAGGGGAAATTGCTCGTAATGAGCCATTTTACCTTTATTCACAATGTGTTCAACTTTATTCAATAATTGTTCTGTAATGTGTAAAGAATTTGCATACTTTTGATTAAATGTTTACAAAGTCATCTGCTGAAGATTTATTTGTTGTATGTGGGAATGGGTTGAACTATATTCAGTTTAAATCCCTAAGCTGATATAGATATGTGTTATAGTTCCCTAGCCAACCTCTGAGAAGAAGATTGTAACGTGTAGCAGTTTGTAGCCAAGCCACGGTAGCTCAGACCGTAGCCACTCTGCCAACGTGGGCCGTCATAGATTGAAACGTGTAGCAGTCGGGAGCCAAGCCACGGTAGCTCAGTCCGTAGCCATTCTGCCAACGGCGGTTGTCAATCCAGGGATTGTGAATTCGAATCCCAGCTTAGCCAATATTCATTACGAAGGTCACTAACTTCATTGTTTTTCACCAATGTAGATATTAGATATAAAAGATTTTAATGTTTGTGTGTGAAAAAGTCGAAATTACCCCGTATCAGCAATTTCTCCATTTGCCATAAAGTGATCAAAATGGGTCTTCTGTAGATGTGTCAAAAGTCATCTGCATTTTGGAAACGGTTAAACACAGAACAAACATTAACGTTTCGATGATGCACGCCAGCCTTTGTTGAACACATGGGTACCTACATATTTGTCAACTACCATGTGAATGACAGAAAACACATTAAACATAAAATATGTAAATTCTCGGATTGTTTTGTCTTCCTCATTCCGCCCGATTGATAGTGATAACAACCTGCGCCAGACTCCGAGAAGATACCTAAGAGGGTATCGGTAGTTTAGTGGTTAGAGTGGTTAGAGCGTCTGCTAGGTGCTGAGCCCCGATAGCGTCGAATGCTGTCAATCCAGGGGTTGTGAGCTCGAACCCCAGCTTGACCATTATTCTTTTCGACGTTTTATAAAGTCACTGTGACAAGCGTCATTCGTCTTCCACCAATAGGCTAACAGTCTATGAGAAAATGCAGCCAGTTGCTTGGAAAATATGTTGTGTGGAGTACTGGTGTGAGAAAGCCAGTAAACACTATGTGAACTAGTGGCAATGGTATGACTAAGACATTGTTGAAAATAGCGTAAAACTCAAATCAATCAACCTCATGAAAGGAAAATAGGGTTCAATTCCAATTTTGGTAATACCAAATACTTAAATATGACTTATTTCCTTGGCACTCAGCTTTGCTGGGATAACAAATAGACAGACACACTTCAGATATGCTCTGGAAAAGCAGCCAGTTACTTGGAAATACTTTTGTGGAGTACTGGTGTGAGAAAGTCAGGACACATATACGTAGGTGAACTGGCCACTGTGATATTACTGAAACATTGTTGAAAACGGCATTACATCCTAATCGATCAATCAATGAGAAAGGATCACCCTACCGGCAGTACTGATAATTTAACCAATGATTGATTATCGCCCACCAAAGGCGGATTGGATATTGATTTGGCGTTGTTTGTCCATGCATATAGATCCATATCTATGACATGATTGGATGGATTCGATTTAACTGTATGGCAATGTTCACCACCATTAGGTTATGTCAGACAGCAAGTTTCACGACAACATGTTATGTTTCCTTTAATTTATATTGTATATGTACTGTATTTCATGAATTATATCACAATTACCTTGTGGACACACTACAGGCCACATTGAGCATCCAATCGTCATGAACGTTCATCAGAACTGCAATCTCCATCCAAAACTAGGCCACTGGGTCACATTTTTTGAAAAACCTTATGAATACTTGAGAAGCTTAATTGTTCATCAAAATATCATAAAGCTTCATCAGAATTTTGATCAAATCCCATTTAGGTTTAAAACTGTCACGTGGGTCAAATTTTACAAACAAAATTGTGAAAAAATTAGAGGACATTTTCTTAATAAAAAATCATCAGAACATTCATCTCATTTAAATCCGAAGAAAGAAAGTCAGGCTATTGTGATACCCTTGGCGTCGCCGTCATCTACGGCGTCACCCAACTTTAAACTACCTTAACCTAACCTCATAACTAAAAACCGTTCAACATTTTCAAATGAAACTTGGTACACATGTTCCAATGAACAATACGGATTTCGAAATAATTCCGAAATGTCCCTTTTTCGATTGAAAAAAAAAAAGCAGATTCGCTTGCGGCGCTCTTGTTCATCTAATCTTTATGATAAAAACTCCTCACTATAACATTTCAGTCAAGTTTGAAAATGTGTCATGTTGGATTAAAAACTAGGTCACTACGTCAACATTTAGAAAAACCTTGTGAACACACTTGTTTAGTAACTGGTATACCAATGTGAACCTTGTGTTCCTTTGAAATGTTTAGCTCCACTGGCTGAAGGCAAGTTAAGCTAATGTAATGGCAAATTGTCCTTCGTGTGTGCATCATTGTCTCTACTTTTGGCTTCACAATACTTCTCTTTTGTAGTCACAAGGTCTAGTTGGATGAAACTTCATAGATAGCATTCTCTTTATGTCCTTTCCTAAACGCCTTCCATTTTATTGGATCCATTCTCCCAAACGTGGCCGATTTTCAAATAATTTGTTAACACGTTCCTTGGGGGGACAGTGAATTCGTAGCCTGATATTTCGGTGAATTCGTAACCTGGGGTAAGTGAATTTGTAACATATCAGAAATGATTGAGAAACCTTTATAATTTATACATTTATATTGCCGAATTGGAGTTTACAAAATCTTCATATCAACAAAATCCGTATCACGGAATATATCTGAAAACGTTGTGACAAAAGGTGAATTTTCTAGTTATCGGCAATATCTGTTCTGACTAAAATGTTTTCAAAATTGTATTATATAGGGTCAAGCTGATTTAAAATCAGTACCAAACTATGAAAAATCAAGCCTTCAAATCAACAGTAGACCAGACATTTGTCAAATATTTGATAACAAAAGTCGTTTAATGCGCTCGCTTATTATAACAAAGTAATTACATAGAATATTAATGAGAATAAAATTGTACCTGTGTTGCTGCAGCCACGGTGCTGCCATTTAGAAGTCACATTATACAGCTTGGTGATAATTCAAAACCGGTCTAAAACAATATAAACAGGGTTATTGTGAACTCATTATTGATTTAGGTTGCACTTATGAAAATATTATTATTCTCCTCATCTTAAATCCTTAGAAATCACTATAATAAATATATACATGATTAATTGCGCGGCAATTAAAACAGTAAGTAAGACATTCCGATTAGATAATCTTGTTTTTCACAAACTGTTAGTATATATTTCGGCAACTTTAATTGAAAAAAGGCGCACATCATCTCAATTATCTAGGATTATCACACCTTACACATCAAATAGAATATTATTAATTGCAATAAGAACAATGAGTAAGATTAATAAATAGATCATTATTTATCACATATAAGTTAAACTTTTACTAAATATAAATATATAGCCTTGGTTGCAAAACATAGCCACCCTATTGTATGCCTATCATTTCCTACCATTTCTGTCGTTTTCCTTTTGTTTTTTATTCATTACTTGCGTTACAGTGACGTCACATTTGGATGTGTTTACATCTGGTTGATGAGAAACTATTATTTTAAATATAGAAAACTAGTGTAATTACACGCAAATTATCACATATCAGAATATTCGTTTTCATTACTTTATCGAGTAGGTAGATCTATAGGCTTATTTAATTATTCCCTTTTGTTGTAAGTATCTTTTGTTTTGTAATTTACCTTTCATCAAATCAAAACTAAGGAATATCGTGTCTGCGGATTTACCGGTTAAGAAATTAATAGGTTACGAAGTCTTATTCAGTCCAGTTAAAACGGCAACAAAACGGCCAAATTCTTATGGTGTTGAGATTTGATATGTGGAAAACAGTATGATTGTACTGATATTTTTATCTTTTATGATGTCTTCGTACGGGTAACCTATAGCCGTGCTTCGAGCTTTCACACGTATTATCTTATATAATAGTCTTCTCTAGTAGCGTTTTTTGTTTCAATATTTTCTTTTCATCTAATCAAAACGTAGGAGTATCGTGACTGCACCAACAAATCCTCTCTGGACACACTTTTTGGATTACATGGTATAGCAATGTTCATACACGTCGATTTGTTTACCCGTATACTAATATATATCATTAATTAAACTGTTGTATCAGATTGTAAATGTCTAAACACTTTTAAGTTAAGCCCTTGAAATGATAAAGTATTACAGTTCTAAATAAGGCATAATTTATAATATGTCAATATGCAAAGCCTAGGTAGTGTGAAAGTAAGAACAATTAATTAAGCAGTGGCAGTCTCCCAACAAGAAACAAATAAATAGGCAAATTGTAGAAAGGTACAAAACAGAATTTGAAAAAAATATTGAAAGAACCCAAACTTATCATGCATTTAAGCTTAATTTGAACATGTCTGTTTTATTTTTCATTATGTCAGGATTGTAACAGAGTGAGACTAAGATTTCCAAGGATGTTGATGGAAAACAACACTAGAAGGCATTGAAGAAAGTTGTGATTTATTTTTACAAATGCCAGTTATTTGTAAACTAGTAATAAATATAATTGGAAACTGACTCTTACTATGGTTGATTGAATGACTTGAGCTTAACATTATTTTCAATGGTACTTCAGTTCACCTAACATTTTCCCCTGGCTTTCTAGAATACTGTAATACCCCATACAACAATCTTCCATGGCAGATGGCTTACTTTGCATGATATGGCTGAATGTATAATCTTGAGACATTTTAAGATAAGAACACTATTCATGCAGATGTATGTTGGAAAGGGTGCAGTTTCCCCTTGCCTGATGTAAATTACTTGATGTCTGTGACTAATCTGAATACATTGTCGGAGTGGTGTAATTGATCCAAAATGAACATAATCAAAATGAACAATATGTTCCTATTCAACAACATTTTCACTTTAAACACCTCCTTTTCTGGTTTTTAATTTGTAAATCATGAAACAGCATCAGGGTATTTGTTAATAAGTACCAGACTTAGTCTCAAAGTTATGAATGTTGATAACTGTTCCTTTTTTAATTCTTATTGTTCAATTATAAAAGCTTTTGAAAAGGGTACAGGGAGTAAAATATTTTCACTAGAAGCCTGGATAAAAATGTAATAAGTGTTTAAGTAAACAACTCCCCACTACATTATTGTTTCATGTATAAATTGTTAAGTTTAGTTGCTTCTTTCAAACATGTACCTGCTGAGATTTGAACTCAAAACTCTTGTTAGACCAGGTGTTTTACCATTAAACTTAAGTATAGGTTTTTACTTTGAGCAGCAGTTCATAGAAACATGTGTAATGTTATTACCAGTAAAATATAAGATTTTTTTTTGTTACAATGAATGTATACCAGTTTAAATTTTACCATTTCTATTGTATAGATAGACAATTTCTCACAAAAAAATGGAATTCACAATAAATTACATAGAAAACAGAAAACAGATTAATTTCAGTGCTATTTCCGTTATATCAGAGGACAGAACACTTATGTGAGTAAACTGGGTGACTTATAACTGTAATTAATTATGAACTGCATTTAAGTTTTTATAATATAGCCTTTTCTGTTGAAAAACAGACGAAGTTTTCTTTATTTTTCAACCAAAATGTTTATACATATTTATTTGAATAAAAAGTATTTTGAGTGTTTGTTGAATTTAAAAAGAGATCGATCCTCTTTATCTGCATATTTCAATGTTCATTTTGTTTTTACCTTATTTTAGTTTGATATAGTTAGTGTACATTGCCCTGTTTCATAGACGGACCTAAATCGGTGACCTTAAAAGGCTTTTTATTTTGCATTTGCTCTTCAATTTGAAGAGTTTTCTGACATCATTGGTTGTTGTGCTCCCAAGTATGAAAATAATGCTGTCAACAGATGTTGAATCTTTTGTAAATGTGGTTTGAATACATGCATGCAGAGTATTTTAAATAACCTAGTGAAAATAATGTTGAAATTCTTAGTACCAAGTTTGTCCAATCTGATCAATAAACACATTTTGGATAAAAATAAATGAAACTACTAGAAACTCAGCCTGTTGAAAGAAAAGTAATGTGTTTTACTGATAGTCCACATATGACATCATTTCTTTAAAACAATGGACTCCTTTGAGTTTGATCAATAAATAAATTTTGGTTAAAAAAGAGATGAATCTACTAGAAATTCAGCCTATTGAAAGAAAAGTAATGTGTTTTACTGATAGTAACATTTTTTTTAAAACAATGGACTCATTTGAAGGCATGAAAGTTTTTCCTCTCTATCAGGTTGGAGGATGTACTGTGTATACCCAAAACTAGGGTGAACTGGTTCTGGTCATACCTTCATGATTTGACAGAGACTAGGTCATAGACATAAACTGTAAAATTGTACTATGTAAAAAAAATATGTAAATTGAAGGCAAATAATTTGAAATTGACTGTATTGTTTGTTTGCTACATTTACCTCAATATATAGATAAAAGTCTTAAAGTCAATACAACAGACATGATAGTTTAGCTATTTTCTTCAGTGGGGTCAACAAAACCGCTTCGGTTCCAAATGACAGATACAGACAAAAACAATACACACGATGTGACGAAAGCATCGTCGAACGGTTCTCAACAGATACTAACATATAATTTAAAAATTAAGTTGTATTTTTAAGCAAATTATTGATATAATAAATATCTAACCTTGAAATGAAGCTATGTCTCTACAGAAACAGAAGTGTTCGTCCATTTCAGTTAAAATAATATCCGAGGCCAGTGTAACGAAAGATAACTTCCGTAGAAATATTTACTATCATTTTTAAGTGTTTATTGCTTCTGTATGTTGCCAAGATATAAAATCCATGAAATAATGATGACAGGTACTAACGAATAGTCGACTTACCCTTCGTAAAGTCCTTCCAGTGAACGAAATTTATGTGTGACGAGTCAAACTACTCTTTCCTACCATTTCTGTCGTTTTCCTTTTTTTGTTATTACTTGACTTACAATGACGCTACTTGCATTGCAATGACGTCACATTTGGATGTGTTTACTTCCGGTTGAGAAAATATTATTTAAAAAAAAGAAAACAAGTGCAATTACACGCAAATTATCACATATCAGATTTCTTGTTTTCATTCCTCTATCGAGAAGGAATTTAAATTAATTATTCCTTCTAGTTCTAAGTAGTTTTTGATTTGTCAAAACATACGAAAATCGTATCTGCGTGTTTTACCGGTTACGAAATTAATAGGTAACGAAAAAATGTCAGTCTAGTAAGACTGGAAGCAAAATGGCCGAAAAAAAGTCCTATGGGGTTGAGATAGATATGTGAAAAACAGAAATATTGTACTAAATTCTCTTCTTTTTTTTTATTTATGATGTGTTCGTACGGGTAACCTATAGGCGTGCTTCGCTCGACCCTTCGGCTCGAGCTTTCACAGATATTATTTTAAAGTTTGTACTTGAAGATTGTGATAGGGGCATACTATGATGGAAAGGGTTTCATGACTTATCATATGATAAAATATGTTTAAATGAAGGAAAAATAGAAAAAAACACAAAAAATACTTGATTAGTTGGAAACATGTGAAGCCTGTAAACCCTTTCCTACATGCAGACGCAGTTTCATATGTCTACTCCATATGAATTTTTTTCCATCAAGATGACTGAAAGAATGAACAAATGTTAATTCAGAGAATCACACGGAGAAATAAAAGCATGGACATATTTACAAATGAGAAAAGTATTGTCTCTGCGTAATGTATCGTTCCAGATCAGGCCGCGCAGGCTTATCAGGGCCGACACATTCCGTCTAAGAGGGATAGAGAAAAGGCTGAAACAGAAAATCTACAGGAGGCGAAAATGTCTGTCTGGGTTAGCCTGCGCGACATGCTTAGGCTGATCAGGGTCGATACTTTACGCAGAGTCAACAATGTTGGTTTTCTGGTTATTCGGCTCAATTATTTACAAATGTTGAATATTTCAATGCTTGATACTGATCTTTATGGACATTTGTACCCTACGAAATACAGTTTTTAACTCTTTCACACATGTAACAAATCTGCAGCAGACGCTTTTTAACAAATCCTGACTAAAGTATGAGCTTATTACATGAGACGAAAGAGGGCAAGCATCGCTCCAGTGACATCAAGTAAAAGGTTATTAACGATAACCTTACACTATGATGGCTATGTTTTGCAACCAAGGCCCATTGCTACAAAAAATATTTAAAAGTCAACCAGATACTTCCGGCATAGAAGATTTTTAAAATGTTCACTAAAGCCCCGTGGCGGCAAATAAGCACATTGTTTTAATTATCAATAAACATGGCTTGAAGGAATCTGATAGAGGGTCAACCAATGAACGTGTCAACAAATTTATTTTAAAATCGGCCACGTTTGGAAGAATATTTTCAAAGTTTTTTTTCGGTTGCTTTGAACAATTTTGAATGGATAAAACAACATGGAAGGTATCTAGGAGAGGACATTGAGGGGATGCTACCTATGAAGTTTCATCCAAATAGGTCTTCTGACTACAAAAGAGAAGTATTTTTAAGCCAAAATTAAAACACACGAAGGACAATTTGCAATTACATAAGCTAGACTTGCTTTCAGCCGGTGGAGCTAAACATTGTAAAGGAACACAAGGTTCACATTGGTATACCAGTTACAAAACAAGTGTGTTCACAAGTTTTTTTCTAAAAGTTGACGTAGTGACCTAGTTTTTAACCCAACATGACCCAGTTTCAAACTTGACTGAAATGTTATATGGAAGAGTTTTTCGCTCGTCTGACTTTTTCTTAATCGACTTGGTAAAGACTAGGAACATGTGTACCCAAGTTTAAATTGAAAATGTTGCACGTTCTTTGTAGTTATGAGGTAAGGTTAAAGTGTTGTGATGACGCAGTCGACAAAGGTATCACAATAGCCTGACTTACTTTCTTCGAAAAACAAACGAACTAAAATCTAAAAAGAAAATTGACCTAGTAACCTTCTACCCCCAAATAACCCATTTTCGAACCTGACTTAGATTTAATAGAGATAACTGTTCTGATGATTTTTCATTAAGAAAATGTGGGTATCTCATTACATGGACACAGCTTAGTCATGACCAGAGATCAAGGCGATTTATGAAATTATTGAATTTTAAGTCGCATAACATTTCAAACATCACACCAACAGATAAGCAACTAACATTACCCTCTATTTCGAGAATTGCTTGAAAAACCGGGCAAACGCAAACGCGTGAAAATTTGAAAAATATACACAATTGAAAATAAAATACTCAGATTATATTGAAACACATTCATGATGTAAAAAAGATTCAGAAATACATATTTTAGTTGCAAACTATTCACAATGTATTTTTATGAAAACACATCAATATTCATAAATACCTGTATTTCAGTTGTATATTCAACATTTTCAACAATAATTCATTTATATCTTTCTAAAATGTTAACACTTACATAAGGTTTAAATTTGAGTACTGGTTAAGTCACCAGGAAGCAGACATCGAGCAACGGATTGAACAAAACACACCAAAATATTTAGGAAAAAAAATAAACCAGCATACATCTGTTAGAAATTTGGGACGAGACTACTTTGTTATGGGATAATTCCTGGTTTGTCCTTTGCGTATCACCCGATTGCATAGCGAGTTGGCAGGGGAAGCGCTCTATATTGGCGGATATTGTTGGCCCCGGATCCAGATGCCGTCATGTCTGCATGATAAACAAGCGCTGCGAGCACCCTAAGCTAACACGCTCAACAGTGGCGCAGACACAGCCGGTAGCTTTGTGCTGCTGCTTGGCCATGCTTTGAATCTCTTTCAAATGAAATTGGATCGGTAATGTACATAAAACCAAAATCATAGAATAAAAATTCCAAAGAATGGAGTTCTGTGTAGGGTCTTGTACGACCCGAGTCCTCGTCAGGCGCACAGGCTCTTTTTTGGTAACCTAAAATGAGATAAGGTCACACATTAGGAACGAATTGAATTAAACTTACCTACATATTGAGGATAAAATATAAACCGGCATTAGTCTGTTAGAGATTCGGGTTGAGACTAATGTGTAACGGGAGAATTCCTGGTTTGCACTTTGCGCATCACTCGATT
Source organism: Serripes groenlandicus (assembly GCA_031761405.1). NCBI lineage: Eukaryota > Metazoa > Mollusca > Bivalvia > Cardiida > Cardiidae > Serripes > Serripes groenlandicus. Next base: position 32,091,583 of record JASEVX010000012.1, read on the forward strand.
TTATAGCGAGCTGGCAGGGGGAGGGCTCTATATTGACTGCGATCACCCTAAGCTAGCACTCTCAACGGTGGTGCAGACACGGCCGGTAGGTGGGTGCTGCTGTTTGTCAATGCATTGAATCTCATTCAAATGAAATCAGTTCGGTAATGTACATGAAACCAAAATCATAGAATAAAACTTACAAACATTAAATAATTTAGATGCAAATATTTGTTTGTTTATCTTACCTGTGCACAAAGTGCTCAAGGTGAGTTATTGTGATCACATTTTGTCCGGCATCCGTCCGTCGTGCGTCGGCCGTCGTTGACAATTGCCTTGTTGACAGTCTACAAGCTACACTTTGCATCCGATCTTCATGAAAGATGATTAGAACATTCATCTCCATCAAATGTTGGACAAGCTAGAAACTGGGCCATATGAGGTCAAAAATAGGTCACTAAGTCAAATTTAAGTAAAATCTTGTTAAAAAAATCGGGTGACCGCATTTTTAACTTGAGCATGTTGAAACTTTATCGGAATGTTTTTCTTGATTATATGTAGGCCAAGTTCGAATATAGGTGATGTTGGTTCAAAAAGTAGGTCACTAGGTCAAATTGAAGGAAAATCCTGTTAACACTCTGGAGGCTGCAGTCTTTGCTTCAGCAACTAAAAAAAAAATAGTCAGAATGTTTAGGTTAATGAAATATAGACCAAGTTCGAATATGGGTCATATTGGGTCAGAAACTAGGTCACTAGGCCAAATTGAAGGAAAATATTGTTAGCAATCTGCATGATGCATTTTTAACTTCAGCATGTTGAAAATTAATCTTTTTATTTAAACTTTATTATTGGTTTAAAACTAGGTCACTAGGCCAAATTGAAGGAAACTATTGTTAAACCTCCGGAGGCCTCATTTTTACTTTGAACAAGTTAAGACATTGTCAGAATGTTTGTCTTGATGATAACTTAGTCAAAATGTTTGTCTTGAATGATACTTAGTTCATGTTCGAATATGGGTCATATCAGGTAAAAGAAAATGGTCACTAGGCTAAATCAAGCAAAACATTGTTAAACATCCAGAGTCCGCATTTTTACTTTTACCAAATTGAAACTTTGTCGGAATGTTTGTCTTTATGATAACTTTGTCATAATGTTTTTCTCGAAAGATATCTAGTTCATGTTCGAATATGGGTCATATCAGGTAAACCAAAAAAAGGTCACTAGGCTAAATCAAGGAAAATCTTGTTAACACTCTGGAGGTCGCATATCTTTTTCAGAATAATTGTCTTGATGTGTTTTGCATTAAAACTCACATTGCATAATTCAGGTGAGCGATCTAGGGTCATCATGGCCCTCTTGTTTACATTTTGGGTCATGAGAGAGTTCCTCCACGTGGTGTGACCTGGATATAACACTTCGCAAAATGCATTTTATGAACTTTATCAGGTCCTAAATTATATTTATGTTTCAAGTTAAAATATTTGATATGGTTTTAGTTTGATTCTATTTATTGCGGAATGTAGTAACTAATCACTCTCTTTAATTTCATATATATTACTTTTAAATTAAGTATATAGCTCTTAGTATTTGGTTTAATTAATGTTAACGAAATATAAAACATAAAAACCTTCCAATCAAGTAACATTTAAAATCTTGGTATTGTTATAAATATTGATTAATTAGTAACAATATAACACTAATCTATTGATCACACCTAATTAATTAGTTGACACATAATAGAGAGGGAATTAAGTGTATTACTAGTTCAGCATGTGCCATAGGGCCGCACCATAAACAGAAATCTCACATCAGCCATTTAGATTTACGAAACACAATGTTATAGATAATAATCCTCACTCTTCCACTATTTTCCCGTTTATCTGCTGAAATAATACAAGAAATATATTTGTAATACGAAAATTGTTTCTTTTCGCTTATAGGTAACAGGTGTGAGATTTTTCAACAACCCATGAACCTTTCTGTAATGAAACTAGCAAAATCAATGGTGGCCGCTATTTTTGTTATGTATTAAATGAGACGAAAAACACGGATTGAAAATTATTGTCTTCTTTTTAATCGTTTTATCTTTAAAATCAACATTTAAGATCATTAAAGTGCTGTGTTATTTCCGTGTTAATTAACATTTGCACGAAACCGTTAAAATTAAATAGTACTCTGTACAAAATATGTTTGTCCCGTTCGTAAAAAAAAACGACGGCAAACGACAGCATTAGCTACGTGACGTAATTTCCGTAACACTTCATCTTGGCGTAACCTCAATTGGAGCGACGTTGTTTCCCGCAAAAAAAAGTGGTATAAAAATGAAAGACCCCAAATTCCTATACATGAACTATAGCCTCACTCATACAAAGTATAATTATCTATCAAACATTGTGGCAAAGGGATAACTTTCTCATAATGAGCAATTGTTCTTTTGGCGACAATCATTTCCTAAGTCGTCTGCTGAGAAGGCTACAAAGACTGTCTCTAAGAGTGAAAGGGTTTAGCAGAAATGTGACCTCTTACATAATTTGTTCCTGTTATATTAACTGGTTGAACAAGGCAGTCGCCAGGTGGCATCAGAACATGGCTGATATATTTGCTTCTTTACCATAATGCTGGTGATCGATAAAGAATCATCTTGGCCCTCATGTTTTAACCTCGTTCATTATAAATGTATTCTTTGATTTTCTAAAAGTCATTACTTTCTGTTCGTAATAATAGACGACAGCAATACAAATTCCGAACATGTTTTGATCATGCAAAAAACATGACATTAACATTTTTACCGTCTAGTCAATTCCTTGTAAATCATTTTTATGGCCAAAGTATGCTCTTTAATTTATGTTCATAATTATCTTACGTTTTTTCGTAAATAGGTAGCACCTATAAATATATTATGACACATAAAAATAAAATTAACATTTTATAACTTAAAAATCGAATAAAACGTTGTATTTATTGCTCAATAATGACCAGATTGTACCAGTCTCCATGTTCACGCATATAATTAGTCGTCGGGCAGAAGCCCGCGACTTATTATTTTTAATAGGTTTTCGGAAATGACATGGGAGGACGAGTTATTATTATACAATACAATAATACAATACAATATATTTTAATGCATAAAAACTACAAGTTTTATAGCAAATTATACAATTTAAACAAATTCTTTATATAACTTAGACAATGTTTTCCGAAGAGCATATACAACTGTAGAAAATTAACCGTACATATGTAACCCAAAATAAATATTATCATATCTATATATTTGCTCACAATGAAGACACTATATTTGTTCTATTCTTAAATTTAAGTTAAATTATTAGTCTAAAATAAGACATATTTAGCTTCTCATGTTATTTGCATAGTAAATATATTTAGCTAAATTATTTATAACGACTTCTGAAGATGATGACATAAGATTTATTAATGTTTTTTTTTTTTTGGCCATGTATAGTAGTATCTTTTGATATATTTCAATCTTAGTCCGGAAAATTTCGAACAAATTAGTAAAAAATGGTATTCGTTATCTACTAGTCGCGAATTACAATGTTCACAAATTCGTTCATTTCTTGGGATGTTGTGATGTCGTCCACTTTCAATTTTAAAAGTATGTGATGATGTTCGAAGTCTAGTAAAAGCGATTCTAAATTTTGATACTTTAATTACGTCAATATATTTTTCTAGGTTGAAGAGTTTTTGAAAAAAACAATATGTATCTAGGCGAGCAGAAATGTTAATCGATGAGCACCAACTTTGTTAAAATATATCTAACATCCTTTGTTTAATGCGAGTGTAGCTAATAGATGTGTAAACATTGATTTTCCCATATATCTGTTAATCCTAGTTAGCTTAATGTCATTTTAATGTTGTAAGCCCAGTTTTTCCCATTATACGATAATCCTTTATCGGCATCGGTTTTAAGCATAATATACACTTTGGAAATAATAGTTTGTTCATTCATTGACAATAATTTTAACCAATATTTAATAGTAATAAGTTTTCTATATGCATGCATTGGTATACGTCCAAGTTCCCCATATAAAGCGTTTAAGTTTGTAGTTTGTTTTCCACATAATATTCTTTTGCAAAATATTGCTTCAACATCTGGGCTAGAATGGTAGCCCCAAACTTCGGCCGAGTAGTTCAGTACTGGTAAGACAAGAGAATCGAGAATTGAGATATGGGAAGGTCTAGTTGGTTATATACATTGAACAGATTATGAAGCGAGAATGCTGCATGCTGTTCAATTACTTTTTGCGTTCGGCTCCATTTTTGAAAAAGTGAATTCCTATGTATTTAAATGAGTTTACAATTTCTATTCTAGTGTCATTTAGGAAAACGTCATATGATGTTGGTCTACTGTTTTCGAATATCATTATTCTGGACTTGTTAACATTGAGTTTTTGATTCCAAATGTTTCAATACTGTCCCAAGTCGTTAAGGATTGAGTGTAGGGATGCTTGATTGTTAGCGAATATAACAGCGTCATCAGCAAATAATATGAGGAATAGTTTTAAGTTATCTATGTTTAAAATACCATCTATATTTTCATTAATACTGTTTAAAATATCATTGAGAAAAAACAGACACAATATACCGCCTTGCTTGACACGTATATGTGATGTTATGAGGAGGGATTTCGCAGATTTATATTTAACAGATGACCTTAAAGTAGTATACATTGATTTGATAGCGTTTATAGTAGTTTTTGCCAAAGTAATAATCTATCAATTCTATCAAACATTTTCTCCCATTCCAGGAATGCTGCATACAATTTCTTTGTATTTCACAAGGTTTTTGTAATCACTGCATGTAATATAAATATACAATCAGTTGTTGATTTATTCTTTTGAAACCCGCAATGGTTATCAATGAATTTGTCATTTTTATCAGACCATTTAGTTAATCTTGTAACTAATAATTTGGAGTATATTTTTGACAAAATGTTATTAAGGGTAATTCCCCTATAGTTTTTAGCTTCGGGTGTTCCGCCTTTGAATATTGGTACTACGACACCCCCGCCCAGCATTCAGGGAATACTCCATCATTTAATAGAGTATTGTAAAACACCGTCAAGAAAGGTGAAATAATGCAAAAAAAAACAAAAAAAACTTCTGCTATTAGCTGATCTGTGCCAGGGCTTTTGTAATTGTTCTGTGAAAATACGGACTGTTTGATTTCCATCAATGTAAACTCTATATCTAAGTCATTATCATTTGTATAATTTTCATGTGGCATAACATTTAAGTCGGTATGATTATTATTGGTTGTCGATCCATATAGGTCATTCAAATGTATATACATATCATTAATTGATACATTGGCCGGTTCATTTTTCGGTTTTTGGTATTGACTTTTTACATTTTTCCAGAATAATTTTGGGCTAGTTTTTGCAAGAATTGATATGCGTTTGCTTTCTAGTTTATTGTAATTTCGTTTACAGTTACGCTTAAGTAACACATATGCCGGTTTTTTGGTGAGAAAAGCAGCCTTATTGTCCTCGGTTTTATTTCTGAGAAAAATATTTCTAGCGTGATTAAATTCTTTTCTAGCCTCATAACAATCCTTATTAAACCACCTTTTCTTATCATTTTTATTAATCGGTTGTTTGTTTTTCTTAGTTTTACCAAAAACCTTGAATGCGTTTTCTTGCATGTATAATGTGAATGACGACATAGTATCATTGATAGTATTATTAAGAAGATTAGTATTAAGCTGATTTAGGCGGGAAATATCATCCAATAAAAACTCTCGAAACGTGGGAATCTTTGTTTCGTCCCATGCTAAATATAAATCATGGCCTGTATTATATTCACGTGGCGCCTCGTTGTGGCATGACCTTTCGATACAGAAATGGAGTGCGCTGTGATCTGATAAATCATTAATTTGCATTATTTCAAATTGTGTTATGTACTCGAAATCATCGAAAATCAATAATAGATAGTCAACCATGCTCATTCCTTTATGGTTTACAAATGTGTAATCCCCTACTAGTCTGTCACTATGTAAACGACCGTTGGCTATTAATATATTTGTTGTTTTACACATGTCAATACGCCTAGTTCCAAACGGGTCAAGCACGTGGTCTTTGTTTACTCTAAGTGAAACGTAAACATTGGGTTGTATATCTGAATTACTATCTAAAAATCTGTCAAAATTAATGTAATCAATCTCGTTTGCAGTTCGGCTATTAAGATCTCCGGTCAATAACACTTTTCCTAGCAATTTATATTTTTCAACATGTAATTCTAAATCGCTAAATATGTCGATTTCATTATTGCTTAATACTTTGGATTCACGGGGTGGTATATATGTGCAGCATAAATAAACATCAACATTGAAATGAAAAAGACTTTTTCATATTTTAAGCCAGATCATACCACATTGATGTTTTTCAACAATATCAATCTTTCCCTGTAAACTTGATTTATAATATAATGACATTCCTCCTGAATGACGTCCTTTCCTGGTATTATGAGATTTATTTCCCATCAAGTGTTCAGCAGAATATCCTTGGATATTTAAATTTATATGTGTTTTTGGTAATAACCATGGTTCAGTAAGAATAATTATATCATGTTTATTTATTATTTCAATAAAATGTGGATCCGAGATCTTCCACACAAGTCTATTGATGTTCCAGGAAGTTATATCTAAATGCTCCTTTTGACATCTCTATGTAGAAGTTGAAGGTGTTTGTTTGAATTCCCTTCCATTCACAAATAGCTTTTCTCCGATGAATTTAACAGTGTTGCCTTTCTGTTTTTCATTTCTATATGCTGCACTAAGGTTTTTCCTTGCTATTCTCCACTCATAGGGAAGTTGTACACCTACTCCGTACTCTGTTTTCTGCAGCTGTTCTCTTAAACTTTGTGCGGCCTGTCTGATGTCTTCACGCTGGCTGTAGTAGTGACATTTTTCAATTATTGGTCGAGGTTTCGCATCCTTTAAAGATGACGGTTTGCCGAGACGATGCACACGATCAAACCTAATTTCGGTTGGATTGACCTTGAGGACATTTGAAATGAATGTTTTCACAATATTATTACACGTATCATCCGTATCAACCCCAGTTTCTGATAGTCCATAGAATATGAGATTATCCCTCATATGGTGATACTCTCCATCAAGAACTCTAGTACACAAACTAATTTAAATGTCTCGAACATATTACAATTGCGTTTGTTTAAAAACACTAAGTTATGACACATCTAAAATGAAATAAATATTCCGATGTTTTAAGCATTTACAGTTTCTTTATTTTGACTCGCATTTATGTTTTTTTGTTTCATTTACGAAGACAAAACAGTCCCTATTAGACTTGCAACGTAGTGTTATGTGTCAATATCGAGATAACAATCACGTCGAATTTTCCTTTTAATAACAATTTTTAACTTGTCTTGATTCATGAAGAATGCATTTCATAATGTTTATCCATGTTTATCTAAAATATGAACTGTTTCTAAGCTAAAACTGTTGATCACGTGACTAGCGAATATCGGCTGCGTAGATCAATCTCCTTTTCAGAAAGCCGTTCTTTACACACACTTATGAATAGTTAATTATAGTTGATTTAAAATCTTTATTTGGTTCGAAACAAATTTTGCTTGCGATCTGCATATTGTTATGCATCATTGACACAAGGGCACTCATCATTAAAACATGAGTAGTTTGTTATTTTCATTATAAAAAAGGAAGGAAAGAATTACAATAAATTAACATGTTGTAGGGTTCAGTTTATGTTCGAAATTAAGTTTGAAATTATACATCAATTTCAATAACATTTAACTGTTAAGCTAATATTGCATTTCGAGGGTGATCTATTTTATAAATATTGGACTTCATTTTAACATTTGTCAAAGTATGATATAATTAGGATGCCAAGCTAATATCATTTTGAGAAAAAGAGAAATCTCTTTTTTTTTGTCTGTAGCGATTTGACCCCTTTATTCATTGTTTTAAAAGTAGATTGCTGCTAAGCTTTCCAATGTTGACTTTAATAGGGGACGTTCTATTGCATGCAAATACTAAATTGTCTGTTTTGTGGTTTTATTGATAAATAATAAAATTCAAATATTCTGACAAACATCTTGATAAGTGTAGGTGGAATTCACAAATCTTATAACAATTTCCTAATGAAAGCACTGTATACATACTAAGACTAATGATTGGCAAGGTTACTCAATTCCATTACTGTTGATGATTAATAATTAGTTGACTGTGTGTATGGTAAACCTACCTTAGACTGGAGATTGATCATAATCAATGAAAGTCTTTAATTATATTTCAATGAAGGACATTCACTTCGTTGACAAAAAATGCAAGTAATGATACATTATTACTTCACCCCACCCCTGATGTTCCAATATGCCCCTCAGTTGATAACTGTTTTAATCAACTTCTATAATGTAAGTGTTATGCATAACTGCAGTATGGATTTCCGGCGACATTGATCCATTGCATCAACTTTCTCTTGTAATTCTATATTCATAAGAAAATTAACTACAATAGACAAATACATTATTATTTATTATTTATATGATACAATAACACGTTAGTTTGTCCATTTCAATACGAAAACACAACAAAACAGTGATATAATGGGATATTTGACCACCAGACTCTGTTTAGTGAAACCGAGAAAATGTGGCATATAATCTGTTCACAGGTTTTTTCTAGAATTTGACCCACGTGACACAGTTTTAAACCTAAATAGAATTTGAAGGGGATCAAAGTTCTGACGAAGTTTTATGATATTTTGATGACAAATTAAGCTTCTCAAGTATTCATAGGTTTTTTCTAGAATGTGACCCAGTGACCTAGTTTAGATGGAGATGGAGATGGGCGTTCTGATGAACTTTCATGAAGATTGGATGATCAGTGTGTCCACAAGGTAATTGTGATATAAATGATGATAAACAGTACATATACAATATAAATTCAAGGAAACATAACTTTGTTGTTTTTGAGACAATCCTTCTGAAACTTGCTGTCTGACATAACGTAATGGTGGTTAACATTGCCATAAAGTTAAATAAAATCCATCCAACCATGTCTTAGATATGGCTCCATATGAATGGACAGACGCACGAGCAACGGCAAACCACTATCCAATCCGTCTTTGGTGGGAGATAATTATTGTTTGGTTAAATTACCAGTACTTGCCTGTAAGGTGATCCTTTCTCATTGATTGCCGATTTAATGCCGTTTTCAACAATGTTTCAGTCATATCACAATGGCCAGTTCACCTACGTATATATGTGTCCTGGCTTTCTCACACCAGTACTCCACAAAAGTATTTCATAGTAACTGGCTGCTTTTCCAGGTCCTGTCTGAAGGGTGTCTGTCTAAATGTTATCCCCACAAAAAAGGAAGGAACTCATATTAAATATTTGGTATTACCAAAATGGGAATTGAACCCTAGTCTCCTTTCATGAGGTTGATGAATTGGGGTTTTACGCTGTTTTCATCAATGTTTTGGTCATATCATTGCCGCCAGTTCACCTACGTATGTGTTAATGGCTTTCTTACACCAGTACTCTATGTAACACATTTTACAAGCAACTGGCTGCATTTACACATATACTCTTAGCCCATTGGTGGAAGATGAATGAGGCTTGTCATAGTGACTATTGTTAAACGTTGGAAAGAATGATGTTCTAGCTCGGGTTCGAACTCACAACCGATGGATTGACAGCCCGCGATGCTACCGAGGCTCAGCTCCTAGCAGACGCTCTAACCACTAAACCACCGATACCCTCTTAGGTATCTTCCCGGAGTCTGGCGCAGGTTGTTATCACTATCAATCTGGGTAAATGAGGAAATCAAAACAATCCGAGAATTTACATATTTTATGTTTAATGTGTTTTCCGTCATACACATGGTAATTGGCAAGTATGAAGGAACCCTTTTGTTCAACAAAGGATGGCGTGCATCATCGAAACGTTAATGTTTGTCTTTGTTTCACCGTTTCCAAAATACAGATGCCTTATGACGCATCTACAGCTGACCAATTTTGATCACATTTTGGCAAAAGGAGAAATTGCTGAAATGTTTCACACACAAAAATGTTAATCAATTCTATCCAATATTTATTAATCCATTTCTAAAGATTTTCCAAAATGCGTCTGCTGCAGATATGACAAAATGCAACTGTATGTAGGAAATGGTCAAGTCTCGTTGTAGTCATATCTTAAAACAGAAAAGTTAAGAAAGATATTTGAGGGAATTGCAAAACAAAATGCTCAAATTAAACACTTTTCCTTCCTTTTCTAAAAATGTTCTCAACTAAGTATTATTATTTTACTTCCAAACTGCTATTATTGATTGATAGTCAGTCAAATCACGGCGGTCGGTTCACCGAATCATGTGTTTCCTGGCTTTACCACATCAGCACACAACATAACATACTTTCCAAGCAACTGGCTGCTTTTCCACATAAACTTTAAGCCCATTGGTTGAAGAAAAATGATGTTCGTCACAGTGACCTTCGTCAAACATCGCAAAGAATTTTGGCTAAACTGGGATTAGAACTCACAATTATAGCTCTCGTTGGCAGAGTGGCTACGGATTGAGCTACCCTGGCTTGGCTCCAAACTGCTACATGTTACAATCTTGTTCTCAGAGGCAAGGCAACTATAACACATCTCACATCAGCTTAGGGATTAAAACTATACATTTTAACCCATTCCCAAATACAACAAATAAATCTACGGCAGATGACTTTGTCAACATTTAGTCAAAAGTATGCAAATTCTCTACACATTAAAGAACTATTATTGAATACAAATTGTGAAAAATGTAAATGCCTCATTAATGGCAATTTCTCCTTACAATATTTTCAAAATGTCGTCTGCTGCAGAGTTGTAATATGTTGTCCTTATCAGGGTAAGGGTCAATTTCCTTTGTTGGAACCACAAGTAGTGGATGCCCTCCTAGGAGCTCAGGATTGCAAGGTTAGCATTATTATTATGATCGACTGACTGGTGCAATAATATAACTAAACAATTGTTGAAAGTGGCGTAAAATACCCAACAATCAATCAATCTTTTGTTGAACAGAATGGATACATACCAGCAGTTGCGCAGTAATATATTTTTGATCATCAAATAAAATCTCTGTATAAAACAAACAATCAACAGTCTTTAACGAACATCCGAAGCATCTTTAAGCATGTATAAAATAAACTTTCCACTTTTCAATCCAAGTTTTATACACAATTCTATAGAATTACAAAAACAAAACTAACTGTAACAAAAGACCTATAGAAATATGTTATTTCGTACAAATAATTAAATCAACTTATGTATCACTTTCTTTAATCAGTTAACTGGTACATGTACATAAACACATTACAACTATTGGTGCATTTACGGCCAACATCTCAGTTTTTCAAAAAGAAAATTGGAAAGCACGAAATTGCTTAAAGTAAACACTTGGCTTGGAAAGTCTACTGATTAATGCAGAGTTCAAGAGTTCCAAGTTACAACACATCTGAAGCAGACAATTTTAAAAATATCTACCGGTAGGCAAATATATGGAAGATCTCTATAATAAAAGTATCATTGATTAATCGAATTGAAAACATCGTGGCAAAAGGAGGAATTGCTCATAATGTTGTATGCTGCAGAGGCGTCTGCAAAAAAAAAAAAGTATTATTTCTGTTCTCTTGTAAATCATTGTATTGATTCTGAGTTTTAAAGAAATTGAAAATTTTGGAAAGAGTTAAGCGACATATAATTTTGTTTTAACCATCTCCCTGGTAAACAGTGTAACCTTTTGTACCTTAATTAACAGTGCACATCGTTTTAAAAGTCTGTATGCTGCTATAGCATGAAAACTACCGAAGCTTTAAGACGCCTCTGCAGCAGACGACCTTTGAACACATTAAAAACAATGTGATATTGCTCATCATGTGCAATTTCACCTTTTGCCACATTGTTTGCAACTCTATTTAATATTTAAACTTTCATTAATTGAAATTTCTCATATTTTTGCTTAGATGTTTTCAGGGTCATCTGCTAGCTATTTGTTGTATATGGAAAACGGGTTGTTTCACACTTGTACCAAAACTAGATACTTCATCGTTCATGTTACCACTCGTCCATACAGAAGATGATGTCATGGAATGAAAACGTCTCTCCTAAATGAACACACTATTAACCCTTTCCTACATATAACAATTATGCATTAGGCGACTTTAAAAACATTTTGGCAAAAAATAAAAATATCTGTAATAGAAAGTATAGTTTTTTTTACTAAAGTTGAAAACATTGTAAAATAAAGAAAATTGCTTATTAAAAGCAGTTTAACATATGAGCCATGACAAGCAATAGGGATCATGTCTCATCACTCGCAAGCCTTTCCAAATTGCTAATGCATTTCGATGCATTTGCAGTAGATGGAAGTTTTAAAACATGGTTTTAAAAGGAGAAATTGCTCATCAGCAATTCTCTCCATTTGCCAAAATGTATGCAACTATGTTCTAAAATTATAGTATAATTTATAGAGATTTTTCATATTTTATCTTACATGGTTTCTAAGTCACATGGAGCCGATCTGTCGTAAGTAGGACAGGGAGGGTTAAATGTGTCTTTCATGTACCTAATAACAAAACAATTGATAGTTTCGCCAGCGGTTGAATCGGACGCCTGCTAAATACCCAATTTCTGAAAAGGGTAATAACATACGATGAAAGAATTTCGTTCAAACACAGTATAAAACAGTTGAAATAGTGAAAATTGTTTCTTTTCTCCACTGCAAATGCATCAAAAGTGTCTGCATATTAAAATTTCCAGAGGTCCAGATAGAGAGAGATATTGAGCTCTTTTCCCCACAAAATATCTCTCTTATTATTCAACTTATATCCATGATGTGGATACTCAAAAGAATCGTCTCACTGAGACGACACTTTTGAGTATCCACACAATAGGGTTTATGGGTAAAAAGGCGATTTGAGAACATGCAAAACGCTGCTTATCTAGAGCTCTGTTAAACCCTTTCCCACATGCAGATGCATTTAAGCACATCTGCAGGAGACGTTAAACAACGTTGATTCAACCAATCAATGTCTTTTGAAGTAGGATTTTAACATCTGTTTGTCATATTTAATCATACCAGTAGTCACTTCATAATATGTCAAACTGAAAAACTTATTTTCATAGCAAAATAAACAAACTCATCTTTTAATGTAGCTTTTGTAGGATATATATTGTTCATAGCTAGCCAAACCATTGGATCTTTCTGCTGGGTATTTACTATGAACATAATCTACACATATTGCAATCCTTAAGTACATTCCATTTTCTGTTAGAGTTACTTGTACTAAAATGCACATAGTTCCAATTCAATGCTTTGTTTGAAAAAATAAACCGAATTGTACACTACACCAAACTTCGGTGTATCATTCTTTAGTCAATGTTTACACTACATCAAACTTCGCTGTATCACATCACCTGTTTACAAACGGGTGCGAAAGAAGGTCCGCGGATGTCGGCCGCTCAAGCGGATCACACTGGAAAGTCAATCGTAAAAAGTCTATCACATAATGACTCATGTTATTTGGCAGTTCAAATTTAGGAAATTCTCCCGATCCAGTTTTGAACAAAGCTGTCACTGCCTCATATTCTGCCCACGGAGGTTTTCCGGTTAACATTTCCACCACTGTACAGCCAAGACTCCTGGTAAAAAAGAAAGAAAAGTAAATTAGAAAAGGAATGAGCTACTTTCAACATGAAGCTGGATTTGCATCAGATGACATCAGACTTCATTGTTGTAAAAAGAAGATTGTTAATAAAGAGCAATTTATCCTTTTGAAACTTCTTTTTAACTAATAATACTTTTATTAAAAGACAGTTTCCGTATTTGTCTGCAGATTTGTTGTATGTGGTTTAGTGTTGCTATGCAGAGTCAAACTTTGAGGATATGTTTTCATACCAAGATGCAAGTACAAGCTACATTATATCTAGAAAGTTGATATTGAGACCTGGGGGTCAGGATCAATTGGATTAATTCGACCTTTTTCTCTCAACCCTTTCCCACCTGCAGACGCATTCTGACGCAATAGCAGTAGCCAAATGTGATTTTTCAGGTTTTTATCACTATGTTTTCAAAATCGTCTGCTGCTGATATGTCATATGTGGGAAAGGGTTAAACTTTTCCCAAATACAATAAAAATGCAGCAGAAAATTGAGTAAGTATAAAGGCGAAATAATTGTTCATGGAAAGCTTTATTATTGAATTATTTAAAAACAAGATGTGTTTGTGAAACACTGATGCCCCCGAATGGCAACATCAAGGTCAAAGGTCAAACATTTTGGTACTGACAGAAAGGTCATGTCACAAGGAATACACATGTGAAATATGGTAGCCGTACCTGTTATGGTTCAAAAGTAGTGGTCAAGGTTAAAGTTTTATTCGACAGACAGACAAAGAGACAGACAGACATACAGACAGGCCAAAAACTAGATGCCCACCGAATCGGTGATTCCGGGGGCATAAACAAAGGAAACCATTCTTGCAATATGAGAAATCGCTCATAATGAGCAGTTTCTCCATTTGTCACACAGTGTTTTAAAACATTATCTGTTGTAGAACAGCATCTGCATGTAGAAAAATGCTAAAACCTCTTTGTTGATAGATGATCAACTCTTTCTTCTGGGAGATAAAAAAATAATCTTCTGTGTGACGATTCATTTGAAAACCAGAAGATAGAATTTGAAAGCGACATACTATAGATTCATACGACTTGGAAAAGAGCAGGCAATCACATGGAAAATCTGTCTAAACGAAAGTATAACGAGAGATGTTTTGTCAAACATTATGTTCCCTTTCTTTGTTCAACGTCACTGTTCTAGTTTAAAGAACACCTATAGGGATGATTTTTATACATATGACATCAGAGCATGATAGGGCAATTATGCCCACTTTCTTTGTTCAACGTCACTGTTCTTGTTTAAAGAACATCTATAGGGATGATGTTTAAACATATGACGTCAGAGCATGATAGGGCAACAGCTCAAAATGTTGACCGGGACAGTTGAATTAAAGACCAAATGATTGATTTATTTTAACAAATAGAAGAAAATTAACAACAGGTAAATAATAACTGATGTCACCTAGACCATTTTTGTATGCAAATGGTTGATGAAATAATACGAAAAAAAACCATGAATGGTTTTTTTCGCTTATAGTTAACAGGTGTGAGATTTTTTTTTTTTTTTTTTTTCAATAACCCATGAAGCTTTCTGAAATCAAACTGGAAAAAATCCATGGGGGCCGCCATTTTGATTATGTATAAAAGGCAGACGTAAAACACAGATTGAAAATTATTGTCGTCTTTTTAACCTTTTTTTTTTAAATCGGTATTTTGGGTATGTATAAAATGAGCAGAAAAACACGGATTGAAAATTATTGTCGTCTTTTTAATCATTTTTTTTTAAATCGGTATTTTGGGTATGTATAAAATGAGCGGAAAAACACGAATTGAAAATTATTGTCGTCTTTTTAATCTTTTTTTTTTTAAATAGATATTTAAGATCATTAAAATGCTGTGTTATGTGGGAATAAACATTTGTACGAAAAGTTAAAAATAAATGGAAATCTGTAAGAAATATGTTTTCCCGTTCGTAAAAAAACCGACAGCATTAGCCTACTACGCCCGAACCTAAATTTTGACTGTATCGTAGCCAAAGAAGGACGTAACGTCATTTCCGTTACACTTCATCTTAGCGTTACGTCAATGGAGCGACGTCGTTTCCCGCAAAACAAGTGGTATCAACATGAAAGACCCCAAATTCCTATACATGAACTATTGCCTCACTCATTCAAAGTATAATTATTTATCAAACATTGTGGCAAAAGGATAACTTTCTCATAAGGAGCAATTGTTCTTTTGGTGACAATCTTTTCCTAAATCGTCTGTTGCATAGGCCTCAGAAACTGTCTCTAATAGGGAAAGGGTTTAGCAGAAATGTGACCCCTTGCATAATTTGTTCCAGTCATATTGACTGGTTGAAAAGGGTAGTCGCCAGATGGCATCAGAAAAGGGCTGATCTATTTGCTTCTTTACCATAATGCAGGTTATCGATTAAGGATCATCTTGGCCCTCATGTTTTAACCTCGTTCATTATAAATGTATTCCTTGATTTTCTGAAAGTTTTTACTTTATTATTTTCTGTTCGTAATAATAGACGACAGCAATACGAACTCCAAATATGTTTTGATAATGCAAAAAACATGACATTAACATTATTATTGTCTAGTCAATTACTTATACATCCTTTTTGTATGGCCAAAGTATGTTCTTTAATTTTTGTTTATAATTATCTTGCGTTTTTTCGTAAATAGGTAGCACCTATAGATATTAAAAGCCGGACATTATAAGAACTTTTCCAATGCATCTTTTTGTTTGCAAAGACTGTTCATTATACACTTGTTTGCAGACTGTTTACTATATACATCTCTAAGTTCGATTGTAAATCCATCGACATGGAAAACATCAGGCAATCATATTGACAATCTGTCTAAACAAAAGTATAACAATATATGTTTTGTCAAACATTATGCCCCATTTCTTTGTTCAATGTCACTGTCCATGTTTAACGAACATCTATAGGAATGATCTTTAAACATATGACATCAGAGCATGATAGGGCAACAGCTCAAAATATTGACCGGGACAGTATAATTCAAGACCAATTGATTGATTTATTGTAAAGAAAAAAGAAAATTAACAACAGGTAAATAATAACTGATGTCACCTAGACCATTTTTGTATGCAAATGGTTGATGAAATAATAAAAGCCGGACATTATAAGAACTTTTCCAATGCATCTTTTTGTTTGCAGACTGGTCATTATACACTTGTTTGCGGACTGTTTACTATATACATCTCTAAGTTGAATTGTAAATCCACCGACTTGGAAAACATCAGGCAATCATATGGAAATGCTGTCTAAACAAAGTATAACAATAGATTTTTGTCAAACATTATGCCCCCTTTCTTTGTTCAATGTCGCTGTTCTTGTTTAAAGAATATCTATAGGGAAGCTGTTTAAACATATGACATCAGAGCTTATGAGGGCAACAGCTCAACATGTTGACCTGGACAGTTTAATTCAAGACCAATTGATCGATTTCTTGTAAAACTAAAAAAAAATAAAAAAATATGACAACAGGTAAATAATAACTGATGTCACCCGGACCATTTTTGTATGCAAATGGTTGATGAAAAGCCGGACATTATAAGAACATTTCCAATGGATCTTTTTGTTTGCAGTCTGACCACTATACACTTGTGTGCAGACTGTTTACTAAATACATCTCTAAGTTTGATTCTACATCCATCAAAAATGAACACGATTACATCAATGGACTAATATAATTATAATATATAAACAAGAGGGCCATGATGGCCCTGGATCACTCATCTGCCTCATGCAATGTGATTTGTCATGCCAACCACACAATAAACTACATTATCTCATCGTGTGGTCAGGTAAGCTAATACAAGAGGCCCAAGAGGGAATCTAATAGAGAGTCACCTAAGGAACATTTCAACACAATTATTTGAAAATCGGCAAAAGATACTTTCGGAGGAGAAGATTTTGTTAAGTGTTCTTTATAGCCATATAAGGCAAAATAGCCCTGCTCCCTGGTGACCCCGTTTTTCAACCAATCAACATGGCTTGAAGGAATCTGATCGAGGGTCAACCTAGAAACATTGCTACAAATATATTTGAAAATCGGCCTGAAATTTCGGAGGAGAAGATTTTTTAAGTTTTCACTTTAGCAATATAAAGCAAAATAGCACCGCCCTCTGGTGGCCATGTTTTTAAATCAATCAACATGGCTTGAAGGAATCTGATAGAGGGTCACACTAAGAACATTTATACAAACTAATTTGAAAATCAGTCTTACACTTACGGAGAAGAAGTTTTGTTAAGTTTTCCCTATAGCCATATAAGGCAAAATAGTCCCACCCCATGGCGGCAATGTTTTTTGAACAATCAACATGGCTTGAAGAAATCTGATAGAGGGTCATCCAAAGAACATTTCTACAATTTTTTTGAAAATCGGCCAGCCAGTTTGTAAGAAGAATATTTTTTTTTCGTTTGGTTGCCATGGAAACCAGAATTCTGCATGGATCAAAATAATTTGAAGGAATTCTGGTGAAGTCGTTGAGAGGATGCTTTCTGTGAAGTTTCATCCCAATTGACCCACTGTTTACCGAGGAGAAGATGCAATCTGACTAAAGTACACGATCTGACCAAATGTAAGATCTGATGACGATCCATTCGATTTCATCTTCTTGTTCAATCTGATTTCCAATATCGCTATTTTTAGATCCACCAAGCTATTTCTATTTGAACCAATCAGAGGACTCGATTTCAAACAAACGTTTGGTTTAACCTTCAAAATGGCGTCAAATGACGAATTTGAGCAAATTTAAAATAGACCATTCAAAACCAGAGCAAATAACACTTTTCGATGCTGTATGGTCAGGGAAAGACTGTATCGTTGTTTTGCCTCATTTCCGCATTTGTAGCCATGATGCGGTCGTCATAAGAACTAAATACGCGTGTAAATAACTATGCGAAAATTGGGATCCCTTGCTAAATATAGAATTTTTTGGTAAATATAGACTTTTACTTTCACTTTCAAAATCGTGAAAGCAAGGTTCCGATTGGCTGGCAGAAAGGTCGTCTGAACGTGACCCTCTATCAGTTGTCCTCAGATCCTATGCGTAGCGATGATTTTAATGAGATTGGGAGATGATGTTGACGGACGTGGCACACCGCACGACGGACAAAAGGCGATCACAATAACGCTCATTAGATAAAGCGAATGAATTAAAATGCGGACATACTTTAATTTATGGATATTTTCCTTATTTGGGTTAATATTTCAAAAAAATTAATTTATTGTTCAAACAAATGTGAAGGGTGAAAAAGGTTAACCCTTTCCCACATACAACACATATGCAGCAGACGACTTTACAAACATTCAGGCAAATTTATAGAAAATCTGTAGAGTTCTGAGCAATTTCTCCTTTTGTCATAATGTTTTCAAATCTGTCTGCTATAAAGGCGTAATAAAGCGTAATAAAGCGTCTATATGTGGGAGAGGGTTAACAGATAGTATTTTACCAAACGTCAGCATTGCGTCCATAACCGTCACCTTTAATGACTTCTGGTGCCATCCAATAGGATGTACCTGTCGCAGTTTTAAGGCCCGACAGCGTACAAATGGTCTTGAGTCGCTTACTGGTACCGAAGTCCGCCAACTTAACGTTACCATTATTGTCTCTTAATATATTAGCACCTGAAAGAAGAGAAAGAAGCATAATACAGAGAACTTGATAATGAGGAGGCGTATTCTGGTCTTTTCTAACATACATAAAGATGTTAACCCTTTACCACATACATTAAATCTGCAGCAGACGACTTTGAAAACATAGTGACAACAACATGAAAAATCTCCATAAAAGATAGCTTAATTGTTACATAAAGTTCTATTCCATAATCGTTCTATCATTTATAGACATTTTTATATATTTTGGACTTGATATTTTCAAAGTCGTCTGATGCAGAATTCCTGTATGTTGGAATGGGTTAAGGTATATCCTAGCGGGATTCCTTGTTAAGATGTTTCAACTATTTGTACCTATTATATGATTCAGTCTGTGTCTTATGAGAGGAGAATGAAAAACGATGGAGAAGTGATCCGGAATGTCACCCTGCCAAGGTAGGTGACACCAAAAAACCTACAGAGCCATTTTAACGCATCTGCGGCAGACGACTGTTAAATTCATTGCGACAAAAAGGATAAATTGCTCATAATGACATATCTCTCCTTTTGCCACAGTGTTTTTATCTCTTTACAATATGAATACAATCATTCATAGAGTTTTTCAAAATGTTTTTAAAATAAAACAATTCTACTGCAGATTTGTTGCATGAGAGAAAGGTTTACGACAACTTTCAAATCATGTAGGCAAAATAGTCGCCATCTAAATAAGATACATGTGTATTAAATCAAGTTGAAAACATTGTGGCAAAAGAATAATTTGCTCTTTTTAAGCAATTAATCCTTTTGCTTTAGTCTTTTCAAAAGCGTCTATATTTCAGTAGATGTTTTTAAAATCGTCTGCTGCAGATTTGTTGTAAGTGCAAAAGTGTTAATGAGCTATTTTTCCTTTAGCGAATATCGTCATCTTCTGCAGATGTGGTGAAAGTGTGAGAAAGTAAACCTTACCTTTAATATCACGATGTACTATAACATATTTATGTAAGTAATCCAGCCCTTCTAGGACTTGTCGAGTCGTTTTACCCGACACCGTCTCGTTTAATGGCCCGTATTTGTAAATGAAATCATATATAGAACCCTGCAAATTTAAAGAATTACAAAAATGTACGTTTAAATATCTGGAAAGAAATGCAAAGAATATGTGCGAAAACAGTGACATCTACGAAAAGTTTCATATTTCAAAGGGGGATACTTTAGTAAAAGCTGATTGCACCCAACTTCGAACTTGACCTTTTTACTTGTCATAATTGAACTACCAGTATCCACCAAATATCATTAAAATATCTGCATATATTCCAAAGATATTTACAGAAATCAATTATGACGGACAATTCTTTGATTTGATCAGATTTGACTCCTTCAGATGTTTTCAGCGAATTGTAAACTATTCATGATGAGAAATTTCGTAATATTTTCACATTCATTTAACATGTTTGGTTTCATTTGTAGAGATTTATCATATTTTGTCTATATTTTATCATAGTCGACTGCTACAGATTTGCTGTAAGTGGGTTTGTATAAAAGAAAGTCTTGAACAAATAATAATATATACATGTAGTCAAACCTGTGCTAAATAAAGATCAACTTTGTTAAAGCGACTGAACTCCAGATACCCAACTGTCGAAAACAAAATAAAATTTCCAATTTTAAGAAAATAAGTGTTATTTTTGTATTTGGGGCATTACAATATGATAACTGACATATTACATACCCCTATAATCGTTTTTTCTTGTTTTCGATAATTTTTCCATCGCAAATTCTACCCTGTCAGTAATGGGGTAAGTATTTTTTAAATAGGAAACCCCTTCATCAGGACAATTGAAAACGACTCAAGTTCCCTTTATTAATAAAAAACGATACATTTTTTTTTTTTTTTTTTTTTTTTTTCGTGCCATCTGGATTTTAGTCGCTTTAAGTAATTACATGTCTATAGCAACCATAATTGTAATTTCCAAATTACTCATTTGCTGCATAAATAACCCTGCAATTAAAGACAATCTGTGAACAAAGACGAGATTGTTGTATTACCATGGGTGATCTTCAGAGCTGTAGATAAGGGCGTTTTTTTATATTCAATGAGACGATTCTTTTGAGTACCCACAACATAGGGTTTGGTTGAGTAATTAGAGAGATATTATGGGGGAAAGAGCAACTAACTCCCCCTTATCTTCTGGTGGTCTTTATACACAGGTTCCACTGTACTTACCCCAGACATATATTCCATAAATATACATATTTCAGTTTTATCTGTTACACAACCAAAGTATTGAACTATTCTCTCATTGGAAAAAGTAAGTAACAACATCACTTCATTTTCCAGCGCTCTAGCTTCCTGAAATGTAAATAAAAACAATATAATTGAACTCCTTTTCCAAATATAGGCAATTAGCCTCTACAGCAGACGACTTTTGAAAATGTTGTGACAAAAGGTGAAATTGCTCAACATGTGCAAATCTCCTTTTGCCATAAATGTTTTCAATTTTTTCAGTAATTATACCTTCATTTACAGCGATATTCGGTTATTTAGATTATATGTTTCTAAAGTCATCTGCTGCAGATTTGTTTAATGTTGGAAAGGGATAAACGATAACTGATTGCTTGAAGATTATTGACTTATATTAAATATTAGCATATATTCTGAAAACATTTGAGGAATAAGATCCAACATTTGAAAAATTGAAAGTATATTTTTGTTTGTCGAAAAATAAGGAATATCTGATGATGTTTACATCCTCCTTTGTCACAATGGTTTCTAAAACGGTCTGCTGTAGAGCGAATGATGAGTAATATCAGTTGAACGTTTCATCAATTAATTGAAATTTAAAGTTTAACATTGTCTATACAGTGTTTTCATTAAATCAAGATGGCCAGTTCACCTACGCATGTACTTTCTTCCTGGTGTTCTCGCACCAGTAGTCCATACAACTTTCTTCCCAGGCAACTTGCTACCTTCTCAAATTGACTATTTAGCCCACGGGTGGAAGACGAATGACATTATTCACAATGAATTATCAATCACTGGTAAACAAATGAATAGCCGAGTTTGAACCCACACCCTCTGAATGGATAGAGCCCTCATCGTAATGACATGGTCCGAACTATAAATATGCATTCAGATCATAAATAATAATCTTTTCAGACAAACAAAGCAATCTGCAGTAGAAGACCATGACAACAATAGTAACATCTCACTAAAATGAAAGAACATTTATTTAATAGAGTTGAAAACATTATGAGCCATTTGTTCACCTTTTGATAAAACTTTTTCAAAAGTCGTCGGACGTAGATTGTGTATGAGGGAAAGGAATTATTTCAAATTCTACAATTCTATATTCTTTCATTTTGAGACAAATTCCCATATTTTGCCAAGAAGTTCGGAAAGATGTCTTCTCGAGAAATGTTGTTTGAAAGAAAGAGTTACTTATTCAAAACAGAACTAATAATACATTCTTTTCCTAATTACAACAACGGTAAACCACTCACTTTAGAAACTTCAGCATTAACTCCCTGACGTTTAACCCTCTTTACGGCGAGTTCCCGCCCCGTGTCATGGTCAACACATAGGTAGACTTCCCCGAACGCCCCAGCACCAAGTCGCTGACCAATGCTCCAGTTTGTGGGACAACAAGGAGCTGAAAAACAGATTTGAAACATTATTAAACCAGTCCAGTCATAACTAATTTATATTACTTTGCCAGCATTTAATACCATTTCAACACTTTCCTATGGAACGCCACAACAGTCGTATCATGACGCTTATCAGTATATTGTGTGCAACCTTTATTATGTTGTGTACATGCTTTATTATGCCGTGTACATACTTTTGTATGTTGTGTACATCCTTTATTATGATGAGTACATATTTTAATATGGTATGTGCATTGTTTTTATTTGTTTTGTGCATTTCTTATTACTGTAATGTATATAGCTAGTCTATTATGCTAAGCGCACTCATTTTATCTTCTGTGAGAGTTTTCTTCTCTTATATGCATTCTCTGTTGTGTTGTTTACGTTCCATAATCTGTTACGTAGATTCCTTGTTCATTTATGAAGACGCATACAATTTATTTCATTGTGTAGGTTCTGTTTTTTGTTTTGTGACTTTTTCATTATGATATTCACACTATTTGTTATGCTGTGTACACTTTTTATTATGTTATGCACACTATTAATTTTTTCATTTACATTCTTTAATGCGTATTATGCAGTCTTCATTATCTTATGCACACTCTTGTTTTTTGCTGTATGCACTCTTTCTTGTGATTTGTACATTCGTTGATACCTTGTGCAGGTTGTTGATTATGTAATGCACATTATTTATTAAGTTTTGTGCAGTTTGTATTATTTTCTGTGCATACTTTATTGTCTTAAGTGATTTCTTAATGTGACATGTTCTTTTTTGTTACCTGTGATACGGTGTACAAACTGTAATTTCGTTATGTAGCAAGTTGATCATGATGACACGGACAACTCAAACGGGTAGAATTCTAAGATTCACCGGTAAAAAACCGGCATGCACAGCGTCTGGCGATCCAGACACACAGGCGAAACTATTCAAACTATATTTCCGCTTGACATAAACCAGAACACATGGAACTAAAATTGAAACATTTTGTCAAAAAGAGACATTGTTCATGATGTTCACTTTTTAACTGTTTAACAATTTTCACTAGTAACTAGTTTAACGGGGTATAGGTATAAACAGCACTTCTACAGCCTAGCTATGGAAGCCGGCTTTTGTAGCGACGTTGGTAGAGTGGCTGACCTATTCTTAAGATAAGCAACGTTCATCGCTGTTAGTGCCTGGATGGGTGACCCGCGGTGGCTTAACGCCGGTACACGATACATTAAACACTGCTTTCTAGTAAAATGATATATATCAGTTAAATTCAATGTCACATTCTAACAGACACAAACATTTTATAATGTTTTCCATTTTTGTGATATCAGTTTTAATGTAAAATTAGTAAACCTGTTTAGCCTTTTCCCACATACAGCCAATCTGCAGTATGTTTGACTAAATGTTTTCAAAGCCGTCTGCTGCAGATTGGCTGTATGTGGGAAAAGGCTAAACAGGTTTACTAATTTTACATTAAAACTGATATCACAAAAATGGAAAACATTATAAAATGTTTGTGTCTGTTAGAATGTGACATTGAATTTAACTGATATATATCATTTTACTAGAAAGCAGTTTTTAATGTATCGTGTACCGGCGTTAAGCCACCGCGGGTCAATTTTTTAATGTATCGTGTACCGGCGTTAAGCCACCGCGGGTCAATTTTTTCTTTTTCAAAAATGTTTCATCTTTATTCAAGTATTGTTCTTTCAATTGGATAGATTCAATACTTGAATAAAGATGAAACATTTTTGAAAAAGAAAAAATTGCTCATGGATCGCCAGACGCTGCGCATGCCGTTTGTAAACGGTGCATCTTGGAATTATACCCGTTTATGTTGTCCGCATCATCATAATAAACTTCCTGCATAACGAAATACAGTTTGTACACCATATAACACGAAGAATAAAACACAATAAAGATTGTACACAGCATAACACAAAGTGTACATATACAACAGTCACAAAACAAACAAGAGGGCCAAGATGGACCTATATCGCTATACTTAGTAAGTGTTTTAGGTTCCTAATTTAATTGCTCTACAAAGATAAGAAAGAAGGTCAAAAAGTAATGGTGAAGGTCATCAAAAGACAATGATGATATTTGATTGTAAAATGGTACACATGGTGCAAATGTTATTGCTGTAGCTATATAAATAAGAAAGTAGGACACAGTCAATGTCATCCAAGGAGAACATTGATATTTGTTTTCAAAACTGTACACATGGTCCTAATTTCACTGCTGTAGTTCAAAAAAAAGAAAGCAGGTCAAACAGTCTTAGTCAAGGTCATCCAAGGACAATATTGATATTTGTTATAAAACTGTACACATGGTTCAATGTTTTATGCTGTAGGTTCAAAAATAAGAAAGAAGGTCAAAAGGGGTTGAGCCAGTTTTGAGCCCAGTGGCATAATTTTTAAAAAAGAGAGCCATCGTATGATGGTACATAACAAATATCAAATGTCTGGGTGTTGTGGTTTGAGACAATTAGATTGTTTCTTATACAAGTGTATAGGAAACTTGTGACCTCTGAGGCGGGATAAGCTTTGACAAAGGGGCACGACTTGAACAAACTTGTTAGAGGACTACTCTATGATGCTACATACAAAATATGAAGGGTGTATGCCTAGCGGTTTCAGACAAGATGATTTTTAAAGATTTCCCTATATAAGTCTATTCTTTCTATAAGACACTTATGCCCACTGGGGCGGGGCCCATTGTGATGCAGGGTTATTTAAACAAACTTGGTAGAGGACCACTATGATGCTACATATGAAATATCAAATGTTTGGGCCTTGTGGTTTCAGAGAAGATGATTTTGAAAGATTTCCCTATGTAAGTATATAGTAAACTTGTGACCCACGGGGCGTGGCCAGTTTTGACTCCGGGGGCATATTTTGAACAATGTTATTAGAGGACCACCATATGATGCTACAGATTAAATAACAAGGGTGTTTGTCGAACTTGCAGACAATAATATTTTCAAAGATTTCCCTATATAAGTCAAAATGAAACTTGTGACCCCCAGGGCGTGGCCAGTTTTGACCCAAGGGACATGACTTGAACAATCTGGGTAGATGACCATCATATGATGCTACATACCAGATATCAAGGGTCTGGGCTCGTTGGTTTGGTAGACATCGGATAAAAAATGATGACTTTATCGTGTTCACAAGGTCAATTATAGCACTTTTGCCAATTCTAAAGGGCCATAATGCCGTCATGCGTGGACGGATCTGGTTTTCGAAAGGAACCGAGCTCTCATGGATATCTAGCTACTGAATCAGTTTGGTAAACATAGGATAATAAATGAGGACTTTATCGTGTTCACAAGAAATTGTAGACAGACGACGGACGAAGGTCGATCACGAAAGCTTACCTTTTACCTCAGCTATTAACAGAACCTGCACAATGTAATAAATTGTATGTGCCTTCATCAATGAAAAAGGTATCTACGTAACAGAATATAGAACGTACACAACATAACAGAGAATGCACATATGACAATACAACTTTCACAGAACATAAACATAAGTGCATTTAGCATAATAGACAAGCTATATAAAATAAAACGAAATGCACAAAACAAAATAAACCATGCAAATACCATAATAAAGTATTTACATGCCATAATAAAGTATGTACATGACATAATAAAGTATGTACTTAACATAATAAAGTATGTACACAACATAATCAAGAGTGCACACAATATATTAATAATCGTCATTATAAGACAGTTGTGGCGTTCCATACTTTCCCATAATTATGCAGACCTATTTTGACACATCAGTAGCAGTCAACATTGGAAAAAATCGTGACGAAAAGATTTTTCGTTTTGCCAACATATTTTTAACTTTTCTAACAAATTCCAAGAGTTATTTTCCTATTCTTCTGCTATATATTTGGTGTTTATGGGATAAGCTCAATTAACATTTTAATATTTCTCCCCTTTTTCCCCAAAAAGATAACTATGACATGTGTCACAAAGGTCTTGATCAGGTTAATATTGTTAAGTAATTAACTGCAGCAGACGACTTTTAAAAACATTCTGGCTTAAAGAGGAATTTCTACTTTTGTCACAATGTTTTCAACACAACATTGAAATGATTTCTACCCAGTATGTACTATTTGGTGTCTGGTTAAATTTCTATTATGGTTATTTGCATATTCACATACATCATATTAAAATGGTTTCTCTCCAGTGTGTATAAATGTGTGTGTATTTAAATTGCTTCTCTTGCTACATGTATGTTCTCAAACATCACAGTTATATGGGTTCTCTCCAGAGTAGGTTTGTATGCTTTGATTTATTATATTATTATTAGTTGTGCTTTTCGTTCAAACCTTTTGTTTGTATGTTTATTTATTTTCATTGTTGCTTATATTAGGCGTAGGCTTATGTTGGTGAATTAACTTTGTGCGGGCATTTGATTATTTCTTATATGAATATTTGCATTGTCATAATTGTATATTGCTTCATGTTTATTGATGTTGTTCCAGCTTATTGTTAAAATGTTTTTGATGCTCCACTTACTTGTGATTTATTAGTTGTATATTATTATTTAGTTATATATATACACATATCTTTTTTGTGTTAGACTGACAGGCCTAACCAATCATCCATAGTGAACGTCATACTTAAATTATGTTTGTTTTTCGTCCTTCTTGTTTCATCGCTAATGTGCATACTTTTAACTCGAGTAAAGACTAAATAGCGAAAGCTAATCAATCTGATTTTCAATATAGTCGTATGATGACACACTTTTATCAATACGCTGATAATAATAGTTCACAATATGAGTTTTATTTAAACATTAGAAGTCAAGGTGAGCAGCATAATGTCAGGATGTAAAGTAATGCTAAAAAAGGGCCATAATTTGCAAAAAATACTGGATAGAGTGATCATACTTGATTGTTTACATAGGTGTGATGTATTGGGAAGTGTTGTATAAAGTCTCAATGAAATGCATCAAGTATATAAAAAGGGCCATAACTTGCATAAAATGCAGGATAGAGTTATATAACTTGATGATCTACATAGGTGTGATAATTGGGTAGGGTTGTAAACAGTTTCAATGCAATGCATCAAGTGACTACCTAGATATGGACTCTTAATTTAGTTGCTTTAACTAGAATTTTCACTATAGCCATATTAGGCAAAACAGCCCCGTCGCCCGGTGGCCGTGCCTTTTTTACCAATCAACATGGCTCGAAACTATCTAATAGAGGGTCATCCAAGGAACATTTCTACAACATTATTTGAAAATAGGCCAACTCTTTGGGAGGAGAAGATTTTTAAAATGTTCACTATAGCCATATACGGCAAAAACACCCCGGCCCTCTGGCTGCCATGTTTCTTTACCAATCAACATGGCTTCAAGGAATCCGATAGAGCAACATTTATACAACATTATTTGAGTATCGGCCAACCAGTTTATGAGAAAACCAGAATTCTGCAAGGATCCAAAACATTTGAAGGATTTCTGGAGAGTACATTGAGAGGATGTTTGCTGTGGCTTAAAACTATCTAATAGAGGGTCATCCAAAGACCATTTCTACAACATTATTTGAAAATCGGTCAAACACTTTGGGAGGAGGACATTTGAAGGAATTCTGGAGAGTACATTGAGAGGATGCTTGCTGTGAATTTTCATCCAACCTGACCCACTGGTTTCTGAGGAGAAGAGGTTGACGGACGTACGACGCACGCCGGACATAGGGCAATCACAATAACTCAGGTTTAGCACTTCAGATGAGCTAAAACATTGAATATGATAATAATCTCAATTATGCACCACATAACCAACAGGATAAATACATCAGGAGAAAACACAGCTGAAATATAACATTGTTCAAACGCCCCTACACTGACAATGTTTCTCTAATCATAGGAAAACCCTCTTGAATAAATGCTTCCCACAGGTCCACCACCTTCATAAACTACTCAACAGAAACATCATCAGATTTAGCTACAGGTGTATGCCCAATATCCAAATGATATCCCAAGGATAATATATACCCATTACAAAACTGTACTACCATAACATGAACGCTAGCAAACAGATAACCATGCCAGCTGCAATTACAGATCTAATCGGCAGTGCCTACTAGATTGGTAATTCCTCACTATTGATGTAATATATCAGGCCACAGTTAGTCGTCAGGATAACATGAACAAGACAACCTAAGTAGGACTTACATGATATAGTTTCAAATCAAATAATTCCGGACACATCTCCCGGTTTTAAGAATAAAGAAAGGAAGAATGCAAAACATTAAACGAAAATAATTGGAATCTAAAGGACGACAATGTGCAATTCTCATTTAAATAGGAGATTATAAGCAAAGCTAAGCCTGATTTACCATCTAGTAAAACATGCCTCCTTCGTTTAGGAAATAACTCACAAGTGCGGGCGGTCATAGAAAAGAAAATTATTGACTAACTTCAGATATGACAGATAAGCATGAA
Source organism: Serripes groenlandicus (assembly GCA_031761405.1). Taxonomy (NCBI): domain Eukaryota; kingdom Metazoa; phylum Mollusca; class Bivalvia; order Cardiida; family Cardiidae; genus Serripes; species Serripes groenlandicus. The sequence continues at coordinate 32,120,967 of JASEVX010000012.1, forward strand.
TCATCTTCATTTGTCTGTTTGCAAGCTCAAGAATTATATAAACTTTCAGGTTTTCCTTTTATGTGCAATCAATCACGAGTAAAGATGATAACACTAGTAGTGCCAATGTGGGCTAGTTATGACAAAGAAACTTCCCTTCGGGTTACGCAATCCAGTCAAGGGAGGTAATCGTGAGCGAACCAGTTCGACAGGGCTATTTCCCCTGGCTATTGCGAGTTTTCAATCATATTATGGGGAATGTTACATCCCAGGAAAAGGAAGTTTTTACAGTCTGATCTATACTGTAGCTTTCCACTATTGGTTGGAATTTAACGCAGTTTTTAGCAGGTTTGAATCATTTGACGAGGGCTATAAATTAATTCCGCTTTTACAGCAGTTTCAACGCCTATTGTCAACCAGTATCACCACGGAATCTTTCTACCTCTCGTGTTTTAAAGCCCGTCGAATCATGGATAATTTGAACATATGCAATTTCCCGTATTCTACATACAGGGATATATTTCTTTCATTCGCAACCTGGCCGACTCAATTACTTCCAACAAAGGAAGAGCTATCAATAGACGGCTTTTATTATTTCGGAAAAGGGGATTCGGCGAAGTGTTTTCCGTGTAAACTAGTCATACGCGATTGGTCGAGAGAAGATAACGCATTAGAAAAACATCGGTTTAAGTCTCCTCATTGTTCGTACCTTTTATTGATCTGCAGTAGACTAGAGGTATAATTAATCGAAACTAGACATGGATATCTCGAACCAGTGTTACGTTATTATATGTACGACCTCGTATATGCCAAAGCTTTATCCTCGCATTACGGAGACGCAATTAAAAGCGCTTGTTTCGGATGTGAAATGGCTTCCGCTTCCCAATATCAACACTCGTGCATGGTGCTACCAGATGAAGATCATATCATTATCGTGTTCGAACAACTTATGGATATTGTAAACGAAAAGAACATTCTTTCTGCCCGGTCCCACTGTCTGGATGAATTCAACATTCCGTCATTTTTACAGGCATTACAATATCGCAAACTTTCTTGCAAGAACTGGTGTGTTACAATGCAAACAGACAGCTGGAGAGAGAGAATGCAGCGTATGGTACTCACTTGGCTCAGAGTGGGGAGACTCGTTTAAATGTGAATCTCTACAACGACGGTGATAGAAAGAAAGAAAAATGAGTGAGGGAAATACTTTTGAACGCTTTAAACGTAGAGCGTACAGAAATTTTGTGAAAAAAGTTATCATATACTGCGTAGCGAAAAACATGCTTTATGAATGCGATACGTTGTATAAAAAGAAGAAAGCTAGTGATTAACTTAAGTTAGAGTCCATGCAGGAGAAGCTAAATACGTATTTCTACGACGCTATAACATCTCTATTCATAGGATACAAAGGATGCCAGTGTTCCAAACGAAAGAATATCGTATTCTACTCTACACGTTTTCGATTATGAATTTGAACACATTTCTGTGTACGGAAAAGAATCGTATTTATAAAGAAGCCAGGAGATTAATTATGCAGTTTAGCTTATGAACATCGTATTTCATGCCGAGATGGATGAAGAGGAGAAGCAGTATATGCAACAATACATGCAGTCAATTTATAACGCCGCAGTAGCTAACGAAATAGTGAAATCCTTGATTAATGTAAACTCTGAACTTTGTAGAGACGAGCAACGATTACACATTGAATTTGAAAACTCACTGATAATCGACAACATTAGAGATGCCTACCAACATTGGGTTAATATGATGTCGAGAAACGAAATATTGGACGACGTATTCATAGCTATGTCTTTAAACCTGCGATGTGTTGTACATATGGAACATATATTACACTACAAAGAGTGGTAATCTTTAGTTTGTGATCTAGCCGTAGTTACACTAAAAATGTTATATAATTCTTAAATAATTACTAGAGCACACTCACTCGTACCAATAATTATTAAACTCCATGTGTATATATCTTAATATATTTATTCACACATGAAGTAAAGAGTGATCAATAATACTACATTAAATTGTAAATAAACATCTGACAAAGTTTCAGAAAACTTTCAGCAGGGGTTGCTGAGGTATAACCAAGGTAGAGTTACCTAACAAAGGTCAAGTTCTGTAAAAAGTATGACCTTGACCTTAAATGTTTACGGATGTCCCATGACCAAACAATACATCTGACATTTCAGAAAGATTCCATAAGGGGTTGCTGAGATAGGACTAAGGTTAAGTTTTGAGGTTAAGTTATCTAACAAAGGTCAAGTTCTGACAAAGTTTCAGAAAAATTCCAGCAAGGGTTGCTGAGATATAAGAAAGGTTAAGTTTTGAGGTTAAGTTACCTAACAAAGGTCAAGTTCTGCACAATTATGACCTCGACCCTGAAAATTTTGATGTTGACACGGATGTCCAATGACCAAACAATACATCTGACAAAGTTTCAGAAAAATTCCAGCAAGGGTTGCTGAGATATAAGAAATTCTGCACAATTATGACATTGACCCTGAAAATTCTGACGTTGACAGATGTCCCATGACCAAACAATGCATCTGACAAAGTTTCAGAAAAATTCCAGCAGGGGTTGCTGAGATATAAGAAAGGGTCAAGTTCGGCACAATTATGACCTTGACCCTAAAACTTATGACGTTGACAGATGTATCATGACCAAACAATACATCTGACAATGTTTCAGAAAAATTCAAGCAGGGGTTGCTGAGATATAAGAAAGGTTAACTTTTGAGGTTAAGTTACCTAACAAAGGTTAAGTTCTGCACAATTATGACCTAGACCCTGAACATTTTGACGTTGACAGATGTCCCATGACCAAACAATACATCTGACAAAGATTCAGAAAAATTCAAGTAGAGGTTGCTGAGATATAAGAAAGGTTAAGTTTTGAGGTTAAGTTACCTAACAAAGGTCAAGGTCTGCACAATTATGACATTGACCCTGAACATTTTGACGCTGACAGATGTCCCATGACCAAAAAATACATCTGACAAAGTTTCAGAAAAATTCCAGCAGGGGTTGCTGAGATATAAGAAAGGGTCAAGTTCGGCACAATTATGACCTTGACCCTAAAAATTATGACGTTGACAGATGTATCATGACCAAACAATACATCTGACAATGTTTCAGAAAAATTCAAGCAGGGGTTGCTGAGATATAAGAAAGGTTAACTTTTGAGGTTAAGTTACCTAACAAAGGTTAAGTTCTGCACAATTATGACCTAGACCCTGAACATTTTGACGTTGACAGATGTCCCATGACCAAACAATACATCTGACAAAGATTCAGAAAAATTCAAGTAGAGGTTGCTGAGATATAAGAAAGGTTAAGTTTTGAGGTTAAGTTACCTAACAAAGGTCAAGTTCTGCACAATTATGACATTGACCCTGAACATTTTGACGCTGACAGATGTCCCATGACCAAAAAATACATCTGACAAAGTTTCAGAAAAATTCAAGCAGAGGTTGCTGAGATATAAGAAAGGTTAAGTTTTGAGGTTAAGTTACCTATCAAAGGTCAAGTTCTGCACAATTATGACCTTGAACCTGAAAATGTTGACGTTGGCAGATGTCCCATGACCAAACAATACATCTGACAAAGTTTCAGAAAAATTAAAGCAGAGGTTGCCGAGATATAAGAAAGGTTAAGTTTTGAGGTTAAGTTACCTAACAAAGGTCAAGTTCTGAAAAATTATGACCTTGACCCTGAAAATGTTGACGTTGACAGATGTCCCATGACCAAACAATACATCTGACAAAGTTTCAGAAAAATTCCAGCTGGGGTTACTGAGATATAAGAAAGGTTAAGTTTTGAGGTTAAGTTACCTAATAAAGGTCAAGTTCTGCACAGTTATGACCTTGACCCTGAAAATGTTGACGTTGACAGATGTCCCATGACCAAACAATACAGCTAACAAAGATTCAGAAAAATTCAAGCAGGGGTTGCCGAGATATAGCTATTTGTAAAAGTGGCCGCCGTCGCCGGAAAAGTGACTGCTATGTCTCACTCCACTATCGTGGGCGAGACACAAATTAGTCATATAGCACATTGTAACAAGTATATACATGTACATATTCATAACTAAGTGTAAAAACATAGTAAAACATTTGAAGTGTATACCATGCGTGTTTTTTGTTTTGTTTTAATCATTTATTTCGTCCCTGTCGCACGCGGTTATGCGTCCGATATTCTTATGACCGAAGGGTATGCTATTTATACCATCCCCCAGTATATACCTCTTATCGCAAAACGAACTTAGAGCAACTTTGCTTACTGCCGCTATACATAATATGTGATTTACTGGTCGTATCATATTCATAGTACAAACCTTAGTTTCTTTCTGCAAGAGACAATTTTTGTAATGAATATGACGCAAATCCTTGTTTATTGTACTTTTACACAATCCTTTAACTGTCCTTTTCTCCGGGTCTTTGTAACATATGCTATACATTTGGGATCTGAACCCTACGAATTCCTTAATGGGTAAGCCGGCTGTTTCATCTTTAAACGTTCCTGGATTTCGCTTGTTAACGATTGAATACAATCTTTGCATTTTTGGATAGTTCGAGAAGTCAAAAAGCTCTCTGTGCTCTGACATATCCTTATGAACGTCAACCGTTCTGATTTCGTAGCAAAGACTGTCAGTATCGATAAACAGAAGAGTGGCCCTATTTCCATATAATCGTTTAATATGATTAAAATGGAAATGACACATATTTTTTTTCGAAATGTCAAGTATAGCTTGTCCAACGTATAATGAGGTTAACATCTGCGGTATAGAGGATAACCTCCTTTCTCCAAATACATGCGAGAACGTCATCGCTAGTGTGCAGGAACGCGCGTCTAGCACTCGTTGGCCTGCATGAATTAGGCTAAATGACAGAAATCCAAAGAAAAAGACTATCTCAAACGCGCCACTTTTACTCCATTACGTAATCTGATTAAACGGTGTCGTGAGAATTGTGTACATCGTATCATTCACCCCAATCCAATCATTGATTAATCGATCACTCTTTTAAAAGCAGATTTACGTTATTTGTTTCTTAGTTTGTCGCGGATGCGTAAAACATCTTTTCTGCAAAATTTGATCTCGGGTGTCAAAAGGATAAACTCAATATGCCAGTGGCTACATCATTACTCTTACTGAAATGATAACATCAAATCAATTATAGGGTACAATATTGTTGTAGGATTGAAATCTAAAGTAACGTAATTACCTGTGTCGACATAGTATATAAGGAAGCGCAAATTTATTTCTATTCGCCGTATGAACTTAATGTTAATAATGGCTTTAACAAAAGTAACGGAGAAAGGGTTTTTGCAATCGGCTAAGGCCCGATTAGGGAGAGAGAACAGAATGTCTGTATGTAGCAATTTGTGTAATGGATGTACTACATCCATTTAAGAAACGCGAGGACAAATGAAACCATCTCGTTGGCAATTGACGAGTATGAGGAATTGTTTGAGATCATCATGGACTCCTTGAAGAACGTGGACGAACTTTGCAGGAAAGAGGTACGTGTTATATTTATTCTTTTATCTAATACTCATATTTTGTTATATGTTAAATGTTACAGATAATTATCATAGATTTCATTAGTTACATTTATGTATTTCAACCTCTGATTGAATGCAATAAAGTACTTTGCGTAAATTAGATAGTATACTTGATAAAAAAAGTCAGAGTCTAGTCTAAACTATTACAGAAGGAGTAGATTGTCTCCCACAATAAAACCGATTTGCTTATAACTATAAACCCGTTAATGTTTATTGCTTCATTCGTTTCCGTCTATTTACATTTTAGGACGAAGCACACAATAGGGATGAGGAGCATGCGGTGAAGCCGTTGGGCGAGGAGGAAGAAGAGGGGGAGGAAGAAGAAGGGGAGGAAGAAGAAGGGGAGGAAGAGGAAGAGAAAGAAGATAATGTTTTCATTGAAAGTCAGGCAGACACCCATAGAGGGAAAAATATGAAGCAGAACACCAAGAAGCGAATACAGAGTGATGGCTCCACTAACTCCACTGACGAGGACAGAAAGAGCATCCCTAAAAAGAAGTAAGTATTTCCTTATTTCTTAATTCCTAACAAAAATCTTCTAAAGCTGTTTTTCCTTAAATATTTTGTTATGCTGCAGATGTTAACAGTATTCTGTTAAATCATGTCGGTTTACACACGACGGTTTACACATACAAATAATGACTGTATTTATCAGTTAGAGTTAAGGAGCGTTTAAATAATAATTTACTAAACATTTTTGTTTGTTTCTTTTCAGAAAAAATGGGGAAAAAGGAGAATACATGGAAAAAGGTGTGATTAGTTATTCAATTCACAAGAGGAAAATAGATTCACCTCGATTATTTTTATTTTTTTAAAACATGAAATGAATTTTAAATGTTCTTTTTTACATAAATATTGTTTATAAGATTTATGTGTGTGTGCGTAATTTTTTATAATGTGTTAAACTCTTTTTAAATAAGTGAAGTTCATTTATAACATTTATATTGCTCAAAAACGACGCAAAAAAAAAAAAAGGTACATAACACCTTCATTAACAGTTATTCTTCGCATAATCAAGATGGCGTTGAAAATCAAAGTGTTGTTACTAACTCATTGCAAAAGTTAGCACTTTGCACAATTATCAAATCATTGAAAACCCGTTTGAATGTAATTAAAATGTCTAAATGTGTTTTATACCGAGATCTACTCGCAAAGTTATCTTCAAAACAATTAAAAGTAATTTATGATTTATATGAAATGAGTGATAATGACGACAAGAGGGAATAACATTTCATTTGTTTCGACATTTTACAACAACGAACGATGCGATGTTGCACTATTTCAAGTTTAGAGATCTTAACCGCTAATAAAATTATAAATGATTGTGCATTTTTAAGTACGAAAGAAATTAATTTCATGATAAAAGATGCCGGTATAAGTGAGTTAGACATTTTACGCGATGGGTTTCTAATGGATGCGTGGTTTGACACCATCAAACATGTCTATCGCTTAAATGTAAACAATCCCCATAAATAAGGATACGCAGATAATTAAGAATACTTGAAAACATTGTAACAAAAGTAAACATTGTGACAAAATGAGAAATTACTCACTGTTACAGTTATATAACAGTTTTTGATAACAAACACAATGTGAAAGCGCATTTAGATACAGTGTGTACAGAGAAAGTATAACTCAGAATAAGTCGTATACTTATACGGGATAATCTTAGTCTATACTCAGTCCATGCGGAAAAGATTCTTAATGTCACACAGTTTTAGTCAAGATATATTGCCATAGACGACTTTGAAAACATTGTGGCAAAAAGTAAAAAGTATTCGTTGTTTTGTAACTATTAGATATTCTTTACTATATTTTGAGCGTACAAGATTAAAGTTTTTTAAGCTCCCCATAATCGTATTTGTTTGCTTTGCGACTTCTTACCCAACTAAATTTTCGACCAAATTGTAGAGCGTCGACTGTAATGGGATCGCTGTATGGTTTATCTACTCTCAGAGTTATATAGTGACACTACTTTGTAATTCTAGTGCCCCTTTTCAGTTATATTTCGAAACATATATAGACTTGAAACTAGTTCATTTCTCCCCATTTTCGCTCTCAACACAGTTTCCACAATATGGGTGTTCATGAAGCTAATGTGAAGAAAGGTGCTACAGCTTAGGCAAAGCGGGAGCCTTTGTAGGCCCACGAAAATTGCGCCCTAGTAACTATTACGATAAAGGTTTACCAAGCGAAAACACTATTAGAACAACGTTGAAAAATCAGGATGATTATAGTCTACAATTGCATGTGAAACGGAAATTCAAAAGGGCGCCAGAAGTCGTGTCTGACTCGTATGAACAATATAATAGTACACGTCACAGGTCCTTGAAGTATACAGCACCTGAAGACGTAAAAGCTGAAAATTCTAAGGATATATGGGCATACATGTATTTGAAGAAACGCGCAAAGAAAACTACTCAATACCTTTGTAATTTAGTGATTTAGTGTGAGTTTCAAAACTATCAACCCCTTTTCGTAAAAGCTATCATGAACAGTGGTCGATAGAACTATTAAAAATACACGAACGATTTCGTATTAACGGATTCCCTTTATATAAACTCATTGATTTACACCAAAAGCCGATAAAAGGAAACTTTATCATCAAGAACTTCAGAGAGTGGAAAAAGACGAAGACTAGTTTTTTTATATAGACAAAGTGATCAGAAAACGAAAACGTGAAGAGAAGGTTGAATATTATGTTAGCTTTCTTGGATATGATAAGAGTTTTAATCAGTGGTTACCGAGTGAAGACGTAATTGATGTACCAAAGTCGATAGATAAAACATGAGTTTTTACATGATAGTTAATAGTGATGCGAATTCGCGTTATTATCCGACAAATAAGACGTACCGTTTTAAAGTAAAAATTTAAAAAGAACTTTTATTTAATGGTGCATGGTATGTTGGCATAGTTGACTTAAACATATCTTTGTAGGATTTTCACAGTGCTTATATACATAGCGATGTTTGCGGGGATGCGTTCGTATATGGATCTTCAAAACCCGTTTTGCGACGAATTTTTACTAACGAAAATGGAAACCCTTTGCCAATATGTAACATATCCTGGTAACCGGTGCAAAAAACTAGTATTACAGAGATAGAATTCCATATTACCGACGAGTATGGACATTTACGGTCAATCACTAGCGAAGCAGTGTCGAAAACCCTCCACTTTCGTCTTTTTTAGTATGTAAGAGGCAAGGAAACATGTATGTACCGTCAGTAGACAAGTGGGTTAAAATCTATGAATCTATGGTAAATGGATATCCCCAACCTAATAATAATTCGTTGCAAAATATAAGCGCAACGTTGCATGACATGAAATCAGCTGGACCTGTGGGAAACAGTGGGATAACACCTATTAACCAGAATATTAGCACGAATCTGCCTAGTAAAAAGTCTGGAGTTCGTGTCGAAATGGTTAGTCCAGGAGCGCAGTCGATTGACCAAGCAGTGTCGGAGTTAAATCGAGAAACCGGTAATAAATCAGTAAGAAACCGTATACGGAGGAAGCGATCGTACATTAAACGTCGGACTACTAAACCTTCAGGCCGTAAACTCAGAATAGGGAAAGTTAGACGGATACTAAAGAAAACAAATCAGTTGTTGTCAGAAGGAACTCATTAAAAAAGAAAGCAAGTGTCAAAGACGTATTTTCTATTGCGTGAACAGAACAAAAATAAAATGGCTAGCGTGTTTGGAAATAATTTCGATGAAGCTCAGCCCAGTAATCTATCATTATTCACACTGCCTCCGTATCAAACTGCAGTTGAAAAGAGTTCGTACGAAAACGTTCGACCTATATCGCAGATTTCATCATCATCGTCAATAGAATTCGTAAAAACGAGTCAAAATGGGTTGCAGTATGTCGATTTAGCTAATACATACATGTATGTTAAGTGTAAAATTACTCATAATGACGGACGCAATATAGGAGCTGATGAGTACGTTGGACCCGTAAATTTGACACTACAATCTCTTTTTAATCAGGTCGACGTACATTTTCAAGGAAAACCCGTTAACTCTGAGACGGGCCATTATGGCTATAAAAGCATGATTCAGACTATTTTGAAATACGGATCAGATGCGAAATTGTCTCAACTAACGTCACATTTATGGCTGAAGGATGTAAATGGTGAGGTCGGTGACTCCGATGTTAAGACAGGGGCCAATACATCCCTTTTCGAGCGTTCGAAGTATTTTGCCGAAGGTAAAATGTGTGATTTAGCAGGTCCTATAATGCACGATTTGTTTTCTTTAGAAAGATATTTGCTTTACCAAGTAAGTTTTAGCGTCAAATTTTACAGAAATTAAGTCAGACTTTGGCGTTCATCATTTTAAACAAATACATCAGATTTATAGCACAATGAGGTAATTTAACGTATATGTTAATCATTTTAAATTGAGCTATGTTTTCGTCAGATGTTAAATTTATGTTCTTTCTAAATGTAGGCGCCCATTAACCCTTTGCCCATAACAACAAATATGCGACAGATGACTGAAAACATATTGACAAAAACGTGAGAAATCTCCATAAAATGAGTTTAGTTACTAAATAGGACTGATGACATTATTAGAAATTTCTCTCATTTGCCACAACGTTTTCAAGAATTGTCTGCTGCTTGTGCGTCAGAAGCCGTCTATATGTGGGAAAGGGTCAAAGGCTCTGATGAAACAGTTTAGGCTCCTCACCATTACCCGGAAGTAACACCATTTAAGTAAGTCTTAATCGGATCATATACTCATCGTTATATGTATCAAAGGTGCAGGAAGTAGACTCGGTATTCTGCTTTAACTTTGGGCTCATCGTATTTTAACGGTACCATCGAAGTACCGTCTATTGTAGGGTGACATTTTGAAAAGCATACATCAAAACTTTTGAAATACTTGTAGGTGGGTTAAGGAAAGTATTGGTAAAATTGAATTTTATGATAGTGAATATCTATCAAATAGTTTCAGTTGTTTCAAAGTTATGCACCAAGTACATTACAATCTGTAACTCTGTAAATATTT
>JASEVX010000012.1:32131734-32166734 GCA_031761405.1 Serripes groenlandicus
AGTAAATGATGCGTACAAATAGAGAAATCTGTGCAAGCACAGATGTTACAATGAAAATGTATACTGCTATCCACCCTCTCATTAAACTCATACCATATCGCACCCAGTGAACAACCGTAAAGTTATAGATATTTAACGAGCACATCGTTGTTTATAGAGGGGAAATAATGAGTGTGCTGTCAATACCAATGATAAGGCTTGACAATCAGTTCGAGGTATATATATATATGTACCAATTATATCTCCGAAGCCACTTTATCATGTCCAATAAACATTGCTTACTTTGGTAACCATGGAAAACTTACCTATAGCAACCCATTTATACAATTGGGATATTATTTCTAGGGTGGATCTACAGTTGATCTAAGGTCGGTGAACCTTTCCCAAAACGTGCGATGGGATAAAGTAAGTTATTTAAAGAGTTAGAATTTACAAGAAGCAATTGCGACTTATTTAATTAAAACCATGTATGAGCATTTCCGGAGGGCTCTGCAGGGTTTGTTGTCCGAAATAATGTATTTAGATAAAATACGATGGGACATTAAAAATGAAGTAAGTTTGTCGTATAGCGCTTTGTTTTACGTTATCCCTGGTAGTGCCATAGTGGTCAGTCATTTGATGTTGTAACACAAGAAAATGTACCGTTTTAATGAAATATCTGCCAAATTGTTTACGTAAATGGATCAAAAAGAGCGGGACGAAGCGTTTCACAATGAAGTGAACTCCAAACCATGGATAATGGCGGGAATCCACGGCCAACCGTTTCAGTGCCGTCCGGAGAAGGGTTATCAGGGTCCGTGGGGACGCCTAGAGAGTACCTGTATGATGTATCAGAGTTTGTTTTTTAGCAAAGGGGCTCATGATGTTCCGGTAAAGAACTAACTATGTTTAATGTGTTTGTAGCAGTTAAGCTGCATTCTATAGAATCGTATATCTATTGTAACCCTATACATGTACTACGTTCATGTTGTGTTCATGTGTGGACATTATAATCCCATCGAGATCCTAAAATATCATTGCATAGTCAGGTTTTGTGTTTGTGCTAACTATAATGAGCTGTGCGGTTATCTGCCTAGTGATGGACACACGTTTAGGGTTCATTAAGATGATAACGAGCGGGGGAAATGCTAACACATCTGGGGATCAGCAGTTTTAGAAAACATACCTGTGGGGATATTGTTTTTCTACAAGATCGAAATAACGTATAATGAACTGGACTTTCTCTTTACAGACAGATTATCAATGAATCATTATCATGTTGATAATGACCACCTGTTAAGAATCTTGAATTAAATTCCTGAATAAGTTACTATGAAATTTATGATCCTTACTTACATCCAAAATCAACGCCGTGCTTTAACCATGTGGTTCGGACTAATAAACAATTAATTCTTTGGCTACTGGATTTTAACTGCAGACTTTGGTTTTTAATATGTTGTTTTGATATTTGTTATTGTGCATATAAAATGTTGTGTTTGGTTTATGCATGCACTGTTTATTGTAGTTATTTTCAAATGTGTAGGGCTACGTCAACCCATTGTGTTACTGATATATTTGTACAATTTTCTGGGTGAAAATTTATTGAGAGGGGGACGAATGTAACACAATGAGGGTAGAGGCATAGAGGTATCCACGTGAGATATTAGATCCTTTGAGGATATAACTATATACGGGATATCACATGTATAGGGCGCCAGCCCTGTAGTATATAAATGTATGTTTTTGAGGAAGCGGAGAGATACATGCAGATATATATATATGAGAGAGAAAGAGAGAGAGAGAGAGAGAGGAGAGAGAGAGAGAGAGAGAGAGAGAGAGAGAGAGAGAGGAGAGAGAGAGAGAGAGAGAGAGAGAGAGAGAGAGAGAGAGGGGAAGAGAGGCATGGTGTCTGGAGAGAGTCGTGGGTCTCTCTCTCGGTTTTACCCTTCGAATTATATCTTCACAATAAACCTTACGAAAAAGTACCACTATACGATTTTCATTTATTTACCTGTTTTCCTGGACAATTTGATGTAGCTGGCCAGAGTGCTTACAATGCTAAACACAGCGTTTTATGACCGGTTAAAATTATGCTGTTACATGGCACGCGCGTCTAAAATGTTGGTCATGCACGTGCTGGACGTCATTTAAAGGTCAAATGCAATGCAGAATTTTTTTTTATCAATTATAACCCTACGCTTATTCAGTAATTGTATACAAATACATCAGAAAAATCCATTCTCCGGTATCTTTACTCAAACGGGCGCTATCAGTGAAATACGCAACGTGATTTACTTGACTTTCGCACCTTTCCAATAATCGATTTTCGCGCATGCGCAGTCCGCCCGGTTACCGATGACGTCATTCGTTGACATCTCAACCATATCTGTAATGGCGACTAGTGAAATACTGCAAGGTTTAGAAGAAACAGAGGGGAATTCTGTACTAATATCCGCAATTCCGAATGTTCAACCGTACCAGTTTGAACCAAGACGACCATCGATACCTATTTATTCGTCAGATTCGGAAACTCAATCTTCCAGCGATGAAAACGAGTACGATGAAAATGATCGCGTTGACAATACAAATTGGTAGGAAAATTTCTTGTTTTATTCAAAGCTCAAATCGTTTTTCTCCCGTACTTTGTTTTCAAAGATCTTCATGTTACTTCGTTATTTAATATACTTAGCCATTTCATTCGATCAAAATTATATAACATATAAACACATGTTTTTATATATGCCTCTGATATAACCGAACCGGTGTTTTCGAAGTTGAACATTTCTGCTTCGATCTAGTCTAATCAGGTACCGTATATACCGTAAGTTACCAGTACTAGTAGTACTACTTGTTGTCCATTTTCACTGAAACCAGTCAGTCAGTATATATTCCTCTATCATGTGCACCAAGGAAGGAAATGCATTGCAATAATTTTCAGGCTTTTGTATCACTCGGCTGGGGATCGAGCAAGTACAAGCTTATGGTCTATTTCCCAATAAAACAATGATCTATTTTAGTTATTATACATGTTGTAGATGTGGAAGTCAAGAGGTGGAGATTAAGTTACGTAAATTCCTTTTTTCAGGTGTCAATGTGGGCAGTGTGTACCAATGGCAACAATTAGAGAATCCTGCTGTTGTAGAGAAAATGGTTTAATGGATAGCCTGCTGGTGGACTCGGGTCTGACATGCATTACAGAACACGAAGGTTTCATAGGCAACTGTCTGAACCAGTATGTTGTAGAGACCTCCTTTTATGAATATTTGGATTGTTATGGCCACATAGGGGATGATGAACCGATCCATGAGTAAGTGAAGTTTTAAATTTCCTCTGTAGATTAAGCATTCATATAAATATTTAAATATCCATTCCCAAATACACCTACTCTGCAGCAGGAGACTAAAACAATCTAGACAAAACTGGAAAATCCGTATTAATATAGGTATAACTACTGAATAGAGCGGAAAACATCATTTTGAGCAATTTCTCTTTTTGTCTCAATGTTTTCAACAGTCTTCTGCTGCAAAGGCGTAGACACAAGTTAACATGTGGGAAAGATGCCTGTAAAATAGGGAATCTGCCATGGTTAGTGTCGGGATTTTTAATGTTATAATTGAAAGGATGTTGAAATGATATTAAAAAACAATAAACAACATATATCATCATCAAATAAAGCAGAAGAAAACACATCCATTGATGTAATCAATTTTTAATTTAATACATCATAAGCTGCTAAAGCAGCAGTAAACTTTGGAATCTTTTCAACAAAAAATGCAATAAATCTGATAAATGCTTTCAAAATATATTAGTACTATAACATAACTATAACTGTTTTTTATAGAAGTTGAAAACATAAGTAGGAAAACAGAAATAATTTGCCATGGGAAATTTCTTCTTTTCCAATAAATACAATATATCTACAACTTTTTATCACAGGATGTACAGACATGTAGCCTACCGAAGGCTTACAAGATGGATATGGCATAGACTTGGAAGGGGTGTGCGGAAAGTTCTACCAGCCTGTGCTGTGGAGAAGATCAGACAAAAGTGGCCCTCTGAGCAGTACACTGGATTTCAATATGCTAGAGACTATTGAATTGTTTTGACATTTGACACATTTGAAATAGATGTGATTAACATTTAAACCAGTAAAAATATATATTGTTGTTTTTACAATTCCATGTCTACATTGTTGCAAGCTGTGAATGCATTGTTAATATTTCCCACTTGCACCTCTGACTAATGAAATTATTTCTGAAAAAGGAGAACATTTCCCATAAAGATTCATTTTTCCTTTATTCATAGAGAATCTATAATTTACACAGACCTTGATGCTGTCTTCTGCTTCTGATTTTCAGTTTGCAGGACATGGTTAATCATGCCTATAATATATTGATAGCTACACTTGAAAACTTGTTTGCTTAATTTACCCTTTCCCACCTATAGACGCTTTCTGACGCCTCTGCAGCAGACGACTTTTGAAAACATTATTGCAAAAGGAGAAATTGCTCATGATTGGACAAAATATTCCAACTTTGTTTAACAGTCAACCCTTTCCCTCATACGACAATTCTGCAGCAGATGACATTGAACAGATTTTGTCAAAAAATAGAAAATCTCTATATATGATTACATTGTATTATTGCTAAATATATACACAGAAACACCCTTAGGGAAAATGGCAGTCACAATTGTATAGATGAAAGGGCTAATTATTGTTAAATAAACATATTTGTTTGACATTTCCTAATCTGTATACTTAGTCATGTACATGTAAGGTGTGAAAACACTTGTTTTACAATTAAACAAAATTTGGTTATAACACATGATTTCATCAGGGACATAAATCTATGTCCCTGATTTCATTCAACATGTTCAAGTACAAATAGTGTATGATTTAGATTTTCTTGACCAATACTCACTAAGATTAATACAGTATGTAATAAGGCCTTAGGCAGACTTATAAAACACTTCTTTATTGAAGTTTTAACTTTACAAAACAAGTAAAAAATACTAGTAATTCATATTGCTCAGTATTACCCAGTTTTGCCCAGTTAAACCCAGTAAAACCTGGGTTTTCCCGGTATTGCCCACTGGGCTGGGCAATACTCATAAAACCCGGGTTTTTGCCAACCCTGATTTAAAAGCAAACTGTTCATCTGACCACACTTATATCAATTTGAGCATTGTGCAGGAAAACTAATCTAAATGTAGCTGTGAAATTGTCACCCTTTACATCCTTCCTACATGAATCAATCAATATCAACCATGTTGACATCTACCTGTTTGTTGTTTATAGCCGAGCTAGATCAACCAGCACATTTGTTAAGACTGATCTTGAACTACATTACTCTCAAAAGTCCACATAGTTTGTGTTACTATAGAATATGGATCATATTAAGAGTTAATTGCTCTTTCAGGAACTAAATTAAAAACTATGATTTGATTTATCGATTTGTGTTTTACGCCCTTTTCAAGATTGTTTTAATTATATTGAGGCGTTTCCTGTTGGAGTATACAGAACAGAACTACTAATAATTTAAAGTTTTGCGAATCTTGACTTGTGAGCTGATACAACAGCTTCTTTATTGACAGCTGGATACTTGTGACAAACAGGTTTCGGTGAGGACATCATTACATTCTTCAAGTCTTCTCTGCATTCCTGATAGCTATTGAGCGTTTTTCTCCTGTCCATAACTTCATCCATCAGCTTGTCGATGTAGTCTGAAATATAATGTTTCATGCCATGAATTTTCATCTTAGTTGTGATTATTGTATAAAAATACATATGGTAGTCAAAACCACTCAATATCAGGATCAGCTAATCTGTTTCTTTGTATTTTGTTTTATGAAACTTTCAACAATTTTCTAATTATATCACTGCATTTCCTGGATAAGTAATACTTGTCCATTAAGTCTGATACCAGTGAGACAGTCGTAATGCTAACCCCTTAATCAACAGTACAAATGAGGGAAAGCCGTTAGTTGAAGATGAGCTTAATGTTGTTAGCAGTACATTGTTCAGAAAAGCCTATGTTATAGGTTAATAATTGTTAAATATCATATAAGGAAATCATTGGATGTCAGAACTACACCCCAAATTCAAATTAAATTGGAGCTTTGATTGATTGATTGATTGTTAGTGTTTACACCACTTTCAACAAATTTTCATTTAGCAGACGATTTTTGAAAACAATGTTGGAAAAGAAGAAATTGCTCTCCTTTTGACACAATGTTTTCAACTCTTTTAAATAGTAAAACTCTCATCTATTGAGATTTTTCATGTTTTTGTCGATACCTTTTGAAAGTCGAATGTTCCAGAAATGTTGTATGCGGGATGGGGTAACATACAAATCTTAGTTCAAATCATTTTAATACCTGGTTATAAATGCAATAACATTTTCATTGAAAACAAATTTTGATTACATTTTCGATGATTAGCAAATAGTAGCTCTACATATTAAAATCACAGCAGTCTTCGTGAAAGTTGGCAGTCCTTCAGTCCTTACTGACAGAAATTCATTCATTCAAATTGTAACTTGAAGATCAGCTCAAGTTTTACAACTAATACATTGTTCAGAATAGCCTATGATACAGGTTAACCCTTTTCCACATACAAGAAATTCGCAGCAGACGACCTTGAAAACGGTATAGCAAAAATCTCATTAAATGAAAGTATAATTATTGTATTGAGTTGGAAATATATGGGGGAAATTGCTCATTATAAGCCATTTCACCCTTTGTCATGTTTTCAAAAGTTGTTTGTATGAGGTTAATAATTATGAAGAATTATAAAGTCATTACATTATACTCAATACAATGTTATGTTACTTAATAAATTTCTTGTAATATAATATATATATTAATGAAGTTTGACCAGGGAAAATAGGGGTTTGAACAGAAGATCCAAATTTGTATAAAACAAATTATTTCTTTATCAAGAAATCTTATTCAAGTGGTATTTTAACCTTTTCCAACACACTGAGGTTTCATCATCCTGTCATGACCTCCATAATTTCATAATTAACATTTATTCCCTTTGTCACAATGTGTTCAATGTTATTCACATTTCACTTGCTTAGGTTTACCTTTCCTTTGCCCAGATGTCTTCAAGTTCATCTGCTTCAGATTTGCTGTATAATGTGGGATGGGTTTATTTACTATTAATCAAAATATTTAGCAACTGCATACTTTGAGCAGTATAATAATCTCTGATAAAAGTAAAAATAATACCAGCTGATGGTACATGATGGTAACTTGCTCATAGTCAAAATATGATAAGCAGATAATCAAAAGGGTCATAACAATTGTATGTGTCTTAGATTTTGATTTTTGAGAAAAACAAAACAATAACTGATAATTAAAAAAGAATTTGATGAAGAAAGGAAGATTTTGATACATGAGATTATCTCTTGATTGAGGTGTCACAAAACAATAAAATATATGCAATTCTAAAGAGGTCTATCATATCACACTGTGACCAGATGGCAGGGTGACTTATGTTATGTAACATTATGCAATCATTTCCTGTCTTGTTCCATGTGTGTTGGTTATGGTTACTAATTGATTGGTATAACCCTTTATTGTACATACAGGAATTGGGCTAATTGGTAACTTCTTATAAACCCTTCTCAACATTTAAAAATCTGCAGCAGACAAATTTAAAATAATTCTTGACAATACATTTTACAAATATACCTTAGATTGTAAATGTACTTATGATCAAATAAAGAAGCAAAAAAACGAAAAAAAAGAAAAGATTGCTCATGAATCTTGACTATCAAGTAATTTCTTCTTTCTAATAAAATGTTTCCAAAATAAGTCTGCTGCAGAAGCTTATGTATGTTGGAAAGACTTATGATTTTTATAAAAATGTTCATGAATTTGTAAGTTTTAATCAGAAAGGAATAAACAAGCATTGAAATACCCCCCCTCCTCGGAAAACTAATACAATTGTTTTACAAATGTAAATTTAGAAATCATTTGTCATCATTTCACAAAATTAGTATCACTCAGCAACGTTTGACTTGACAGACCCAAAATGCAATTCTATAACGCTATCCAACACTAATTGAACATACAATGATTATTCAGTGAAAACCATTCATAACATATTCTAAGTTGACAAACTGTATAACAAATTGAAAATTCGGCTATAAACATAATGCCATTATTATGGGGAAAATAGAACTTTCAGAGTGTGTCACAATACTTAAAAAACCCGGGGCAGATGACCCCGTCTAGTTGTTTTTATATCTTCTAATTACACATAAAACATCAAACACAGAATAATGAATATATATATAATGGATAAATAATAATTAAATATTATCTACGATTGTTAAATATTGAATAACCTTTCCTTACCTCTTGTCGCTGTCTTTTCCCAAAAGCACCACGGACTTTCTGTTCCTTCAAAATGGTAGTCCTAAATATCGTTGGCACTGCGTTCTTTTTTAATTGAAATTTTCCGGGTTTGAACCCAAGATCGGCAGCTAGCCTGGGACTTATTACAAAACAATCTTCAGTAAAATGTTCCTGACACAACCGAGAATACTTAGTAGATTTCCACAACAAATGTCGCTGGCTCAAATTTTTCCCACGGTTCATGTTCACTCTCCATTTCAAGTTTAAATCGGTGTCTCCTGGGAATGTAAACAAGGAAAGGCCTGGTACGTACGCGTTACTACAGCCTGGAGCAACACACCGAACCGGCATTGTGTCGTGTCAATTCAGCGTTCACGAGAAATAGATACAAATTATCAACACAACGAAAACAATCCTCTGCACTCTAATATTCCACCATTTTTGTGAGCAACAATTTACGTCACTTCCGGTTTAATCACGCGACACAAATTTTAGTTAGACCGATACAGGTGCGCCCACACAAAATCCACGATAACTACATTATTTCAAATAATTTAGTGAAATTTTTTACGCAGTTGTTATTATAAAAGTAAAAGTCACAAATAAAATACAATAAAAAAGTGCGTTTCATTTCACCTTTAAAACCATAACGTCACCGTTATAATTCAACTTTCCAAACGGCATTAGCAACAAACGTTCGTGACTTCATTTGAAAAATGTCGGGCTCAGCGTAGTAACGCATGCGCACTAAGAGACGTTGTATGAAAAATACGCGGGAGGGAATTTCAAAGACTAAAAATAAATCTGGAAGTTTAGGTTGATATACTGTATATATATCACGGTCAAATCCCTCTTTGCGTATAAAAGAGAAATTGTCAATAGTGTTAGAATAATTGTATGACATCGAGGATTTTGTGAAACTGTGTAGGAAAAACAAAATTTAAATTTTGGAGATTTGATTTTTATTTTTTCAAATATTTCGGTAATCCTGATCACAAAAAATACAAATTTCCGTCTGCAGTTGAATATTTGGGCAAACCAACAGGTTTCAAAACTATTTATACTTTGATTAGCTAATGTGGGAAAGGATAAATTGTGTGGATAAAGATCATCTGCAATGGACAAATGTTAGTTTATTTTGTGAGTTAGTTTTATTCTGTATAAACAAGTCACAAAAAACACTTATAATAGTACATTAATATTGTTTTTGCAACTATAGATACTGCTGCTCAAGACCAAATGCAGTCTACTTATATAAGTGTGTGCTTTAACCCCTTTCAACTTGCAGACATCCTCTGAAAATACTGTGACAAAGGGAGGAACTGCTCTTAATGAACACTCCGTTTCACGCAATGTTTTAATATATTTAATATTAGGTTTCATACTTTTGCCAAGATATATATAACGGTGAAAGTTTACTAATTCATGATCCCTGGGTAAACAAACCAGTACTAGGCTCGGAAATATGCCCTGCCTATGGACGTTCTACAAAGACCGACGCGCCCCGAATGGGGATCGAAACCGGGACGCCCTTTCCGCAATCCCAGACGTTTATCGCTCGACCACGCGGATTCCTGGGTGTAGTGGTAGAGCGTCAGTCACTCGTATGAATCGGTCAAAGTTCAAAACGAGAAATTTAACCATAGGCAATTAGTCTCCCTTTGAAAATGTTTTTCTGTTTTCCCGAAGTTAAAGACGGATACTTATTGAATGAGATTTTCCCTCAAATATAAACCCCCTCTTAGAGTTGTTTTTTATACACGTTTAACTATGGATACCCTGTCCCTCAGAAGCAGAATATCCATAGATAAATGAGTACATCCATCAATACGAATCATTAAATATGTGACCACGTGTATTCTAACACATGTATCCCTGTATGATAACTTGTATATGTTTGCGAAATTGTTGGAAATGGCGTTTAACAATCTGATTACAGATCAAGTTAAAATTTTCAATTGATAATGTTTACTTTTCACACAATTTTTTCGAAATGTCGTTTGTAGTAAACACGTCAAAAATCGTCTGGACAAGGGAGGAGCGTTAAGTCATTTACAAAATAACTAACCTTTGATCAACTTTTCGATAGCGTTCATCACTTCTTCTTTTGGATAGCCCATGCTGACGACTTGAATTGTATGATGTTGTTTATCTTCCGTTTCATTTTTGTCTTGGTCAAGTATTCGAAGATGTTCGACTCTTTGAATCAGGTCTTCCTTCTTAGGTTCTTCTTTCTTAGGACTGAATCCATAAGGCTATGCAAATAAATTAAAAATTAATACTGTTCGACTAGATAGTAGGACTACTTTGTAAATGGATAATCTTACGCCGCTTTCAACAACTTTTCAGTTATATCACTGCATTTCCTTGAAAGTTACCAGTACTACTGGTCCATTTATCCTGACACCAGCGAGTTAGTCATACTTCTAACCCAATAGCCCTTAGTGTCAAAGAGGGAAAGTCAGTACTACCATTTTTAAAGTCTTTGGTATGACTCTGTATATGGGTTAACCATTTCAACATTACAACTCGACTAAGATCTCGGACGTTGTTACTTAAGATATGTTAAACAATTATATGGGAAGTGGATCAGTGAATGAGCATCCATCTCCGACGTTGTTACTAAAGATATCTTAAACAAATGTAAGTGGATCAGTGAATGAGCATCCAGTATAATTACATTGTTTCCTCTGTTGATATTTCATTGTTTGTAGGCGACAATTTAATGACATTTGGTCCATTTCGACGTTGCGCTATGGCGGGCTCACCCACCGTGCAATCATTTAGAGAAGACAGCGTCACTGTGATCGTGATTGTAGCCCTAAATGAAGATATAGTATAGCCGAGTTATTGCGGGGCCAAAGTGCCTTAATTCAGAGAGGATTGCATCACTGTGTTTGTGGCTGTAGCCCTTAATGAAGAGAAAGTGTAGCCGTGTTATTGTAGGCCCACCGTGAACTAATGCAGAGAAGATAGCGTCACTGTGTTTGTGATTGTAGGCCTAAACACGGAAATAGTATAACCGAGTCATTGCGGGCATACTGTGCATTTTAGAGAAGATTGAGTCACTGTGTTTTAGGCTGTTGCCCTAAATACAGGAAAAGAAAAGCCGAATTATTGCGGGCCCACATTGCACATAATTCATAGAAGATTGCGTCACAGTGTTTGTGAGTGTAGCCGTAAATGAAGAGATAGCATAGCCGAGTTATTGTGGGATTACCATGCATTAATTCAGAGAAGAAGGCGTCACTATGTTTGTTAGTGTAGCCCCAAATGAAGAGATAGTAAAGCCGAGTTTTTGCGGGCACACAATGCATTAATTCAGAGAAGATAGCGTCACTGTGTTTGTGAGTGTTGCCATAAATACAGATATAAAATAGCCGAGTTATTGCTAGCCCACCGTGCATTAATTCAGAGATGATTGCATCATTGTGTTTGTGATTGTAGCCCTAAATATACAGAAATAATAAAGCCGAGTTATCAAATTGCATTGAAAATTGAGGGTCCATCATTAATGGGCTTCTTCAATAAGCAAGACAATATATATATATATACATTGCACAATATAATAGAAACGAGGAACGTAATTATTTAAAAGTTGACCTTATATATTGCCTGATTAGTCAAAACGTCAGAGCATTGCTCGATTCAGGTTTTTTTTCTTTAAGTTAGATGACTATATACGGCAGCAGTTAAATTAACGCACTGATAAATGGATTTACTTGAACCTGCACACATTATGGATGTGAAGCTGTCTTACCGCCCCAAACGCCCTAAGATGAACAGAGATTAGTATAAAGTCCCGCCCTGAGAAGTAATCTGGACAAAATATAAACCGTAATATGTGTCCAACAAGTTTGAGTAATCCCCGCTGTTTATTAGCTTATATACTCGAATGGTGTACCAAGGACATTACCTTTCCGTGATGAGCCAGTACCAATACGATGTAATCTTCCCCTTTAGTCTCTTTGAGGAATTTACAGTGTGAAAAGTTGATACAGTGTTCTATCCAAGGCTCATCATAAGGGTCCCATCTTTGTAAACCTCCGTCGCAGGAAAAACACCGTACAACGTCGCGGGTACCTGCAGTATGTTAACAACATATATTGTCAGACCTGTGCTAAAGACAACCTTGGAATAGCAATTCGTTGTCATTAGCAACCACTCTTTTAGTTTCCAAATTGTTAATTTGCTGCACAAATGATCCTGTCATTTAAGACCAAGTGTCAACAAAGTCCATAGTGTTGCCTTCCCACGGATGGTCTTTATACAAAGGTTCCACTCTACGAATTAAAGCACTATTCAACGTCACGGGTACCTGACGTATGTTACATAGATATACCTGTAAAAACACCATAGAACGTCACGGGTACTTGACGTATGTTACATAGATGTACCAGTAAAATCACCGTAGTACTTTTCACACAATTTTTTCGAAATGTCGTTTGTAGTAAACACGTCCAAAATCGTCTGGACAAGGGAGGAGCGTTAAGTCATTTACAAAATAACTAACCTTTGATCAACTTTTCGATAGCGTTCATCACTTCTTCTTTTGGATAGCCCATGCTGACGACTTGAATTGTATGATGTTGTTTATCTTCCGTTTCATTTTTGTCTTGGTCAAGTATTCGAAGATGTTCGACTCTTTGAATCAGGTCTTCCTTCTTAGGTTCTTCTTTCTTAGGACTGAATCCATAAGGCTATGCAAATAAATTAAAAATTAATACTGTTCGACTAGATAGTAGGACTACTTTGTAAATGGATAATCTTACGCCGCTTTCAACAACTTTTCAGTTATATCACTGCATTTCCTTGAAAGTTACCAGTACTACTGGTCCATTTATCCTGACACCAGCGAGTTAGTCATACTTCTAACCCAATAGCCCTTAGTGTCAAAGAGGGAAAGTCAGTACTACCATTTTTAAAGTCTTTGGTATGACTCTGTATATGGGTTAACCATTTCAACATTACAACTCGATTAAGATCTCGGACTTTGTTACTTAAGATATGTTAAACAATTATATGGGAAGTGGATCAGTGAATGAGCATCCATCTCCGACGTTGTTACTAAAGATATCTTAAACAAATGTAAGTGGATCAGTGAATGAGCATCCAGTATAATTACATTGTTTCCTCTGTTGATATTTCATTGTTTGTAGGCGACAATTTAATGACATTTGGTCCATTTCGACGTTGCGCTATGGCGGGCTCACCCACCGTGCAATCATTTAGAGAAGACAGCGTCACTGTGATCGTGATTGTAGCCCTAAATGAAGATATAGTATAGCCGAGTTATTGCGGGGCCAAAGTGCCTTAATTCAGAGAGGATTGCATCACTGTGTTTGTGGCTGTAGCCCTTAATGAAGAGAAAGTGAAGCCGTGTTATTGTAGGCCCACCGTGAACTAATGCAGAGAAGATAGCGTCACTGTGTTTGTGATTGTAGGCCTAAACACGGAATTAGTATAACCGAGTCATTGCGGGCATACTGTGCATTTTAGAGAAGATTGAGTCACTGTGTTTTAGGCTGTTGCCCTAAATACAGGAAAAGAAAAGCCGAATTATTGCGGGCCCACATTGCACATAATTCATAGAAGATTGCGTCACAGTATTTGTGAGTGTAGCCGTAAATGAAGAGATAGCATAGCCGAGTTATTGTGGGATTACCATGCATTAATTCAGAGAAGAAGGCGTCACTATGTTTGTTAGTGTAGCCCCAAATGAAGAGATAGTAAAGCCGAGTTTTTGCGGGCACACAATGCATTAATTCAGAGAAGATAGCGTCACTGTGTTTGTGAGTGTTGCCATAAATACAGATATAAAATAGCCGAGTTATTGCTAGCCCACCGTGCATTAATTCAGAGATGATTGCATCATTGTGTTTGTGATTGTAGCCCTAAATATACAGAAATAATAAAGCCGAGTTATCAAATTGCATTGAAAATTGAGGGTCCATCATTAATGGGCTTCTTCAATAAGCAAGACAATATATATATATATACATTGCACAATATAATAGAAACGAGGAACGTAATTATTTAAAAGTTGACCTTATATATTGCCTGATTAGTCAAAACGTCAGAGCATTGCTCGATTCAGGTTTTTTTTCTTTAAGTTAGATGACTATATACGGCAGCAGTTAAATTAACGCACTGATAAATGGATTTACTTGAACCTGCACACATTATGGATGTGAAGCTGTCTTACCGCCCCAAACGCCCTAAGATGAACAGAGATTAGTATAAAGTCCCGCCCTGAGAAGTAATCTGGACAAAATATAAACCGTAATATGTGTCCAACAAGTTTGAGTAATCCCCGCTGTTTATTAGCTTATATACTCGAATGGTGTACCAAGGACATTACCTTTCCGTGATGAGCCAGTACCAATACGATGTAATCTTGCCCTTTAGTCTCTTTGAGGAATTTACAGCGTGAACAGTTGATACAGTGTTCTATCCAAGGCTCATCATAAGGGTCCCATCTTTGTAAACCTCCGTCGCAGGAAAAACACCGTACAACGTCGCGGGTACCTGCAGTATGTTAACAACATATATTGTCAGACCTGTGCTAAAGACAACCTTGGAATAGCAATTCGTTGTCATTAGCAACCACTCTTTTAGTTTCCAAATTGTTAATTTGCTGCACAAATGATCCTGTCATTTAAGACCAAGTGTCAACAAAGTCCATAGTGTTGCCTTCCCACGGATGGTCTTTATACAAAGGTTCCACTCTACGAATTAAAGCACTATTCAACGTCACGGGTATCTGACGTATGTTACATAGATATACCTGTAAAAACACCATAGAACGTCACGGGTACTTGACGTATGTTACATAGATGTACCAGTAAAAACACCGTAGAACGTCACTGGTACTTGATGTATGTTACACAGATATATTAGTTAAAACATCGTACAACGTCACGGGTACCTGACGTATGTTACACAGATATACCAGTAAAAACACCGTAGAACGTCACGGGTACCTGACGTATATTACATAGATATACCTGTAAAATCATCGTACAACGTCACGGATACCTGACGTATGTAACTTATATATACTAGACAAATCATCGTGCAGCCTATTGCAGCCTAGTACATTCATGTAGTTTATCTATGGCAAAGCACATTTCATTTTGATTTTAAATAAATTTGTTTAAACGTGTCTATTGCAATAAGCATTTAGAAAATGAAGTTGTATCAAATTAAGCATCTGACGCTGTCTTTGACATGAATACCGAATGCAATAAAAAAAAAAGACCGTATTTGTTTAACTTGTATTAACACAATAGCTCTTTTCAGTCATATCACAGACAGTATAACATATTGTAATACATCTAGGTTGATCTTCAGGGGCTTGAAATGTAATAGTCCACACTTTTCGTGAACCCTTTCCCACATATAGACGCTTTCTGACGCCTCTGCTGTAGACGGCTTTTGAAAACATAATGAGCTAGTACTCCTTCTGCCACAAATGTTTTCATCTTTATTGAATAATCTTACTTTCAAGGTAAGTCATTTTTTATATTTTTTCCAATAATTTTTCAATGTCGTCTGCTGCAGATTAAATTACATTTACAATGTTATACAAAGTTCTTATCATGACGTCATCAATATTAAATTCCCCTTATTTCAGGAGAGACAGCTCCTCTTAAGTTATTTAATATTCTTCTTTCAAATATTGTATGCAACATAAAATGTTGTCAAATTCCATATGTAACACCAACACGAAGCAGAAAGTATACACATTTTACTATATTGTATGACCTACAAATATGTTGATGTATTTTTCTTTATATATATTTTTTTTATTTAAATAGTCACCTACTTATTATTTTTTTAAGTTTGCAGCGTTTATCTTAATATTCAGTTAGTCTAATACACGCCTACTACGACTATCGGAGCGGCACTTTGCGACAGTCAACCGTTAGGCAGTTGTGACAAGTATCGATACAGATTAAGCAGCACATCCACGCAGTCTCATCTGGAGTTGCACAATTTGCAAATTAATCATAGAAAGATTTATTGGTTTCCAATTGCTTCCATTAGCATGGAAGCTCTTTTTTCTACACGTGTAATGATTTTGATATTTGCACGAAAGGCGGAATCTGGCTTAAATAATACAACTCAAGTAACAAGAATAAAAGTATTAACATGTATTTACCTGTGTAATAAAACCCTGCTTCAGCAACTTTCTGCGGCGTCTGTACCAGATGTGTTGGCCAACCACTGTAGGATGAAACACGAACAGAATATGAACTGCATTGCGGATGCCGGTGTGTTTTCACATCGCATTGTACCTTGTTCTCGGCTGTATTTAACTCGCGAGAGTCTGTAAAACGGGATGTA
This sequence comes from Serripes groenlandicus, assembly GCA_031761405.1. Lineage (NCBI taxonomy): Eukaryota > Metazoa > Mollusca > Bivalvia > Cardiida > Cardiidae > Serripes > Serripes groenlandicus. The sequence goes on from JASEVX010000012.1 coordinate 32,148,430, forward strand.
TATTTAATTCGCCCTACCTCGAAGAGCAAAGAATTGTTAAGTTCTACCTTAAGTTAGTTCGACCAATGGAACATCAGCCTTTACTCGTTTAACATTGATTGGGTTAGACGTTGATATATAAAAGGCAACTTTCAGTTAAGGATAGGACATTTGGAGATTAAATTTTCTACACGTAGATGTACGACTGGTGTAGTAGAAGATTTGGGTTTACGCATTTTTCAACATTATTTCAGTTATATAGCGGCGAAAGATTACTTATTAATGATCCCTCAGTTCACAAACCAGTACTAGGCTAGGAAGTGTGCCTTGCCCAAGGGCACTCCACCATGCGGATTATTTTTAAAGCCGGTTATGTCTTACCTTGCGAAATTGCATTGATATGAAGTATAGGCTCTCTTAGCTCGATAATAGTTTTGCTGACAAGCCTCAGACTGTCCTGAAAAACATAACAAGCGCTGGTTGCCAACAAATAAATTAATTAATCCCTGTTCACATGCAATAAATCTGCTGCAGGTGACTTTGTAAACATGTTGGCACACTTCTCTATAAACTATGAGTATGATAGAGCATGTTCATGCTAAAAGATTAGCATATCTTAACAGTGTAAACATGTTGGCGCAATTCTCTATAAACTATGAGTATGAAAGAGCATGTTCATGCTAAAAGATTAGCATATCTTAACAGTGTAAACATGATGGCGCAATTCTCTATACACTATGAGTATGATAGAGCATGTTCATGCTAACAGATTAGCATATCTTAACAGTGTAAACATGATGGCGCAATTCTCTATAAACTATGAGTATGATAGAGCATGTTCATGCTAACAGATAAGCATATCTTAACAGTGTAAACATGATGGCACAATTCTCTATAAATTATGAGTATGATAGAGCATGTTCATGCTAAAAGATTAGCATATCTTAACAGTGTAAACATGATAGCACAATTCTCTATAAACTATGAGTATGATAGAGCATGTTCATGCTAAAAGATTAGCATATCTTAACAGTGTAAACATGATGGCGCAATTCTCTATAAACTATGAGTATGATAGGGCATGTTCATGCTAAAAGATTAGCATATCTTAACAGTGTAAACATGATGGCACAATTCTCTATAAACTATGAGTATGATAGAGCATGTTTATACTAACAGATTAGCATCTATAAACACTGCAGCTTTAGATCACCGTGTATATCTGTTTCGTCGTCTTATCAATATCTAGATGTCTTAACAAGTTGACAGAAGCTTCTTACAAGCTGATGTAAGTACATGTAATAAGAGCCGTTCCACGAACAAATAAAATATTGCCCTAACAGACACTTTTCGCTTCACGTGGATTTTCTATTTCAGGAATCATTACTCTATATCTCTATCCCCCTGAGACGGAATGTGTCGGTCCGGATTAGCCTGTGCGGACTGTGCAGGGTGATCTGTGTCGATACATCACTTGAATCCATATTAATGGTTTTCTTGTGGAACAGCTCATATGTGAACAGTAATTATATTAACCGTGACTGGCCTTAGGTATACTCATTGAATGTACACTTAGATGTTTACTATACATTATACTTTGAATTGGAAGTTACTTTGGTGGCATGAGAATGAATTAAGTGGCAAAAGAAACGCCCTTTATCTCAAGCTATTACTGGTGATTGACTTTAAATGGATACCTTTATCTCTCTGAGTCTACTGAGACCCAGTAACTGGACCAAGAATTCACATCGTGCGGAATGTCGGACGTGTTCTACTAGAGGGTTATCGGTTGATATGAAGTCCTTCAAGCCTAGGCTACAGTAAAAGCAGCGCACGAGATCACCCTCGTCTTAAAAAAAATAATAATATGAAATTGATATTGATTATCACGTAGTTAATTGTTAAAAAGATAGAAAAATCTTAAAGCACTGCGCGAAAGGACTGCTGATTGGCCGAATTGCTGCATGCAAGAAGATGACCACTGATATTGAACTGTTTCTGAAAACACGAACTTAACTTATAACAAAAACAGGGGTTTCAGATAGTTTATATTTTAGCAAACAGTGATATGTGAGCTAGACATTATAATATTCCACGATGTTTTACACCGGTCTCAACAGTATTTCAGTTATATTATGGTGTTTCCTGGGTAATTTACCAGTACTTCCGGTAGCAGTCATCCATAAATTTATGTTTCCGAACACCCTAGCGCCAAAAGGGAAGCCATTACTACCATGTTTTAAATATATTGAACCAATTCACGCGCTAAGAAGGTTGGAGGCGAGTATACATCTACACAATTTACGAGATGTTTTCTTGCAGACTGTAAAGAGCTTGTAAGAAATATAAACTGCCAGTTCAATTTCAATATATACACTTCAAACATTCACGGTAACTTGAAGTAGGCAAGATCATTATGAGAATGAGAAAAGAATATATTTCTGAGCTGAAAGTACTACCCAAAACATTTAAAAGAAAACACAATCGTGTCATTCAAGGTTTTTAGGTCAAATTTGATAGTATACAAAGAACATACTAAATTTAAATAATTTGCTCAAATCTGTGACCAGATGACATAGCATGTTGCCTAAATTTTGCTCGAAAAAGACGTAGAAGAAGATGAAGACGTAAAAGAAAAAGAAAATGAAAAAGAAGAAGAAGAAGAAGAAGAAGAAGAAGAAGAAGAAGAAGAAGAAGAAGAAGAAGAAGAAGAAGAAGAAGAAGAAGAAGAAGAAGAAGAAGAAGAAGAAGAAGAAGAAGAAGAAGAAGAAGAAGCAGAAGAAGAAGAAGAAGAAGAATAAGAAGAAGAAGAAGAAGAAGAAGAAGAAGAAAAAAAAAAAAAAGAAGAAAAAAAGAAAAGGTCAAAGAAGAAATATAAAAGTACCTGTATAGAAAAAGCCAAAATTGGCTAGTTTTGTAGGATCTTGTATGTGGGAAAATTGCCATTGAGTATAGGAAAACAATCGGCTGGCTATATTGGCAAAGTCAGTATGGCGTGCTTGTTGACCTTCAGATGTTGACCTTGTTTTAAGTTCTTGACCTCGATACTCATTCCGTTGTTTTTCTTGGTGATTGTGTTGGACTCTATGTGTGTAATGGTAGTCTCCATTATAAATCGAGTTCATGTTTATGTACTTGAAACATTAAACTCGCATCGATTGTCTTCTTCCTAAAAACATAACAATTAATCAGTTTCTATTACATTTTTATGTTTTATCAAACAAAAATGTACGTATGAATAATGAGCGATTGCAGTTCTTCTCACAATGTGTTTCTCTCTATCTCAGAAATATATTTATTTGTATCAGCAATTTCATTGTATTCAGTCATGTGTTTAATTTTAGTTTGATTAATTGATTGTTTGGTGTTTAAAGCCGCTTTCTACATCTTTTCAGTTACATCAATGCGTTGTGTTTTTTCCTCACACTAGCAAGTCAGGCGTAATACTAAACCCCTTTATCCAGAGCGCTAAGGAGTGCAGCCATCACTTACACTGCAATCATCTTTGGTATGGCCATGTCGGGAATCGAACCCGCGACCTTTTGCAACCGAGGCGGACGCTCTACTACTACACACTACCGAGGCGGTATATGAAGCAGTATCCTGCGTTACAGTGCTCTACATTAACTAAGAGAATTTCGCCGTGGCCGACTGGTTGACGGGATACGATCCCCGCTCGCGGCGGTAATTGGTTGAGTGACCTTGGGTATGATCTTCTCCTAGCAAAGTACCTATTTGTTTAGCAAGGGATCATGAATAAGTGAACTACTGAAATACTGTTAAATTCTAAAACCCTCAATAAAACAAAGAAAAACTGAAGCGAAGTCGTTCATCTGAATCATAATATTCAAACAACAAATACTTTTTGAATAAGCAATTTTATCTAAACATTAAAACTAGGCAAAACATAACTTCCTTGTGTGATTCTTTTTAAAGCTGAACAATTTCAAAAATAATCTTATTTATTTCGCTGTTTTCAATCTACAACGGTTGACGTCTGTTCGAAATTGTCCAATGCCATTAAAAGCAGACCTTAACTTCGCTCGCTCGTAATGTGTTTGATTTAAATGCTCCAATACAACCGTTACACATTTTCGTCAGTTTTATCGCACATATGTAGTTAAGTGCCAGTCTTTGAGCCAGTGTGTGCAGTTTTGAATTTTACTACTTAAGCGTTACACAAACCGGTTACAACCCTTAGCTTTCCCATTCCATAACAGAGAACGTTAATATGTAATGGTCCTATTGAAAATGTCCAAACGTCGGTCTACCGTTTCATATTTAATTCAGTGCGGTTAAGGATGCAACAGTTGAATGAGTATGGGGTAACTATTTTGTCTAATTTATGCAGGAGTATTCCAATCACATAAACAGGTGGTGTAAAGAGTTGACAGGTACTCGATATGATTTGAGATGAAAACATTGTTGTAAAGATTGTATGCAATTCCTTTCTCGTAACGTTTCATATGTCGTATGCTACAAAGGCTTCAACTATCGTCTGCATCAACACAAGCTTTAAAGCGTGTACCGTTAACAATATAATGCGCTTATTTAAAGTCTATCTCAAACTTGTAAATTCATTTTTCAGAGTTTTGTTATTGTGTCAGTGTGTGTATTCTATATCATTTTAAACTTGCGATCACATGATTGATTGAGTGGGGTTTAACGTCATTTTCACCATTTTTCCAGTCATTTCACGTGTTTCCTGGTATTTTCAATCTTTCCATTCAACTGGCTACTTTTCCACATAGACTGATAGCCGATTGGTGGAAGACGAATGACGCTTGTCACATTGACATTTGTCAAACATCAGAAAGAATGTTTGCCGAGCAGAGGTTCGAACTCACAATACCTGGATTGACAGCCCGCGTCGCTACCGACTGAGCTAGCGGGATTCGGCTGCGATCACATAATGGGCGTATTAAAAACACACATCTAGCACTTGGACAGGGGCTAGTCGAATCAACAAATCGCATTACAGCTTTTCACTAGCACTTGCGGAACACTCTATACGAACGTTAATAAAGGTACCGTTTCTAATTATGTTCGAAAATAAAATTCAACAAAACAAACAGGCCACGATTGTACCTCCATTCCTTCACTCTCTTACACTATCGGTTTATTACATTTACCTCTGTCACAGGCTCGAACTACTTTCGGGTTTCACGTAACTTTTTATCACGTGACTTTTTAGTCACGTGATCATGGCCATATATTCCAAAATGGCTCCTACACCATTGAAAACAACAGCCGAAATATGTTTTGTATGTTGCGTTAGTAATGCTAGATGTTATAAATTCGATAGTAGAAAAGCAAGGTCAGATGTTTTTTTTTCAACTAAATCACCCCTTCTGTTACCCAAATGTATCAAAGCTTCAGAACATTTCTATAAATGAAAGTTATATTATTGAATGGAACTGAAAACATCGTGGCAAAAACAGAATTAGCTCATTATTTTGCAATCATTCTTTTGTCACAATGTTTTCAGAAAAACCGTCTGTTTCATTTTTCTACTTTTAATAATCCCTAAGATTCAATTATGATAAGCGAACCTCTAATCCCTGTTATACTCAACATGAAGGTGTAAATCTTACCTAGCAAGTTCTGTGTAATCAACGGTCATTAATGGCTGATTCTAAACAATGACCTAGTTCTTATAACTTAAGCACAGAGTTTTTTTACAGTGAAATTGTGTATGTTTTTCTGAGCCACTTTTAGCCAATGGCTCAAATGGCAAATGAAGACGTATTCAAATGAGTATTTATATATTTGCTATACAATGTGACTTCTAAAGTATCAATATTATTGGGCCAGGGGTTTCCTTGGAACCGATCTATTAACCTTGTTTGTAATCTCAAGTGATCCACAAACACACACTCAGACCAATTTGCATGACGATTGGATAGTGAAAGATAAGATAAGAAATTGTTTATTAACGTGACACGTGTGAAACACATTTTGGTTAACAATATGATATAACACAAAGAAATAACCACACTCGGCCCGTTGGGCCCATAAGTCACCGTTATTTGTATACATATATACATATTTACATATAATGGCTATACATAACAACATAACATGTGTGACCGATGACAAAGTTTTGATTTGATTTGTTCCAGTGACGTCTTGCAATCGACTGTCTGACCTTAATTAACGAATACCAACACAACCGTCCCACTAATACTTTCAGTGCTTTGATTTATTTTGTAACGGACCAAAATGAAAAACACGGGTCAAATCAGGCTGACAAGGAAGTTATTAGAATAAACATTGTTTAAAAGTGTGCCAGGCCCCTATGCATTACCTAGCATAGTACTGGTTTCTTTACCCAGGGATCATGAACTATGGCTTTGATATAACCGAAATAACTGGCTGTTTTTTCTAAAAGACTTTTAGCCCATTGGTGGAAGACGAATGGCCCTTGTCGCATCAAACGTCGGAAAGAAAGTTGTCCGAGCAGGGGTTCAAACTCACAACCCCTTGATTGACAGACAACGTCGCTACCTGCTGAGCTAAGGGACGTATAACTTAACTACGTTCTGACCCCATTAATTAATGCGTATCATATTTGCCTGTTGAAATAGGCGAAAGTGGAGATAATTAATGCAGTTCTTGGAACAATGTATTGTAATTTACAAATGGATAATATTGTGACAAAACAAAGCCCAACAGCCATAAGCGTATCTCAATTGAGCATACAGCATTAGTAAATTATGCACAGTGAGGGTAAACAAAATAAAAGGCTGATGCATACAACATTAATGCACCAAGTGCCATCGAGGAGTAGATGCAATAAGACTCCAACTCCAATGAAACGGTTCATATCTCTTTTCCACATGTAGACGCTTTCTGAAGTCTCTACAGCTGACGAACTTTGAAAACATTGCGACAAAAGGAGAAATTGCTCCTTTTGCCACAATATTTATTTTCAACTCTATTCTAAAGCTTAACTTTTATATTCAGATGATTTCAAAATCTTGTGCAGCAGAATTTGTGTATGTGAGAAAGGGCATACCCGACTATAAATTAAGCGGCAACATGTTTTCTGGCGTTCATTGGATCGAAATATCTTGGTATATGTACCTGATATAAGTTAATTCCAGTTTATAGATATCCTGTATTGCGTGGGAATGGGATGCACCACCGTCTTAAACTTGATTGTTTACTATGTTTTAGCAGTCTATTTATAAGTCGGTTATTATTGACTGGTTAAACGAAAACGATAAATCTATAAAAGCTACACATATACAGATCCTTTATATAGCGTTTTTTTAATACAGTATTTATAATGTTGACACACTTGATCAAACCTGCATCATTCAACACATAACCTATAAAGAATATTGCTCTGACCGCGAAAATTGAGGTTTCCTGGATCTATTAATAAACTTACCATTGACCTGGATAAACAAATTAAATCTTCTTTCTTAATAAGTTAACCCTTTCTTAAACTTGATTGTTGACTATATATAAGCAGAGTTAACTTATATGTCTGTTATTATTGACTGGTTAAACGAAAACGATAAATCTATATAAAAAACACCTTATATACAGATCCTTTATATAGTGTTCTTTAAACAAAGTATGTATAACACACACTTGATAAATGTGCATCAACACATGAACTATCAACAACTTTGTGCATTGATCGAGAAAAATGCGGTTATATCAACATATTATGTCAACAACTCGAGGTTTTTCCCTGGATCTATTAATAAACTTACGATTGACCTTGATACACAAATGAACTGTTCCATTTCATTAAGTTAACCCTTTTCGATACATACTGCAGCAGACAACTTTTGTCAACATCAAATTGCCATGCTCTAGTAAAATGTATTCGGTAATTAAGCTCGGAGGCTTTTGATTACAATTAAAGTAGATTGTATTGTATCGATTTTATGTGATTTTATGTAATACCGTTTTAACCTAACTCCAAATGCATTCGTACATTTATGGCTTCGCATCTGCAGCAGACGACATTTGAAAACAAGGTGACAAAAGGTGAAATTGCTCATAATAAGCCTTTTCCCACAATATTTTCAACTCCATAGAATAATTATATTTTTATTAATACATCTACTTATACTATTACTACTACTATAACTACTACTACTACTACCACTACTACTACTACTACTACTACTACTACAACTACTACTACTACTACTACTACTACTACTACTACTACTACTTCTTTTACTACTACTACTACTACAACTACTACTACTACTACTACTACTACTACTATTACTACTACTACTACTACTACTACTACGACTACGACTACTTGTACTACTACTATTACTACAACTACTATTACTACTACTACTACTACTACTTATACTACTACTACGACTACGACTACATTTACTACTACTACTACGACTACTACAACTACTACTACTACTACAACTACTACTACTACTACTACTACTACTACTACGACTACGACTACTTTTACTACTACTACTACTACTACTACTACTACTACTACGACTACTACAACTACTACTACTACTACTACTACTACTACTACAACTACTACTACTACTACTACTACTACTACTACGACTACGACTACTTTTACTACTACTACTACTACTACTACTACTACTACTACGACTACTACAACTACTACTACTACTACTACTACAACTACTACTACTACTACTACTACTACTACTACGACTACGACTACTACTATGTACTACTTTTACTACAACTATTACTACATTTACTACTTTTGTTACTACAACTGCCACTAATTCTACATCTACTACCACTAGTAATTCTACTACTACTACTACTACTACTACTACTACTACTACTACTACTACTACTACACAATTTACTAATTCCACCAATTATGATGATGATAATACTACTATTAATAATAAAAGAAATATACCTTTTTCACTAGCACAATTTAAAACACTTCTAATCATTTTGAAGGGCACTTCCTAAATATATATTGTTATAGTTCTAAAAAGAATATTCTGGAATAATAATAAGGACGATAACTACTAACTACTATGTACTACTTGTACTACAACTATTACTACACTTACTACTTTTATTACTACAACTGCCACTAATTCTACATCTCTACGACTACTACTACTACTACTACTACGTCTACTACAAAACGTAGCTTAAGCATGCCACACAGGCGAACACGGGAAGACACTCTTCGCCTCATGCGAATTTTCTATACCACTATCCCCCTGAGACGGTATGTGTCGGCCCGGATTAGCCTGCGCGGAGTGCGCAAGCTGATCTGGTTCGATATATTACGCATAGTCCATAATGTTGGTTTCTCGTGGAACGGCTCAAATCTATAACAGAACCAACAGAAAGTATGAGTATTGAATAGCGTTGAATAGGAAAAGGTACCCATAATGACGTAATGTTTTTGTCTGAATATTTTTCATTCAACTACACTGATCTGTTGCAGGTGCACAAAAGACATGGGCTTGAAAGAAAATGTAAACTATCAAATGATGTACTGAAATATTAAACAGTAACAGTATTAGTCAGAGACATTGAAATATGTATTTATATGTCTCTGTATTAGTTAAACACTTCCCAACAACCAAACGCATTTTGACGTAGCTACAGCTGACGGTATGTGAACACATAGCTTTTAAAATGATGAGCAATTCATACTTTTGTCACAATATTTTCATATATATTCTAGTTTACATAACATAATCATATTGGTTCGAGTTTAACGATTTATTCGAATTATCACCTGTTCGAGTTATCTTATGAAACAGTGGTTTACAAGGCATTCTTTACTTTTTAACAGTTTTCAAAAATCACCTTATGTCAATTCTTTGATTTAAACTGTTTTTGTATTTTGCCCCCCCCCCCCCCCCCCCCCCCCCCTCCAATGCAATATACTTTGCAACACTACCAAACACATTTTGCGAACCTCTAATCCCTGTTATACTCAACATGAAGGTGTAAATCTTACCTAGCAAGTTCTGTGTAATAAACGGTCATTAATGGCTGATTCTAAACAATGACCTAGTTCTTATAACTTAAGCACAGAGTTTTTTTACAGTGAAATTGTGTATGTTTTTCTGAGCCACTTTTAGCCAATGGCTCAAATGGCAAATGAAGACGTATTCAAATGAGTATTTATTTGCTATACAATTTGACTTCTAAAGTATCAATTTTATTGGGCCAGGGGGTTCCTTGGAACCGATCTATTAACCTTGTTTGTAATCTCAAGTGATCCACAAACACACACTCTGACCAACTTTCATGACGATTGGATAGTGAAAGAGAAGATAAGATAAGAAATTGTTTATTAACGTGACACGTGTGAAACACATTTTGGTTAACAATATGATATAACACAAAGAAATAACCACACTCCTTGCAGGCTGATCAGGATCTACCGTATTTGCCATATACTATAATCGTAAAAGCATCATTGAAACCTCTGATGAACATCCATGGTCAATAACATAATATCCAAAACACCATCCATAACGCATTTATTACCTGTGTAGAACTAGATCAGCCCACGAATCCGCGCAGTCTGATATGTCTCTGCACTGTTCTTCAATTAGTCATAGAAGGTTTCAGGGAACTTCTGTAAAGTACAATCAATTTGGATTCTTTAACATCAAAGCGCAGGTGAGCCTTTTTCCACACGCGTTATACTTACATTTAGGTTGGATTTCGGAGAACACCTCTCAGATATAGAATATAGGTTATATACCCGAGTATGCCATTTTAGCGTAATTTTCGTAAAATCTTACACATATATCGAAGGGTGTTTTTCGCGTGGCATAGGTGATGCCATAGGTAATAACCCTTTCCCTCATAACAGACGCCTCTGCAGCAGTCGACTTATTGAAAACATTGTAACAAAAGAAGAAATTGCTCAAAATGAGCAATTTCTCATTTTTCCAAAATATTTTCAACTCTATTCAAAATTTAAACTTTCTTTTATAGAAATTGTTCCATACTTTTACCCTTATTATTTAAAAGTCGTCCGCTGCAGATATGTTGTTTGTGGGAAAGGGTAATTACGTATGGCAACACATATACCACGCGAAAACCACCCTTCGAAATATTTGTAAGATTTACGACAAAAGAAGGTAAGAATATTCAATGCTAATTAAATTGTATAATACTTATCTTACCTTGTGTAGACTGCAATCAATTTGATTCTGACCAATCCTGAGGATATTTAAATTTACAACACTACATTCGAGGTATTCCACAGGTGGTCTGCGGTCAATACTAATCAATACTTAGCTATCAGACACCATTTTATCTAGGGTTTCCAATATTCATTTTCGGAAAACGTTCAACCGTTTTAGTGGAAATTATTTCATTTTCATTATAATTGTATTCAAAACAAAGCCTAACTATGCACTGAAATCTATATTGCAAAGAACATACCAATGTACAATAGAAAATACATATGTTAATACTGTATTGTAATTGTATTATAGTGTGACAATATGTGATACTGAGTATAGTATTCTTTCAATCAGACAATGACAAGACCAGATAGATGATTTGCTTGTATGGTGGATTACGCCTCTTTCAACAGTTGTTCTAGTTTATCATGGCGTTTCGGGGGAAAGTTACCAGTTCTATTTGTTTATTAATTATAACCGAGTCAGTTGTAATGCTTATCCTACAGCATTGAGTGCCAAGGACGGACATCCATTACTATCACTTTAATAGTGTGACAATATGTGCAGCCTGTGATACTGAGTGTTGTATTCTTTCCATCAGACAATTGCAAGACCAGATAGATGAGTTGCTTGTATGGTGGTTTACACCACTTATCCTACATCATCGAGTGCCAAGGACGGACATCCATTACTATCACTTTAATAGTGTGACAATATGTGCAGCCTGTGATACTGAGTGTTGTATTCTTTCCATCAGACAATGGCAAGACCAGATAGATGAGTTGCTTGTATGGTGGTTTACACCACTTATCCTACATCATCGAGTGCCAAGGAGGGAAATCCATTACTATCACTGTTTTTATCTATCTATCTACTATCACTGTTTTTATCTATCTATCTATCTACTATCACTGTTTTTATCTATCTATCTATCTACTATCACTGTTTTTATCTATCTATCTATCTACTATCACTGTTTTTATCTATCTATCTATCTACTATCACTGTTTTTATCTATCTATCTATCTACTATCACTGTTTTTATATATCTATCTATCTACTATCACTGTTTTTATCTATCTATCTATCTACTATCACTGTTTTTATCTATCTATCTATCTACTATCACTGTTTTTATCTATCTATCTATCTACTATCACTGTTTTTATCTATCTATCTATCTACTATCACTGTTTTTATCTATCTATCTATCTACTATCACTGTTTTTATCTATCTATCTATCTACTATCACTGTTTTTATATATCTATCTATCTACTATCACTGTTTTTATCTATCTATCTATCTACTATCACTGTTTTTATCTATCTATCTATCTACTATCACTGTTTTTATCTATCTATCTATCTACTATCACTGTTTTTATCTATCTATCTATCTACTGTCACTGTTTTTAAGTCTTTAGTATGACCCGGCCGGGGACAGAACCCGTGACGCACCCGAGCTCTACCACTACACTACCACGATGTTGGATGTTAGAAGAAATCACTTCAGCAATTCTATATACAATGAAAGGGAAACTAAAAATACCTACCCCACTCCCGCATTAAAGGATAAAGTTAGAAACTAAAAATAGAAACCATTCTTGAAAGTCGGGCGATAAATAGAGGATCTTACATGAGTGCTTATTTTTTATTGTTTTTATGAAACGAGTCGACTAAAATAATATGACGCGAGGCTTTTATTATATATATATAATACATATAATGGTTTTGCGGGTTAAGCATCTACCGTAAACCACTAGGCTAGGTAAAACTGTGAACAATTACATCATGGACTCTGCGTAATGTATCGATTAAGATCAGTTCGCGCAGACTGATCGGGACCAAAACATTCCGTCTCAGGGGGATAGAGGTATAGAGTAACGAGTCATGAAACAGAACATCTACAGCTAGATGAATGCTTTGACATCATTCGCGGTCTCAACGACACTCTGCTTTGACATCATAAAAACAATATCAAATAAGCACGAATGTAAGATTCTATTTATCACATAACACCATAAAAATTGTTTTCAATCTTTAAATCTATCTTTCTTCGCCCTCATATAAAAAGTGACCGAAGTTCACCCCGAAGTTCTAATGCATACTTCCACTGTAAAAAATAGTCCCTATCAATAACCTTTTGATTTTATACAAAATTAGCAACAAGGCACTTATAACATTTCATTTATCGAGATTTATTCTCTTTAAACAATATTTTTAATAAATGCCGAAATTCAGAACAATTGTAAACAATATGCTGTCATTTAAGGTGACGTCACACTGGAGTGACGTCACGTCCGTGCTGTGAGTCGGCTATTTATGTAACTAATTACATATGATATTTATGTCACTGCTTTATGTCACTCCTGGAGTGCAAGTTATGTGATAAATCAATATATGTTATCTGATAATAGTTTTCAGATATGCTGACTGATATGCGGTTATGCTAATTTTGCTGATTTTGAATGGAAGTCACTGTGCTCATATGACTGGTCACAAATAGACAAATCGCAAACTATAAACGAAAACGTAAAACCAGGCAACTCAAAGGGTCTTTTTGCAATAAGGGTACATGTCACCTTACATAATTTGACCAGGCCGACCTTTGCTCATATATAAGAATTTATTTTTCATTATTATGGGATTTGTTCTAGCGAGTCATAAGTAAGTGATTGATTGAATTTTAGACTAGATGTTTGTTTTAGTTTATACAACCTTTTTTATGATTGTTTTCTCTAATTCAGTTGAGTTGAAACTATGATAATGCTATATTTGTTAGAACATGAGGGATGTTGCTACACATACTAGGGGTCATAGATTTAAGCTTTACAAGACCAGAGTTAGAACCGAAAAAAGAAAAAAGAATTATAATATTAGGGTAATAAATGACTGTAATAACTTACCCTCAACATAGTAGTTGAAGCACCTACCCTTAATACATTTAGCTTTAAATCCAGACTAAGTAAGTATTGGGTTTATCCTAACAAATTCAATGCTAGATGTTATATGCCTTAATAAGTGATACGTATTGTGTCAAAACGTCATTTCCAAAGAAATGTAAATGTTGTAAATATGTCAATATGGCATTTTAAAATGGGAAAATCCCGATACCAGTAATTACTCATTCGGAATTAAAATGATAAAAGAAAAGAAACGTTAGTAAAAGTCTAACCAAGTGATATGTGCCAGGACTGTAAATCGTTTGAACCGAATGATCAAATATGAGAGCATAATAGTTAGATAGGTCATTTAAAGAAAGTGTACCCAACGGTGAAAAACTAATCGAAATCACTAACCACATCACAAAGAGGGAAAACAAAACCTAATGGACCTGTTAAAAGCAGAATGCTTATCAGTTTCGACTTATCTGGTCTCTACTACTACATGAACTACAAATTAAATATAGACCCCACGCGGCCGTGTGTTTTTCTTCTTTGTTTTTTATTATATAAATATTTCCTGCAATATTGTGTGGGTAAATGCTCTTCAAGTGTATATGACCGTCTCGGTGGTGTAGTGTTAGAGTGTGCGCCTCGGGAGCGGGAGTTCGCGGGTTCGATTCCCTGACGGGTCATACCAAAGACTTTAAAAATTGAAGTAGTGGCTACCTTTCTAGGCGCTTAAGGTTGCGGGTTAAGCATCTACCGTAAACCACTAGGCTAGGTAAAAATGTGAACACTTACATCATGGACTCTGCGTAATGTACTGATCAAGATCAGTGCGCTGACTGATCGGGGCCAAAACATTCCGTCTCAGAGGGATAGAGGTATAGAGTAACGAGTCATGAAACGGAACATCTACAGGAGGTGAAAACTGTCTGTCCGGCTAAGCCTGTGCGGCATCTTAGGCTGATCCGTGTCGATAATTTACGCAGAATCCACAATGTTGGTTTTCTCGCGGAACGGTTCATATACACCGCACTGTACAATTGCATCTTACTAGGCTACATGGTATATAGTGAAGAGGTTAAGAGCCAAATATTGGCCAAGATGCTCACATCCGGAAGAAAGCACAGAAACTTGCATACGAGTAGTTTATTATATGAACTATCCAAACAGATTAAGATCCAAGTGGTTCCAAAAAGGGATCTTAAACAAATACGGGTTTGAAAGAGATAACCCTTTTTCACCTTTTTCGCCTTTTTTTGCTTTGGAGATGTACAAGTATTAAAACTTAAACTAACTGTGGCCTTAACATTTATTAATTCGCCCCAAATTCAATTAAAACATGTTATTGTGATTTTCAAAGGATATCATTTGTATGCTTTAAACATTTTTCTCACAGTCATATTTATTCCAGTGCGTTTTGTAACCCTTTCCCCGAAATGACATTTAAGATTAATTCTTGTTAATTGGATGTCCCGAATAAAGCATGATTATTTTTTTATATAATGAAGATCGAAACTGTGATATGTAACAGTAAAATAAGTGGTAGAAAAGGGGAATATTGCTCATTACAAGCAATACATCCTTTTTCCAGAATGTTTTCAAAGTTAGTATTCTGCTTAACACTTGTTAAACATCAGTGTTTATGGAGGAAAATATTTTAAAAAATACTCATATAGTAGTCTTTCAAATGTTATTGTATATGTATCAAGTTTTTGTCCTGTTAAACAAACACAAGTTACAAACTATTATGGAAAAAGAAGCTATTGATAAAAATGCGTTCATTTGGAGAAATGGCTTCTTTTCCAAATGTTTCCATTCTTTTTTGAAGAAGAAGAATCCAAAATATTTTTTGAGGTGATGAGTTAATTATGTAGACTCAGATCAGATGCACACTTGATTAACATTTCTTTACAAAACTTACATTCTTTTCTCTATCACAACGGGCCTGACACAAACACAGATATGTGCATGGCAAATTAGCCTTGAAACATTTGCAACGTCCTGCACACATCGTTTTACAATTACACTTAATCAATTCCCTGCAGACTTTGGAAGCTTCGGGAAGTTCGCTCCATTTCGGAATGCATCTGTCCCCAAACATATGCTGCTTTGTACACTGCCCTCTTAATATGTTGGATTAAAGCACTTTTTGATGGAGGTATGTTTTCAATTTGTCGACTTTTCTGACAAAACAAATATTTTCTAGCATCAGTTACAGAATCATATGCAGAAGTTTTAGCACATACGCAGTACAAGAAAATAAATTAATTATACTTCTACTTACAGCTATCCTCAGATATTACGATATGGTTTCAAAATATGTGCTTTATTTATTTAAAATAAAATATATAACATTTTATTGGCGAATTGCGTCTTCTTAATATAAACAGTTATATACACTAGATGGTGAAACAATGTTGTGTCCTTGCCAATTCGCGATCGGCACTGATGATGATATATAAAACCAAAATAAAAACAACGTTGACAATTTATCATCCTCTAAGGTTTAACATTCAAAAGACGTCAGATGTTGACGCATCAAAATACGTTTCATCGTGGAAAAAGCTCCACAAATTAAAGTGAACAGATCAACTCGTTTATGAAATTGACATGTTTTTAGGCGACGTTGGAAATTAAAATGTATTCTTTGCGGAAACCAACTACTGTTTACACGTGTTGAAAAAGACGTGCATGCACATCCATGAAAAGGATCTAAAATGGACACTGCTTTACAGCAGTTTCGTAAAACCCTCTATGACTTAATGGCGAGCAGTGCAGCGCCAGATCAGACTGAGTGGATAAACAGACGGTGTTTCAAGTTTAAGTATCCTATAGCAGGGTGAAGTATATGTTTTAAATAATAAAATAGCTATGACACATTGTCTATTTTTAGATCCTTGTAACTGTAATAAATAATACATAAGATTAAATCGTGGTTTTCCAAGATCGATTTACTCAGTGTAAGGTGTTGGGTTCTATGTAGTAGATACCCACACATTACAGCTTTATATCATATTAAAGCCACCGGAAAATTAGCCGGACAGGTGAATATGAATAGACACAAGCTCTTATTACAAGAAAACCTCTCGTTCCGTTATATCATCATTTTAATTTCATTTGTAGAACCTCTCGTATTTTCTGAAAATTTGAAAGTAAGATTCACTGCGGGATAAGGGTAAACCTTATCATAACATTATTCATTATTTTACACCATTTGGGGTTTGAAAGACACCCTACTTTTACATCATTTGGGGTGTGAACAACACTCCACTTTTACATAATTTGGGGTCTCAGCGATAGAGTGCTTTTTGGGGTCTGAATGACACTCGGCTTTGACATCATTTGCGATCTCAACGACACTCAACTTTTACATAGTTTTGGGGTTTGAATGACACTGGACTTTTACATCATTTGGGTTCTCAACGACACTCCATTTTTACATCATTTTGGGTCACTACGGCACTCCACTTTTACACCATTTGTGGTCTAAATGACAATCCATTTTTACACCATTTGCGATCTCAATGACACTCCACTTTACATAGTTTTTGGGGGTTTGAACGACACTTCGCTTTTAACATAATTTGGGGTCTGAATTACACTCCGCTTTTACATCAGTTGGGGTATGAATGACACTCCGCTTTTACATCATTTGGGGTCTGAATGACACTCAACTTTTACATCATTTGGGGTCTGAATGACACTCCGCTTTTACATCATTTGGGGTCTGAATGACACTCCGCTTTAACATCATTTGGGGTCTGAATGACACTACACTTTTATATCATTTGGGGTCTGAATGACACTCCGCTTTTACAGTATTTGGGGGTATGAATGACACACCACTTTGACATCATTATGGATTCTGAATGACACTCAACTTTTTGCCATCATTTGGGATCTGAGTGACACTCGTATTTGACAATATTTGGCGTCTGAACGACACTCCGCTTTTACATAATTTGCGGTTTGAATGACACTCCGCTTTTATTTACATAATTTAGGGTCTGAATGAAACTACGCGTTTACATAATTTGGGGTCTGAATGAAACTCAACTTTTACAAAATTTTAGGATCTAGACGACACTCCGCTTTTACATAATTTGCGGTTTGAACGACACTCCGCTCTTACATAATTTTGGGTCTGAATGACACTCCACTTTGAAATCATTTTAGGATCTAAAAGACACTCCGCTTTTACATAATTTGGGGTCGGAATGACACTCCGCTTTTACATAATTTGAGGTCGGAACGACACTCTGCTTT
>JASEVX010000012.1:32169234-32204234 GCA_031761405.1 Serripes groenlandicus
AATCGATGTACCAAAATAAGTTTAAACTGAATACAATTTGCATACTGTGTTTAGTACTCCCATGACAATAAATGTTGTATATTTAAACTATCAATCCAGAAAAGC
Organism: Serripes groenlandicus; assembly: GCA_031761405.1. NCBI lineage: Eukaryota > Metazoa > Mollusca > Bivalvia > Cardiida > Cardiidae > Serripes > Serripes groenlandicus. The sequence goes on from JASEVX010000012.1 coordinate 32,169,340, forward strand.
ATTGTGTTATTGACAGGTTGTATGTTAACCTTTCGCCCTGATATAAACGGCTATTGACGCCATAGCAACAAACGTGATCTGAAAACATTGAGAGCTCGTTCATAAGGAATATTCCTTCGTTTACCAAGGCATTGTCACTTTAAGCAACTACACCAAAGAAACCTCGAATAAGTTCACGGTCTGTAAGTTTTTATTTTATGGGCAATGCCTCTGCCACACACTGGACATATTGTTAAGTCGTCTGCACAGGTCGTACATAATCTGTGATGCTGGCACGGGAGAAACAGGGTGTTGATGTCGGCTGTTTTACAGTTCATACAGAAAAGCTGTAGTCGTAACTGTTCGTGTTCTTCTAGGACATCTACAAATAAAATGCACACATATCATTAAGGTAGAACACACCTTAAAGGCTCGGCGATTTTTCATAGGGGGATGTTATTTATTAACAATGGTTTCCGTTCGATTTCTTACGACGTCATATGGAAACGACCGAATGCAATAATTATTTTTTACAATAGCATAAAGATAAAGTCATGGAAGCTAAATCGGAAGTATACGGGCAGAATCGTTAGCTAAATTAAGACCTGTGATTTCCTTTCGATTTCTAACGACATTGTACGGAAACGAACGAAGTTCTACAATAACATACAGTTAAAGTCATGGAAGCTAAAGCGGAAGTATTCGGACAGAATCGTTAGCTCAATTAATACCTGTGATTTCCGTTATATTTCTAACGACATCATATGGAAACGACCGAATGCAATAATACTGTTCTACAATAACATACAGTTAAGTCATCGAAGCTAAAGCGGAAGTACATGGACATAATCGTTAGCTCAATTAAGACCTGTGATATCCGTTCGATTTCTAACGACATCATATGAAAACGAACGAAAGCAAAAATACTTTTTCGGCGATAGCTGATTAACGTGGGTTTTGACCTAGATGTTAAACAAATGATCTACAATGTAGACAAATCAAATGTTGTATTAATAATGTCGAAGAAATAAAGGAAATGAAACGTTTTGATTGGTTCATAGTTAAGTTGGCGGTCCTACGAGAGGCACCAATAAGGTGAAGTTTTAAAATGAAATGTTCTGCATACAACCTTTAATTGTTTTCCTTAAGAAATACATTTCAGTGAACAAAACGTATGAAATATAATATTTAAGAGCAAAATATTAATTACTATTGAAACATGATAAGTTTTCAGATATTTATCGTCAATTGTAACTTATACTGTGTTACATAATACACCTCTTTGGAGCCTCGCGTAATCCCCAGTCATGTGATAAATTCTCGGCCTTGAACGAAATTTAAGTCATGTCGCGCTAGTGTTATGGATGTTGACTTGGATTGTCAGGTGAAAGGTCTGTGGTTCGCTTCCCGACAGAGGCCAAATTTAACCTTTATCTTAAACAAGAAGGCCAATATGTTCCTTTATTGCTCACCTGGATACCATAGTCTATAATAAAATGTTATCAAGATCAAAAAGGGTCCATTTTGACGTAAGAATTATACACTTTATATGCTACGATCTATTTGATATTCAGCATGTAAAGTTTAGTCGTGAAATGACGAGTTAAGTCTTCAAACCATTTGGTTTACTGTTTGCTTAACATTGACTGCAACAATAAAGTGTCATACAAGCTGAAGTTTCTTTATTTTAAATCTGCTCTAACTAGATCAATTAGATAAACAAAAAACATAGATACTGAAATATTAACAGATATTAACTTAAGTGTTTAATGCCTCTAGTTATAAGTTAAGTATGACACAAGCTTTGGAAGGAGAGAGGGAAGTCTATTCTCCTTCCAGTTGAGCAGAAGTATGATAACAAAAAACGAGAGTATATAAACAAAAAATACAACTAATTCTAACAAGTTTTAAAGATATTTAATATCAAAATTAAGCATTTATGAAATTAAAAGAAAAAGTTCTGATGTATAGTCAACATATAGCAAGAATACAATGGTCTGAATGAACAATTGTATGGGAAGGAACGTTTTAAGTTTAGTAATACAACAGAAATAAATAGGAAAAAACATCACCCGAATCTTTTTTCTGAGCTTTGATGAATCGAGTTAGTTGGGGAACAGTTATTAAAAACAATTTAAATGTGTCTAAAGTTTTGTAAACGGTAAAAGATGTACATATTTTGTATCTTGTTGTTTCTCAAATCAGTTAATACAATTTATTCAATCATAAAGGTTGTTTTTTCAAACATATTACAGAGTTTTTCTTTACAATAATATTTGTTGGTTGCTCCCTTTTCGATTACGTCACCCCATGGTACAAAATTAAAACCTATCCCATACTGACGCCGCGCTTCCACGCGGCGTCAATAACTCACAATTGATAGAAACATTAACGTGTGCAGAGCTCTGAGAAAGTATGAACCAAATCATGATTCGAACTCGTGGCACCATTGTGACCAATAATGAAAACTTCTGCCAATATCCAATGATATGCTAGGCTCGGCGATATCATGCTCATAGGAAAGGCCATCATCGAGCCATGTTACGAAAACCCCGATCTGCGTTTTTTTTTTAAAAAACAAATGGCAGTTTGGATACATTTACATACCAAACCATTTCACATGAAGGGAAATTTAAAAACCGTTTTCAAAATCGCGTTGTCTTAAAGATCGGTTTTCATGGCATGTGTTCCTATTAATTATAAGCGATGCTCTAAGACGACCAACATTGTGACCTTTGTTGGAAACGATTTATTTACATATTCATACTATGTGATCTGACTGTGCCTTGTATGCCAGAGACTTTGTGAACGCATTTTGTTTTTAGCGAAGAGCGTAGACCCGGATGAGTCTGCGCAGATGCGCTTGATGATATGGGTCTATGTTGGACTGCAATGGCCAATGTTTTGCTTTCAAGGAACACTACTCAATTATATTGTGTATCTCGTACATATTGACGCTGTGGAATATTTACCTTTTGATTTGCGTGTTTGCGTTTCAGCCACTTGACTTCGATTTTGTTCGATTTCGTCAATAGTTATATCAACTGATATTTCTCTCTTATCTAAAAGAAGTATTTAAAAGTACTCATTTAGTGAACGTATAAACATGGATGTATCGTTCACAAGAATAATAAAATTAATTAGAAAAGAGCCAATTGTTTTGCAATTGTGTGGATCAAAAGATATACAATATATATACGATACAGCAGATCTTTCAGTATGAGTTTTATCTTTAATTTACTAATTGCAAAGCATCAATAACAGTATAAACGATATACGACTTAACATGTCAGAGCTGACAGTATAAACTTACACTTTTATTTTACTAAGAAAGTATACAACAACTGATGCAGGTAATTCAAAAGCGGACATAGCATTACAAATGATTTCTTACTTCGACTAACACACGGAGTACAAGCGCTGACAGTTTACTTAAAACTTACTTTCATAATGAAATTGTATGACAACTTAAGCATATGTAATACATCGGCTATAGCTAGACAAATCTTGGGTCCACTTAAAGATGGTGTACCAGAGCTGACAGTTTAAACATAAATTTACTTTTCCCAACTTTAAGAAATCGTAACCCATCTCAAGTAGATGTTATAAAGTGGCTATAGTACTAAAGAGGTTATCTTATATCTACTTAGAGACAGGGGTGTAAACTATCTGACTTTATGCGACCTTAAACCATGGATGTTAGTATACATACTCGGTATAATGATGTCACCAAACTGTTTATAATTCTAGCACTATACATTTAATATATTTTTATCTTGATTTTATTCAGTTTAGGTGGCATAGCAGACTTAGTAGTATAAACCTTATCTTACTTTTACTAAGTGCCTGTATTGCTGGTTCTATCTCTGCATGGTTGTAACCCAGTTCAGACAATGTTTCTATCACCGCACAGTGTTCTGTGTGTGATCCCTGGCTTGGTACCTCACTTATCTGTAGATTACGAATTTGTCTGGAAATATTGTGTGGATTGGACGCAGCTTGAACGACGATAGTCTTGAGCTGAAATAGTCAATGTTTTACATTAATACAAGACTGTTCACAGAAACACATCACGTCATCTGGCAATATGTATGTAATTGAATTCGTGAGAGACATATGACGGAGTTGTGATCCAAATGTGTCAACGTAGGCCAGCCACACAATTCATCAATGTTGAATGAAAAGAAAAGTGATACCATTGGACCTATGTTAAACCAAATAATTAATCACATAACAATGTCAGTACCATAACCAGTCAAGTTACGCCAAATATATCCGTGGCCATGCTGATCATGCTTTATAGTCCCTAACAAATATTATTTGCGTATAAACGAGTGTATACCTTCACCAGTATACATTGGATATAAGACAATGACTATAAATTAATTGTAAATATGTATAGGATGCAATGGAACTGTTTGATTCTGACCATGTTACATGTAAGTAGAGTAGGTGAAAAACCAGGTTCATCCCGATTCTTTCAAAATGACGGTGACCTTATTCACGGGGTGAACTTTTCTTGCACAATACATGACCCCAATTTTCTTAGGATTAGTTTAAAGCTTAGAGGTAACTCTTTTCAAATGATATAGGGTGTTTTACCTATAAAACGTTAAGAAAGTGTGACAATTGAGGGTTAGAACTGGTTGATTTACATGGACAAAAAGAAGGAATTTAATTGGTGTAACGTGATCTATATATCGTAATTCCTCACACCACACATCGTGTACCATCGAGATAAATAAGTCATAATAATATAGAGGGACGTTCATTAATTCAAATATTGGTTGTAACAACCACATCGTTTGAAGTCAAATCAAGGTGGAACACCCCCTAACGAACTCGCTGATTTCCGTATGAAGTAGTAAGAAATCAATTGGAAGACAACTAACTAAATCTGTACTTATTGTTCTATTTTAACACTTGCCTGACTATGATGAGATATTGCCAATGCGATATAATCTTCCCCTTTAGTCTCTATGAGGAATTTACAGTGTGGAAAGTTGATACAGTGTTCTATGCATGGGTCGTCAGTAGGGTCACACCGTTGTAAACCTCCGTCACAGGAAAAACACCGTACAACGTCACGGGTACCTAAAGTATGTTAAAAACTTGTGAGAAAACATCGTACACAATCAAGGGTACCTGAAGTATGTTAATAACTGTTTAAAACATCGTACAACGTCACATGTACCGGAAGTATGTTAAACAGATATACTAGTGAAAACATCGTACAACGTCACGGGTACCAGACATATGGAAGAACAAACATAAACTGTCCATATCTCACTTAAAACATACATAAACGTCGCTGCAATACCAAACACTCACTGTCACGTGTCTATAACATGTCGAGTCTGGTTAACATTTGCATCAGCCAATCAAATTGTCGCCTACAACATCGTTATATATCAACAGGGGAGATAACCAATACCAATTAACGAGATATTGAAGCGGTGATGAGTGTTTCGTTTGTACATGTATAGTAACCACCGAGCGTTGATTGTATTTCCTTTGAACAAAACAAACGACCATCTACTTATGAATATTTAGAGTCAATTCGAGACGACCTTTTATGCGGTCGGTCAGATCCAATATACGCACACCGAAGTATGTTGGTCTCCCTTTAAATAATAAAATTGATACGTTATGTAAATGATATGAGTCATCTGGCTCTGAAACTGTTTTATAAACATCCTTTCATATCGCTAAAGATTCGTGGTGTCGTGACTAGCAATAAGGAAGATTACAATCTTCACGTTCTCAATGTCAAATTTATCTTCCTTAAATTTGCTTTTGGTATGTTAACGCATACACTACGAATTAAAATAAAAAGAGTCGCTTCTAAGAATTTTGGGTTTTAATGAATCTGCGTTCAATGAAGACACAGTCTCACCATAGCCTTCATGTTGGTTTTCTCGTAATTCGGCTCATATGATCCCGTTACGTAGAGATATTAAGACCGTTAATCGCTAGACGCGACTCTAATATATGTAGATATCCCAAGCTGCAATGCCGTTTGACAGCTTTTGTTTGCACTTGAGTGCTGCTTTGGCCCATTTTATACATGTCTCCAGACTTTCAATGGATAACTTAAACCCTCCATAAATATTATCCAATGGCTAAAAGTAATCCATGTTTTGAACGACCGGCCCCTGATGTGAATCGGTTCAGTCTGCAACTACGACCAACCAATGTATTTACCAACGCGGACAAAATGCAAACTGTTTCGGAAATTATTTCCCTTAAGTCTTTATTAGGTACACTGAACATAACATATAAGCATTTACCTGTGTAATAAAATCCTGCTGCAGCAAGTTTCTGTGGAGTCTGTACCAGATTGGTCGGCCAACCGCTGTATGACGATAGTCGGACAGAATACGAAATGTAATCCGGATGTCGGTGTGTTGAGACTACTTTTGGTGGGGATGGTGTGACAGTTTGTGGTGTAGCATGTCCTTTAAAGGAAATAAATTTGTTAAATGGGGTGCCACAAGGGACGAACCGAGCTTCAATATTGTATGACCAGTGAATACCAAGAGAAACTGGAACAAAATCAATTATTATCATATCAATTAGCGTTATCAAGTTTTGGTGTTTTTTTTATACTTTTTCCAGGGCCTACAAAAACGCGTATTAGTAGTACATGCTATTTCGTTTTAAAAAATAGCTAGACTTCGTCCTCTACGTCTCCTCTAAATTCACGCTGACAGTGTGCAAAACAGTCAGCATAGTCTGCAGAGAGTATCACATATCAGTTAAATATACATGGCGTCGCATGTCGGTCGAAATATTGTAACAGTTTGCATAACCAAACTAACAAAAGCTACGAGGAAACAATGCAAACTATGTACGGTAATATTTTATTTATTTATCAGGAAGATATACACATTTTCATTATTGAACAAAGAAGCCAGGACGTAAAATATGTAGTTTTGTTATCACCCGCCCCCAACCCCCTCGCAAAAAAAAGAGAGATAGAGAGAGACATAGAGAGATAGAGAGAGACACAGAGAGAGACAGAGAGAGACAGAGAGAGACCAAGAGAGACAGAGACAGAGACAGAGACAGAGACAGACACACACACACCGAGGCGGTTTTGCCAGGTGGTCTCTTTTCGGGATACATCCACAAATGGATATTTCAATGTACATTGTATTGCTATTGACAAAGGCGTGTCCTTTGTGTTTGTAATTCATATCTTATTTGCAAAATTACGGATACATAAAGCTTCATAATATACTTGAACAAGTATTCATTAGTGGTGAATACATTATATGATAACAATGGGAAACAAAAAAGCTAATATGTCTTTGTACACAAGTGTAAGAAGATCAGGTTATCTTTGTTTGGGACTAACATACCGTCTTTTGTATCAATTGTTCAATTAGCACTCTGTCACTGTGGTTGCTCAGTAACATGTCTATGGTTCTCACAACAGAAGAACGAATAAGCAGATATTTTTTAATAAATGGCAAAGAACATCAAATTGCATACATGTATATCTTTTGGCATTGATTATAACCATTCTCCAGAGTATTGGCGGATATTTGTAAGACTAGATACCTAACACAGATGATTACCACTAGATACCTAACAGAGATGATTACCACTAGATACCTAACACAGATGATTACCATTAGATACCTAACACAGATGATAACCATTATATACCTAACAAAGATGATTACCACTAGATACCTAACACAGATGATAACCATTAGATACATAACAAAGATGATTACCACTAGATACCTAACACAGATGATTACCATTAGATACCTAACAAAGATGATTACCATTAGATACCTAACACAGATGATTATCATTAGATACCTAACACAGATGATAATCAATATATACCTAACAAAGATGATTACCACTAGATACCTAACACAGATGATTACCATTAGATACCTAACACAGATGATTACCATTAGATACCTAACAACTATGATTACCACTAGATACCTAACAAAGATGATTACAATTAGATACCTAACACAGATGATTACCACTAGATACTTATCAAAGATGATTACCACTAGATACCTAACAAAGATGATTACCACTAGATACCTAAAAAAGATTATTACCACTAGATACCTAACACAGATGATTACCACTAGATACCTAACAAAGATGATTACCATTAGATACCTAACACAGATGATTACCACTAGATACCTAACAAAGATGATTACCACTAGATACCTAACACAGATGATTACCAATAGATACCTATCAAAGATGATTACCATTAGATACCTAACAAAGATGATTACCACAAGATACCTAACACATATGAATACCATTAGATACCTAACAAAGGTGATAACCATTAGATACCTAACACAGATGATTACTATTAGATACCTAACAAAGATGATTACCACTAGATACCTAACAAAGATGATTACCATAAGATACCTAACAAAAATGATTACCATTAGATACCTAACACAGATGATTACCATTAGATACTTAACACAGATGATTACCAGTAGATACCGAAAACATATGATTACCACTAGATACCTAACACAGATGATTCCCACTAGATACCTAACACAGATGATTACCATTAGATACCTAACACAGATGATAACCATTAGATACCTAACACAGATGATAACCATTAGATACCTAACACAGATGATAATTAATAGATACCTAACACAGATGATTACCAGTAGATACCTAACACAGATGATTACCACTAGATACCTAACACAGATGATTACCTTTAGATACCTAACAAAGATGATTACCATTATATACCTAACACAGATGATTACCATTAGATACTTAACACAGATGATTACCAGTAGATACCTAACACAGATGATAACCACTAGATACCTAACACAGATGATTACCACTAGATATCTATCAAAGATGATTACCATTAGATACCTAACACAGATGATTACCACTAGATACCTAACACAGATGATTACCATTAGATACCTAACACAGATGATTATCATTGGATACCTAACACAGATGATTACCATTAGATACCAAAGAGGTAAAACTTGATGAATAATTTAATTGCATTCAATTATTATCTTCTGCAATTAAATATGTATATGTAATGTCTTTTCAGTTTCGACGTGCATGTAAATGCGACCAATATGCAATACATGTCCAGTCTGAACGTTGGGTTAGACGTTCCCTTGCGCCTTTACAATATTCGCTGGTTGAAGGTCGTTTATTGTGTGACGAGGCCAATGCGAAAACAAAATTAACACGGAAGAATTTGTCTTACCTGTTGTTTCCCCGGTTACAGTATGGAGTTGCGTATTATTCACAGTAGTGTTTCCCTGTGTCTGTGTGGTTCCAGTTGCAATACTTTTCTGTAAAATTTGAAGAGCAGGGTACCATGAAAACCGATATCAATAAAGGGATCGTGAGTGCTAATTCATGCCCGGCCATTAATTATTTCCTATGTCATTGTAATTCGCGTTATTCGTATTCCACCAATGAACGAAATAGTGTCTACTTATGAACGTAGCCTGTTGCTAGTAAAGAATGTTTAGTGAAGATCTGGTGAGAGAGAGCCGATAAACACATGGTTATGTCAATTGACCACGCGGTGTAAACGAAAATATGTTGAAAACGTTGTTAATCAATCAATTAACTTAGATTAATTACCTTTATCTCGCTGAGTCTGGTTGGTCCAAGAAGTTGTATTAAGAATCCACACTTTTCTCCCGAATACCGCACGTGTTCTAGTAAAGGATCGTCACTCTGGATGAAGTCTTTTAATCCAAGACTACAGTAATAGCAGCGAACAAGATCTCCCTCTTCTGAATTGAAAGATTGTACTCATGATTAATTTCTCCTTTTGCCACGATGTTTTAAAAAGAATCGTAGTAAAAAAGAATTGAGAAATGAAATCAAGAGTAGGAAGCTTGCATATTTGCTCTGTCTTATCATAATCCTCACAAGTTGACTGAAGCTTCTAATAAGCATATGTAAGGACATGTAATATTCTAGTGCTATAACATAAGACTCCGTTGGCAAGCACTCGAGCTTGTGAGAGGTCATATATTATTGGACTAGTAATATTCAGACTTTAGATTTTAGATTTTGATCAGACTGCAAATCATGCCGAGTGAACAGACCAATTTCGTCTAGAGCGGATTTCAGTGCAGACGACGACATTCTGCCACTCGTGTATTCAGAACATGTGTACACATCTATTTATAAATTATTCAAGCGCTTTTTTTGAAATTGAGTAAACGGTGTAAATGTTAATATCTATCTGCCTGACTCGGTATTTTCCGGATAAATAATAACGGAGAATGCCGTAAAGTATGATCATCCTAATGAAAAATGCACCGCATATAAAGCTGTTTACACCATGTATAAATTAGTATGGACCGAACATATTGCCAAATGCATAGCGTACTATGATTGTTTATGAACACATACATAATAATTCACCAGGTATAAAGATACGTGCAGGCACTTCATATATTAAAACATACACCGTATCTATTAACCAACATACAACGTATACATGTAAAACTACTGCATACACAAACAAATACACCACATATAATGTCATTTGTACTGCATAGTATATAGTTTGTATTGCACATAACGTTTTTTGTACAACGTATAATTGTTATTCTACTGTTTAAACACTATTTTGCACTGTATATTATTCAATAATCACTACACATAATAGAAAAGGCACTGCATATCATGAATAATGTACCACGTCAAATAAAAGATTTTCATCATATACGTGAAAATGTACTGCGTATAATACAATACAACATACTAAGACAGTAAAGGCGTTCCATACAAAGTAACTTTCAAATCGCATTGTGCACAACATACTTTTTTAGTCACAAACATTCTCAAATGTTTGTACAACCGGGCTCCAATTCCACAACATTACTTAGCGCTAAGTAATACTTAAATACTTAAAAGCATATTTCATCATTTGTTTACCTAATATTTTATAAAACATGACTGGTGGAATGAATTTAAGTACATGTATATGACTAAGTTGACATAAATATTTATCTTGCTGACTAACAATTCTTTTAAAGAAATGAAATATTTAGGTATTTTTTATTATGGAAACACGAATGATGTTTGATGCGTTTAAGTATTTAGGTATTACTTAACGCTAAGTAAAGTTGGTGTAATTATACAACACGTAGCCTAACAGGAAAGATCACGAGAATATGACATGACCTCGTGGATCATGTAAGTGGATGTTGTTGTTTTCCGTGTTTGACAGAAAGTCATCTAAAGCTTTTATGATTCTGAAGATCCTTTTAAATGTTTCCAACGGGCAGACGCATTTTTACCCATCTGCAGCAGACGAGATTTGAAAACAGTGTGTCAAAAGGAAAAAATAGCTATATAAGGAATATCTCCACATTTGCCACAATGTTTTCACCACTCACCAGCGACATGGCTAAAACATGCTCATCTTTATGCAAAGCCATTCCCATCAAAATCCCTTTAAATAATAATAAAGGGTCCGTGACGTTACAGGAATGTAAGAACAGTGATTACAATCCTTTAATTACAGGGATGTAATACAAAAGATGAAATGATTAAAGAAATATAATTAATATTTCTTTTGTTTTTGTTATAATATTTATATATTTATTCCGAGTTTTTGTTATGATATTGAAATATTTATTTGAGATTTTGTTAAATGGACTTTCCTGTAAGGTTACGCACCGTTTAAAAAACAGAATCAATACCTGTGTAAAAGAAGCCGTAATTTGCAAGTTTCGTAGGATCTTGTATACGTGAAAACGACCACCTTGCATAGGAAAACAGTCGTTGGCTTCTATCACTGTAGTCTGGATGCCTGGCTTGTGGAGGAATCAATCCATTTGTGAAGGCATTCTCGGTGTGGCTGGTGGCGGAGACAGTATTTAAATATCGACTATTCATCGATATGCATGAGCTAAAACAATACATTTATTACACAAGTAATGATGACAACAATGGCAATAATAAATTTATCAATGACATATATTGCCTCGTTTTGACTTTTTGTCTTCCGTATTTATCGATTGTTTGATTGATAGGTTGGTCTTTAACGTCGTCGTTTCGAGACTCTTTAAGTTTTATAACGTCGAATCCTTGGTAAGTTACCAGTACTACTGGTCCATTTATCCTGACATCAGGAAGTCAGTCTTAGTGCTAACCCAAAAATCCTGAACGCCAAGGAGGGCAGCCATTATTACCATTTTTAAAGTCTTTAATATGACCTTGTTGGGAATCGAACCCGCATTCTTATATATCTATATAAAGTAAAACAGTTTGTATCAATATCTTACCCCTTTTAAGATACACTGCAAAGATGATTTCCTTATTTGATCTGGTCACTGTAAATTATATATAAGTTTAGTTAAACATTTAACTGATACAGACGACTTGTGACGCTTTATACAGAAGACAACTTTTGAAAACAGTGTTATAAATGGATTAATTGCTCCAAAACAGTAATTATCAGTCTTTATTTCCTCCTATACAGAAGATTTCATTTTATAATACAAACAATACAAATAAACACAATATACTACTTTTTCCCGCAATGGTTTCAACATTTTTTTATCGGACGTTTTCAAACCAGAAGACTCTAAAATATGCTATTATTAAAACAGTCAATAGACAAGTAAAAGGAAGTCTGAAACGTCAACACTTATATCAGATCAATAACTGTACGTCATTATCCACAAAAACAACAAAAACAACAACAAAACTTGAAAAATAACCACGTTGGTTGCAACCCTATGCATTGTTTTACATACAATGCCGCAAAGGGGGGAGGCAACCTGCAATTATACTAGGAAATCCTGATACCCATTCGAAAGCTATGCTAAATACGTATTCATTTATAAATAAGTGACCGACCTGTCACATTGCACCGTTAGTTTCTTGATTTTAAGTCTGGTGTTCGTAAACCGATCGTTTGCGAATAAAATCGTTGTGACCAGTATGTTGGGGTAGATACATGTAAGTGGCTACATGCTGTCGCATAGCGCTTTATTCGATCGTCGTTTTTGGAGCCGTTATCGACAGACATTCTTCCAGAGTCAACACACTACACAATTAATAAACTAGTTTTCGGAATTACTACGTCCCTGATAACACAGGCACCTCCGCCGAAACAAGTTCTAAGCGGGGTAATTTTCATGCCAAACAGATGATGTGATCAAAGCACTGAAAGTACTGGTGGGTCGAACCACTGAAAGTACTGGTGGGACGTTTGTGTTGGTATTCGTTAATTAAGGTCAGAAAACCGGTTGCAGGTGTATGTACAAAAGAGATGTGAAATCCTGCAGGATGTAACATAATTGATGGACATTAAAGGTAGAAGAAGACACTGTATGTAGTTTTATTTGAACTTATCAATAAACACGAGGTCCATTATAGTCCTATTTCGCTCACCAGTGTAACATAAATCATATAGTTGTCCATGCAGATATAAGGAAATCAAGCTCCTGATAACTTTCAAAGCAGTATAACTGATCAAATTTACATTTTTCTAATTGTAATAATCTCTAAGATTTAATTATGATAAGTGAACCTCTAATCCCTGCTACGCTCATCCTGAAGGTGTTGCGTGTTATCTAGCAAGATCTGTGTAATAAACTGCCATTAATGGCTGATTCTAAACAAAAAACTAGTTCTGATTACTTAAGCACAGAGGTTTAACAGTGAAATGTTGGAGTGAAATTAACCACATGTATTTTTTTCTGAGCCACTTTTAGCCAATGGCTCAAATGGCAGATGAAGATTTATTTAAATGATTATTTATTTGCTATACAATGTGACTACTAAAGTATCAATATTATTGGGCCAGGGGTTTCCATGAAACCGATCTGGTAGCGTTGTTTGTAATCTTAAGTGATCCACACAAACACTCTGACCAAATTTAAGATTATTGGGAAGTAAAAGATAAGAAACGATAAGAAATTGTTTATTAACGTGACTCGAGTGAAACACATTTTAGTTAACAATATGATATAAAACAAAAGAAATAACCACACTCGGCCCTTTGGGCCTATAAGTCACCGTTATTTGTATACATATGAACATATTTACATATTATGGATATACATAACATGTGTGACTCTAGACCGATAACACAGTTTTGATTTGATTTGTTCCAGTGACCTCTTGCAACCGACTGTCTGACCTTAATTAACGAATACCAACACAACCGTCCCACTAATACTTTCAGTGCTTTGATTCATTTTGTAAGGGACCAAAATGCAAACACGGGTCAAATCAGGCTGACAAGGAAGTTATTAGAATAAACATTGTTTAAAAGTGTGCCAGGCCCCTCTGCATTACCTAGCATAGTATTGGTTTCTTTACCCAGGGATCATGAATAAGTGAACTATGGCTGTGATATAACAGAAATAATGTTGAAAATGGCGTAAAACTAATAAAACAATACATAAAACAAACATCACAGTCTTGGTCGTGATTCTAGTAAATAGTTCCAAGAATTCCAATAGTTAAATGTACTTCCCCTGACGACCATTTTGTTAGGCAAATGTCTTATAAATTGAAAAGAGAAAAATCAAACAAAATATAATTAAACAACTTCGTGTACAAAAATAATTAAATAAGGGACACTATATATTACACATATAAAGTGTACCTGATTAAATCAAGAAGCTGCTACAATCAGATAAAACAAAATCTTCAACAAAATATGAGCTGTTCCGACATAATGGCCTCTGCGTAATGTACTGACCCATATCACCCTGCGCAGTCCGTGCAGGCTAATCCGGGCCGACACATTCCGTCTGAGAGGAATGGGGTGTAGAAAAATGAGTCCTGAAACAGAAAATCCACAGGAGGCGAAAGATATCTGTCCGTGCTAGCCTACGCCCGGCCGGGTAGCTCAATTGGTAGCGTATCTGACTCGTGATCTGGAGGTCACGGGTTCGATACCCGGTTGCGGCGACATTCTTACAGGCGATTTTTCCATCGCCTCTCACCTCTGATCTATGTGAGAAAGTAGTCAGTGGCTTCGAAAGAATGTTGTGTAAGTACTGGTGTAGGAAAGCCAGGAAAACATGGGTAGGTGCACTGACCGCCCATCCTCGGTACCCAGGCTATTCATAACATATATGATACCCTGGGCAAATTGGCTAGCGAAACTTCGTAGTCATGAATAATTCATGAGGTGAAATCCAGCCGCTTGATTGGTTGCATGCTACAAATTTTACGCGATGTACAGTAATAACAGTGTACGAGGGGTGTTCGGAAAGTATCGGGACAAGTGCCTTAACATTCTTATTTTTTAATAATTGTACACAATTCTTTAAACATACATAGCTTTATATACCATTTATTCATTTTCAAAAGCAATTACAATTACAAAATTAAAAATAAGACGCTAGTTATATAGAGCTATGTATGTTGAAAGAATTGTGTACACATATTTAAAAAAAAAGAATGTTACGGCACTTGTCCCGAAACTTTCCGAACACACCTCGTAATTACGGAGAAAATCGAGGAGCACGCTTTACGAAGTTTCGCTAGCCAATTTGCCCAGGGTATCATATATGTTATGAATAGCCTGGGTTCCTAGGATGCTGACCGCCGTGATATGACCAAAGCTGTTGAAAGCGGCGTTAAACTCCAAACAAACAAAAAAGCTAGCCTACGCGGCAACTAAGGCTGTTCCGGGTCGATACTTTACGCAGAGTCCACAATGTTGGTTTTCTCGCTTGACGGCTCAATTATGGTTGCAAAACTCGTTGTTTTACCTTGATCTATTTATAAACGTAGTCTGACCTAGATATTGTTTAAATGTACTCGTTAATGGACGTGTGTTCATAGTTTTCTAAAACCAGGACTCCAAACAACAATCTTTCCACGCAACTGGCTGCCTTTCCTCATCGACTGTTAGCCCATTGGTGGAAGACGAATGGCCCTTGTCGCATCAAACGTCGGAAAGAAAGTTGTCCGAGCAGGGGTTCAAACTCAAAACCCCTTGATTGATAGACAACGTCGCTACCTGCTGAGCTAAGGGACGTATAACTTATCTACGTTCCTGACCCCATTAATGTGTATCATATTTGCCTGTCGAAATAGGCGACTGTGGAGATAATTAATGCAGTTCTTAAAACTATGTATTGTAATTAACAAATGAATAAGAGTGTGACAAAACCAAAGCCCAACAATCATAAACGTATCTCAATTGAGCATACAGCATGAGTTAAGTATGAACGGCGAGGGTAAACAAAATAAAAGGCTGCTGCATACTACACAAATGCATCAAGTGCCATCGAGGTGTAGATGCAATAAGACTCCAACTCCAATGGCACGGCTCATATCTCTTTCCCACATGTAGACGCGTATAGACGTTTCTACAGCTGACAACCAATGAAAACATTGTGACAAAAGGAGAAATTGCTAATGATGAGCAATTTCTCCTTTTGCCACACTATTTTTAACTCTATTCTAAAGCTAAACTTTTATATTCAGATGATTTCAAAATCGTGTGCCATACAAAGCTATACACATTAAGCGGCAACATGTTTCCTCGTGTTTATTGTATCGAAATATCTTTGTAAATGTACCTGATTTAGGTTAATTCCAGTTAAAAGATCCTGTATTGCGTGGGAATGAGATGCAACATCGTCTTAAACGTGATTGTTTTTTATATTTTAGCAGAGTTAATGTATATATGTCTGTTAGTATTGATTATCAATTAACTATCGACAACAATTTGCATAATCCAGAAGAATGCGGTTAAAAAAACATAACTCGGGGTATCGTGGATCTATTAATAAACTTAAGATTGACCTGGATAACAAATGAACTCTTCTGTTCATTCAGGTAACCATTTCCGATACATACTGTAGATTTGTTTAGTTTGATTGGGGTTTTACGCCGCTTTCAACATTATTTCAGTTTTATCACGGCGACAGTTCACGTATTCATGATCCCTGGGTAAACAAACCAGTACTAGGCTAGAACATGTGCCTTGCCGCGACTGGGGATCGAACCCGGGACACCCGGTTTCAAATCCCCAACGCTAACCACTCGACCATACTGCAGTAGACAACTTTTGTTCTTGTAAAGCGTAATTAGGCTCGGAGGCTTTTGATTACAATTAAAGTAGATTGTATTGTATCGATTTTATGTGATTTTATGTAAAACCGTGTTTACCGAACGCCAAATGCATTCGTACATTTATGGCTTTGCATCTGCAGTAGACGATATTTGAAAACAAGGTGACAAAAGGAGAAACTACTACTACTACTACTACTACTACTAATACTACTACTACTACTACTACTACTACTCCTACTACTACTACTACTACTACTACTACTACTACTACTACTACTCCTACTACTACTACTACTACTACTACTCCTACTACTACTACTACTACTACTACTACTACTACTACTACTACTACTACTACTACTACTACTACTACTACTCCTACTACTACTACTACTACTACTACTCCTACTACTACTACTCCTACTACTACTACTACTACTACTACTACTACTACTACTACTACTACTACTACTACTCCTACTACTACTACTACTACTACTACTACTACTACTACTACATCTACTACCACTAGTAATTCTACTACTACTACTACTACTACTACTACTACTACTACTACTACTACTACTACTACTACTACTACTCCTACTACTACTACTACTACTACTACTACTACTACTACTACATCTACTACCACTAGTAATTCTACTACTACTACTACTACTACTACTACTACACAATTTACTAATTCCACCAATTATGATGATGATAATACTACTATTAATAATAAAAGAAATATACCTTTTTCACTAGCACAATTTAAAACACTTCTAATCATTTTGAAGGGCACTTCCTAAATATATATTGTTATAGTTCTAAAAAGAATATTCTGGAATAATGATAATGATAAGGACGATGATAATGCATTGTCATTTCTTTCTAGTACAATTTTCAGAACATCTCTTTTATCACGAAAATTAGCAATGTCATTTTACATTGAATGCACGTATATATATATATACATGGAAACTATATTGGTACAAGAGCAGGATCGGGTTATTTTACTCTGTGTAAAGTATCGGCCCGGATCAACCTAAACATGCCGATATTGCCGATGTCTGTTGAACTCTTACTATATATACATCTGTGTTTCATTTGGTATGATTCTCACTATCAAAAGGAGTCAAGTAAACATTATTTCCGACAAAACAGTCGGTTTATATTCGTTTTTACTTATTAGTCTAGACCATTTTGGAATTCTGATGAAATCTCTTGAACCTCGCGTTCTATTTTTTGAACGTTTAATACGAAGCGATAAGAAAGATAAATCCTCACCAAAATCAAATCTACCAAAACATAGTTATCTCTCTTTAACCGTCTGTTTCCATTGAATTTTTCGAAAATTTCAAGATGTTCTCGAATTCGTCAGCTGCATACTGTATGTGGGGAAGGGTGAAGTGATACTGCTATCAGGACCATTCGGATGTTATCGGGAACTACTTTAAAACATTGTGACAAAAGGAGAAAATGCTCATCGTGGGAAACCGATTTTCCCACTGCGTATAATAGTATAATTAGGTCAATAAACAATGTGTTGGGTTTCGCTACATAATGACCTAGTATAAAGATAAACAGAATTAATATTGAATATCGGGGAAGGTTTTTCTCAAAATTGAGTTGAACTATCGAATGATAAACCATCGACAGTACAACATTTTATCCAATTCAAGACAGGCTGTTTCAAGTGGTAACGACTTCGAATCCAAGAAGTACATTTTATGTTATTACCTTTTTAAAATGCTACTCTGTTCGTTTTATGGGAGATTTTTTTTGTCTGTCTCAAATATAACTTTCTGAATGAGAAAGAATAGGCTTACATGGTTTAAATGATGTATTGAACATTATCGTCTACTAGAATTTAGATTGATTGATTGATTGAGGTTTAACGCCGTTTTCAACAATTGTTCAGTCATATCACGGATTGTCCACATAGACATAGCCCATTGGTGAAACTCGAATGTAAACGTTACTAAATCGTCAGGCATACGCCAAGATGTCTATATACGTTGCAGATACGTCAGACATACGTTAGAAGTACGTTACTCATGCGCCATCAATACGCTAGCTGTACGATACACCTTCATGCTAGCGTATTTCAGCGTATGACCAGCGTACTCGACCTATGAATAACGTATCTTTAGCGTAATTCGAGCGTTTTCAGCGTATGCCCTGCGTCTGTTTTGCGTATAAACCATACGTCCGAATATGCGCACAATTTTTAGGCATGCTTAAAAACAAATTCTGCCTGGCCGTATGCCAGCGTATGTTTGAAACGTTTAAAACCTATGCCTAACCCCTAGCGTATGTCAGCGTATAACAGCGTATGAGTGATATTTTACATACGCTGGGGCATAATACGATGCGCAATAGTGTGACAGCGCCATTACACTGGTATGATAAACTTTGTGTTTACATGTCTACTTATTTTTAGAAATGACGTAATCGCCGGAACTACATTCCTAAAATATTAATGAGCCGATACACCAGAAAACCAAAAGTGTTGAATCTGCGTAAAGTATCGACCCAGATCAGCCGAAGCATGCCGCGCAGGCTAACCCGGACAGACAGTTTACGCCTCCTGTGGATTTTCTGTTTCAGGAAACATAACTCGATACCTCGATCCCCTACAACAGTACGTGTCAGCCCGGATTAGCCTTCGCAGACTGCTCAGAGTCCATAATGATGGTTTTCTCGTGGAACGGCTCATGATACATGTTGATAGTATAGCTGTCACAGCAATGAACACACACAAATAAAGGGCAGAAATAAAAGTTGTAATGGTTTTAATTACATGTCAACATATTATAACAATGCAAATACGAATCAAAAAGGATATCGTTATATAAATCACACGGAATCGTTATGTTCAGTCCTACTTCATTAACTGTCTTTCTTCGTTGAATGACCTGTTTATTATCTCATGGTAAATTCATAGGTAACCTTGTTTAAATACAATCTAAACCGAGTTCTGTCCTACAATGAGAAGCATAGTTATCTATGTTTCCACAAGTATTTTTACACTTAAATGCATCCACGATTAACGACACATGTTGAAGTTATATCGTCAGTCTGTTTTCAACAACGAGAAAGGGTTCACGAACAGCCTGGTCTACCAATGGATTCCTCTTTCATACAGTAGCCTGCCAGTTCCGACATATTATAATTATGCGTTACATCTAGATATCCAGAAAATGTTTCTTTTGGTTATATAACTTTAACATTAACGTACAGTAACGAACAGGAAGTGTTTATGATCATTATTAAAACTAAAAGTTTCGTAACGTGTCTTCGAAATGTCTACCCACACCAGTGACGGTATCCTTTTCCAAAAATGAATATTTCCGATCTTAATGACTACTAAGCATCATAATTTGTTTGAATATATTCTTTTCTATTTCACTTTTGATTGCTACTTGAACTTCCATAGCCTAAACCAACTTAAAACAACGACTTTCTGATCCAATACAACTATTCTCTCTTTTATCTTTCATACAGCAGCTCTGACAGAAAATGTTTCTTCTTGTTATGTAACTTTATCATTTACGAACAGGAAGTGTTTATGATCATTCTTAAAACTAAACGTTTCGTAACGTGTCTTCGACATGTTTACCCACAACAGTGACGGTATCCTTTTCCAAAAATGTATATTTCCAATCTAAACGACGCCTTACCATTACAATTGTCTTGAATCTAGTCTTCTGTATTTAAACTTTGAGTACAAATTTGAGCTTCAATATAGCCTGAACTAACTTAAAACTACGATTTCAGATCCAACATAACTAGGCCTATGCATTTTCAAAACACGGCGGTTGACATACATGTTGACCTATCGCGTGTACTGAAGCGACGGCCAATCCGCAATACATACATTTCTATTTAAAATATGATCGAGTTAATATTGCCATGTAAACGGGTATTATACACATAACGTAGTAAACATCGAGAAATATGGAATGAAATTCAGAACTCTTTGTCGTCAGTACACAATGTATTCATGCGCACGCGTGACGTCATTATATTTTAGATGGAGGCATTTTTGAATGGGCTATTGTAATTGTGTATGTAATTTCTTAAAACTAGTTAAAATGAATGTACCTGATCATAATTTAGCATTCATGATGCATAGAATATTACGTCCTTGACTTTCGACATGAACTTTACCTGACTCGTCTGAGAGAAGTGATAATTCTCCAAACCGCGTGAGATAAAGTTCATATCTTAAGTCAAGGACAATTACACACATGCTTGCTAAGGAAATAGCATTTGTTTGTCCCGTTTGCATATATATATATATATTTGATCGTCCAATCATCTAAAAATATGCATTCAAACGAGAATTATATCAAATACATTTAGGTTATGAAAAGTGGACATACTTTGTTATTCTCTTCATTGCATCCGTACAAACTCTATGACTGATATGTAGTATGACACATTGTTTTACAAGACAGTTATAGTTTTTAAACGTTTTTCGGCGCTAGCTAATTAACGTGGGTTTTGACCTAGATGTTAAACAAATGATCTAGATTGTAGACCAATCAAATGTTGTATTTAATGAATAATGTCGAAGAAATAAAGAAAATGAAACGTTTTGATTGGTTCATAGTTAAGTTGGCGATCCTACCAGAGGAACTAATAAGAGAAGTTTTAAAATGAAATTTTCTGCATACTAACCTTTAATTGTTTTCCTTAAGAAATAAATTTCAATGAAAAAAATAAGTGAAAATGTATGTAATATAATAATTAAGAGCAAAATATTAATCATATTTGAAACATGATAAGTGTTCAGTTATGTATCGTCAATTGAAACGTGTACACCTCTTGGGAGCCTCGCGTAATCTCCAGTCATGTGACATATTCTCGGCCTTGCACGGGGCAATATCATGTCGCGCTAGTGGAATGGATGTTGACTTGGATTGTCAAGTGAAAGGTATGCGGTTCGCTTCCCGGCAGAGGCAAAGTTTTTTTCTCTCTCTCATTCATATCAAAACCAAAGTATATATATATGAACTAAAACATTTATAAACCAAATATTACATATTTAACGTTATCGTTTTCTGTCATTCTAATAAGTAAGATAACAGATCAAATAACATGCGTATGTTACATTTCATAGTGTTTTCTCATATTGATCGACGTTTATCTTTTTAAAGACATTTCTTGTTTGTAGATTGCCTCTTTTTTCTCCTTCCAAAATAAATGTGTTTTTTTATATGTTAATGGTGTTCTGTGCTTGTTGATAGTTTTCAACGATCTTCTTCTATAAGTGCTTTGATTCATTCATTTACCACTTGAATTAATTACGCATATATGTTTTATATTAAAGTCTACTTTAAATGGTTCAATCGGACAGAGTGAAGTATTTTTTGCAATATCCTGGTTTCAACTAATCAATGTAAAGGTTAGTCTATTATTGTCTCAGTTAACATTAAACTTGTTGTTGTGTAGGATGTGGCTTGGCTGTTACATAGCTAATCAATCAAGGTTTGTGACGACGGTAAAAACAATTGTAATCCCTACCGTACACACTATAACTACATGTGGGAAAAGGTTACGGTCAATCACAGGGACTTTCTCCTCTAAACATAGATATTACCCTATATATGCATAGATATTAACAAGGGTGGACACAGTTTTCTGGGTCGCCTCGCTTCAACTCATTGTTTTCAAAGTATTCAAACAAATATATGCATTTGAAGTACGGAATCGATCAATAATGCTTTTCTCTGTCGAACTATACCAAAATAACGTGAATTTGTTCTCTCTGCGTATGTTAATTCCTTTGAAATATTCGCGAATTCGAAAAAAGGACAACAACCTGGACCAAAAACGAAAGTACCTTCTATCGACATTTCGGAATATTTCGGGTTTTTTCGTTGCGGTAATTGTCAGTGATATTGCGATTATTTTCTGTCACAATAACACTGACCATTTAGCAGCGAAAAAACCCAAATCATTCCGAAATGTTTCCTGGAAAAATAATCGTGATTAGAAGGTACTTTCGTTTTTGGTCCAGGTTGTTGTCCTTTTGGCCAATTCGCAAATATTTCATAGGAATTAACATACGTAGGGCGAACAAATTCACGTTATTTTGGTATCGTTCGATAGAGAAAAGCATTATTGATTGAGTCCGTAGTTCAAATTCATATTTTTGTTCGAATACTTTGAAAAAAATTAGTTGAAGCGAGGCGACCCAGAAAACTGTGTCCACCCTTGTTAATATCTATGCATATATAGATAGGGTAATATCTATTTTTAGAGGAGCAATTCCCTGTGGGTCAATAATAGGTGGACTAAATGTAAATATGGCATTGCCTATCTACATAGTATGCTCCGATCTGTCATACAAACACTTACACAAGTTGCTTCTGACAAACAATGTAAATTTGGAACCGAAAGCATTGTATCAGAGAAAGATCATAGAGCACTTAGCTCATAGCTCTTCAATAAAGATATATGCGTCACCTTGCAGTCTGATCAGACATATAATCTAGTCGTAAAAGCACAATTGAAACCTCTGATGAACATCTATGGTCAATAACATAATATGCAAAAAACATCCATAACGCATTTACTACCTGTGTAGAACCAGATCAGCCCACGCATCCGCGCAGTCTGATATGTCTCTGCACTGTTCTTCAATTATTAATAGAAGGTTTAAAGAAACTTCTGTAAAGTACCTTCAATTTGGATTCTTTAACACCAAATCGTAGGCAAGTCTTTTTCCACACGCGTTATAATTACATTAAGGTTTGTTTTCGCAGAACACCACTCAGATATAGAATATACCAGAGTATAATATGCCATTTTAGCGTAATTGTCATAAAATCTTACACATATATCGAAAGGGTGGTTTTCGCGCTTTCATTTATGGAGATTTTCAATATTTTTGCCCAGACTTTAATAAATTTGTTGTAGTTGGGAAAAGGAAAATGGTTCAAATAGAAGATTACAATCTTCAATGCTAATAATAATTAAATTGTATAATCATCTAAGACCTATCTTACCTTGTTTAACTGCAATCAAAACGGCCGTTGATATGAATATATTCTTGTTTTAGCTAATCGTAATCTGCCCTTCCTATAACCACCAACATATTTACATTTCTTATCGTAGAACCAAGCACACACTTATTGTTCCAAGGAAAATAAATTCAAGTCAATATGCAGTATTCTGCATTGGGAACGATTCCAAAATGATCTATCGATTTCATAACAGCGAAGCCGAAAACTATAAAACTCTGATAATTTTCAGCGCTCAGAAATATACTCTGAGTTCAAAACAAGACTAACGGTTTCGAATTCGAAAGTTGAATTTTATTCTGACCAATTCTGGGGATCATTAACACAACATTACATTTGTGGTATTCCAAAAGTGAATATGCGGTCAATAGTTAGCTACCAGTCACGATTTTTCTAGGGTTTCCAATATTCATTTTGATCATAATTATATTGTTAACAAAGCTTAACTATGCAATGAGTACCTTGTTCCAAAGGACAAGCCAATGTACAATAGAAAATGCATATTTTAATACTGTATTGTTATTTTCTCATGACTATAAAAGAGTGACAATATGTGTAGCCTGTGATACTGATTGTAGTATTCTACAATCAGACAATGAAAAGACCAGATAGATCATTTGCTTTGTATGGTGGGTAACACCACTTTTAACAGTTGTTCTGTTTTATCATGGCGTTCCGGGGAAAGTTAACAATTATGTTTGTCTATTATTCCTAACCGAAGCGAGACAGTTGTAATGCTTATCCCACAGCATCGAGTTCAAAGGAGGGAAATCCATTACGATAAAAAAATATGCCTTTGGTATGACCCGGCCGGGGACAGAACCCCGAATTAAGATATGGATTTTCCCACGCTACGAGTCGTGCAATACGTACCCATTTATCGCTCCCGCAACGTAATATTCCTTTTATTATATACCTACGATCGATGAAGAGCGAAAAAACTATTAAATATACAGATTCAATACATTGTTTATTGGGGATACCTCGCTGAAAGTATTCCGCGCACTGTCTGACGTCACAATCTTGTATTTACACCGCATGTAGATACGGAATTTTAATCGCGAGTTGGAATTAATCATGATTAAGGGTGAAGTGATAAAGAGTGTGTATGTTTCGTTTGTGGTCTTTTTACACCGTATGTCAAACCTAAAGTATCAATTATAAAATCGATAATTGTCACGCGTACGTTTACCCGAGTTCGTATCATGTGTATCCAGACATCACCTTGACGACCGGTTTGATCGATATGTTTTAACAAACACACATGTATAAACGGTGACAGTCTGCATATCATTACGAAAGTGAAAGTCAATTTTCGAAAAACCTCCCAGCTTAACCAAAACCTAGTCGAGATTTACATCATAGACAGCTATTACAACAATTGCAAAATCATATTTAACATAGCAGTATGTCTCAAAAGTATGCAGCTTTCCTCTTTACATCTTTAAAATCTAATTCACATCAGCGAACAAATTGAATCGTCCGCAATTTTGTTTTCTTACAACTTCCTTTGCTTTTTGTATGAATAAAATATATCATTACTTCGTTAATTATTTGATTCGGTTAAATATTAAATTCGGTTACCAAGCGACACTTGAATAATTATACGGATCAGAAAACGTTGCAATTCTGTTTATCGTTTCGAGTGGATACTTTTCTTGATTTACCTCAACTTGAAATTCAAATATATCTGTTGAGAAAAAAAAGAGTGTAAGAACAGTTGAAAACATGCAATATATACGTAAACAATAGCTTACACTTATACTTGGAAAATCGCCATTATTTGAAAAAAGAAATGGAAGAGTACCAGCATTCGAATAAACCTGAAATCGGGTACCGATTTTTGATTCGAAAAACGAATATTCGAATATATTCGAATAAGTAAAACGAATATTCGAATATCGTTTTCAGTATTCGTTCCCATCCCTAATATATATACAAAACACCTTTGTATGCGAAAAATGAGTGTATACCTTCACCAGAATGCATTGAATATATGACATTGAGTTCAAATTCATTGTAAATGTGTATAGGATGCACTGGAAGTAAATGCTTTGATCAATATAAGTATTTTGACTTTGTTAGGAAGAGAAAGTAGAGTACATGTATGTGAAAATAAAGTTTCGTCCCAGCCCGATTTCGTCCCAGCCCGATTTCGTCCAAAAATGACGGTAACCTTTGCGGGTAAAATCTTTCTTGCATTATTACATGCCCCTACCCGCAGCCCCCCCCCCCCCCCCCCCCCCACCCCTTTATAGGTGGATTTTGTCTTTTTCCAAAGCTTAGTGTTAGCTACTTTCAGTGATGTAGGGTATTCTACCCGAGAAACACTAAGCAAGTGTGACAATCGAGGATTGACACTGGTTTATTTACATGGAAACAAAGGACATTTATTTAGTGTATTATTTACCTATATATATAGTTTAGTTTATTTAGTCAGTGATTAAAGTTTACGGTTAATATCATAATTTTTCGGTAAAGTATATCCAAAAATTAATATGTGTTAATATGTTGCCTGAAAAAAAAATCAAATGAGCCGATCCATGGGAAAAAACCCATTGTGGAATCTGCGTAAGGTATCGACCCATATCAGCCCAAGCATGACGTGCATGCAAATCCGGGCAGACTCTTTTCGCCACCTGTATATTTTCCGTTTCAGGAATCATTACTCTATACCTCTATCCCCCTGAGACGGAATATGTCGGCCCGGATTAGCCTGGGCGGTTGATGCCAGGCTGATCTGGTTTGATACATTACGTAGAGTCCATAATGTTGGTTTTCTCGTGGAAGGGCTCATATGATTTAATTGATACAGATAGTATCGATATTTCTCTCAACAATAATAATGAAATATTAGTTTGAAGTGACTTATAGGCCCTATGCTGTCAGATGTTTGCTGTTTTCATGTTTTCATGATTGTTTGCTTAATATACCCGAAGCAGCCGAATTTATATTTTCTTATAACATTTTCACGATTGTTCTCTTTTCAACCTCTGTTAATAATATGATGCTATTTCTTATTAAAAGAGGCCTATAAGCCCAACTCGGCCGAATGTTTGTTATCTTTTTAATATTAAGACAGCTAATATAGGAACTGTCTACAGTTTTGATCTATTAGATTCAACGCCGTTTTCAACAGATTTTTAGTTATATCATGGAGACAGACAACATTTGCATGATCCCTAGGTGACAAACAAGTATAAGGCTAGGTAAATTGCCGTTTCCAGGGGCATTATATCAAACACCCTGTTTTTCTTTGCTTTTCCGTTCGTTTTATGTTTCCATGTTATGAATTGTATATTTTGTATTTGATTATATGACGATGTACTCTGTATAAGTCAAAAGAGAAACAATGTTCAATGTTTATAACCGCCACGAGCGAGGATCGAACACAGGACGTCCGATACTGTATCAGTACATATACGCAGCTCACGCAAAACAATTAATCAGATATTCTACGTACATATAACTTTAGATATTCCGATATATTTCCAAACATATTCAGCGACAAAACGTCTTGAATGTACGTTCACCCTACGACGTTTAGCGCAATACTTACGTTTTGATTGGGTAATATCTAGAGACCTTGAACCATGTGGTAGAATACACAATATTGTGCAATCTTTGTATATTCTTACCAATAAAGTGATAACGATAGAATATGAAATCGAAATGTAGAAAAAAAGTTAGATTTAACAAAAAAATAAAATCTACTTCTCTTTCTATCATAAGATCAAAAGATTTGCATCCTCTGATGTTGACGTACAAATATGCGTTTTATCGTGAAATAAACGCTCAAAATCGAAGCAAAAACATTTAAAAAGGTTCGTAGGAAATTCACATGTTTAAGATGAAACAGATTTAAAAGTATTTACATATATTTCCGCTGGATCTACACTGGTCGCAACTGCCGTACAATCGTCGAGTCAATTAGGTTTGTAATCGACAATCTATTCATTAATATTAGACACAGCGTTTAAAAAATACGGAGATCAATAAATCATTCATGCTTTTGAAAAATATCTAAATAGAAATTTAAAGTGGTCCTTGTTAACAATTAAGCAAAACCCGGTCAGCGAACAACATAATTCTGAATTTGTTTTCAAGAATATGCTGGTCGATCCTGTTATACTTTGATCGAGCACGTTGTAGTAAGATAAACAAACGGGGTTGACCATGTTTTTAAAAAAAAAACATGATTCAATTTCTATGTTTAGATCCTTGTGATGTTGTGGGTTTTTTCAGAGTTAGGTGTTGGCCCCCGAACAATTACAGCTTTATAACTTAATACAGCCACACTAAAACTAGTCAGTTAAGTGAATTTGAATGGATTAAAGCAAAGCTTTCAATAGTAATAATGTCGTTCGTTTAGTAAATATGAATAGCCTTTAGCAACCGCACTTTTAGTTATTCCTAATTACTATATTTTTTGCACAAATGACCGTTTAATAATAGACCACCTGTTAACAAAGACTAGATTGTTGCCTTCCCATGGGTGGTCTTTATACACAGGTTTCACTGTATATGTATTAAACATTACACCACAGAACAGAAAAAAGGAACGAAATGATTTAAAAGTTAACTTTATACATTGCCTGATTATTCAACATGTCAGGGCATGGATTGATACGGACCTTTTTATTTAGGTAAGATGATTATCCATTCCTGCACTAGTTGACGGCATTTTGTGAGCGATTATATCAAATTACTGAGGTGAAACGGTCTTAACCATACCCCACCCCCACACACACATCCCAAAAGTCCTATTTAAATGAGCAGAGAGTACTATCAAGTCCCGCCCTGAAACCAATCTAGACAAAACAAGGACATTACCTTTCCGCGATAAGCCAGTGCCAATGTGATGTAACCTTCCCCTTTAGTTTCTATGAAGAATTTACAGTGTGAAAAGTTGATACAGTGTTCTATCCAAAGGTCATCAGTAGGGTCCCATCTTTGTAAACCTCCGTCACAGGAAAAACACCGTACTACGTCACGGGTACCTGAAGTACGTAACATAGATAAATTAGTAAAAACACCGTAAAACGTCACGGGTACCTAAAGTATGTTAATAACTTGTAAAAACATCGTACAACGCCAAATGTACCTGAATTATGTAACATAGATATAAGTAAAAACATCGTACAATGTCACATGTACCTGAGGTATGTAACATAGATATTAGTAAAAACACCGTAAAAGGTCACAGGTACCTAAAGTATGTTTAACATATATATAAGTAAACACACCGTACAACGTCACGGGTACATGAAGTATGTAAAATGGATATACTAGTTAAAACATCGTACAGCCTATTGCAGCCAAGTACATTCATGTACTTTATCTATGGCAAAGCACATTTAATTCACTTCTATTTGAGTTTAATTGAATAGGAGTTCGTTTAAACGTGTCTGTTGCAATAATTACTTTGAAATTGAAGTTTAATCTAAATAAAGCACTTGACGATGTCTAAAACATAGATACCTACTCCAATAAAACAGTAACCGTGTATGTTTAACTAGTATTAATACAGAAGCCATTAGCGTCGAAGCAAGTTTTTTCTACACGTGTAATGACTATGATCTTTGCACGAAAGGCGATATATGGCTATATATGTAAACACTTCAAAATGAATTACCATAAAACAAGAATAAAGATATTTCAATTTCTTTACCGCCTCGGTAGTTTAATGGTAGGGCGTCCGCCTCGATTGAGGGAGGTCGTGGGTTCGATATGTGGATACCGATACAGCCTGCTACGCCTTCTACGATTAATATGCGAATTGTGCAGATCTAGATCAGACTGCGCTTATCTGTACCTAACGGTTGACTTTCGCAAAGTGCCGCTTCCATATTCGTAGTGAAAGGCGTGTATTAGACTAAACGAACGTTAAGATAAAAGCTGCAAACTTAAGAAATTGATAATAAGGTGTATTTAACTAGTATCTATATGTTAAATACTACAGGTAACCATGACGATGTT
Source organism: Serripes groenlandicus (assembly GCA_031761405.1). NCBI lineage: Eukaryota > Metazoa > Mollusca > Bivalvia > Cardiida > Cardiidae > Serripes > Serripes groenlandicus. Next base: position 32,199,426 of record JASEVX010000012.1, read on the forward strand.
TTTACTTATATATCTATGTTATATCCTTCAGGTACTCGTGACGTTGTACGATGTTTTACGAATGTATCTATGTTACATACTTCAGGTACTCGTGACGTTGTACGATGTTTTACGAATGTATCTATGTTACATACTTCAGGTACTCGTGACGTTGTACGATGTTTTATGAATATATCTATGTTATATACTTCAGGTACCCGTGACGTTGTACGATGTTTTACGAATGTATCTATGTTACATACTTCAGGTACTCGTGACGTTGTACGATGTTTTACGAATGTATCTATGTTACATACTTCAGGTACTCGTGACGTTGTACGATGTTTTACGAATATATCTATGTTACATACTTCAGGTACTCGTGACGTTGTACGATGTTTTACGAATGTATCTATGTTACATACTTCAGGTACTCGTGACGTTGTACGATGTTTTACGAATATATCTATGTTATATACTTCAGGTACCCGTGACGTTGTACGATGTTTTACGAATATATCTATGTTACATACCTCAGGTACTCGTGACGTTGTACGATGTTTTACGAATGTATCTATGTTACATACTTCAGGTACTCGTGACGTTGTACGATGTTTTACGAATGTATCTATGTTACATACTTCAGGTACTCGTGACGTTGTACGATGTTTTACGAATGTATCTATGTTACATACTTCAGGTACTCGTGACGTTGTACGATGTTTTACGAATGTATCTATGTTACATACTTCAGGTACTCGTGACGTTGTACGATGTTTTACGAATGTGTCTATGTTACATACTTCAGGTACCCGGGACGCTGTACGGTGCTTTTCATGTGATGGAGGTTTACAACGTCCTTCTGATGACCCTTGGATAGAACACTGTATGAACTTTCCAAACTATTTATTCCTCATTGAAACTAAAGGGGAAGATAACATACATGTAGCATGGACACGGTCTCATCATGATCAGGCAAGTTTTCAATAGAAGATTACATATGTATTTGTTTATCAGCCATTTGTTTCGTAACATATGAATGATCAAAACTAGATGTGAATTGACATACTTGTTAGTGTTATTAATGAAGTAGTAAAATTTATTCTCGTTAATTTTGCATGTATGGTCATTTGTATCGAGGGAAACAATTCATAATATTTCTACTGAGCGATCCGCCACTGAAAAATGAGACACTCTTGACATATTTGTCAGCTGTGAGAAAAATACTTATCTACAGCGCTAACAAATTAACTTTAAATTAATAGTAAACCCAAAAGTAAAGATTGTGTAAACATAAGGGATGGCAACGGTTACCGATATTACTAACCGGTTACTCGTACAATTTTGTAACCGGTTACCCGGTTAACCGTATATATTCATAGACAATAAATATCCACTGTTTAAGTCGAATATGGTTGCGCATGTTACTGATTCAATCAGTCAAAGACAGTTCTTTACCACAAAAACTGCACCTGACTTTTTTATCATCAGCAAAGCGTTCGAAATACTTCCATACAAAGGATGTAGCAGGCGGCATTATGGTATATATTCTGTATATTTTTTATATATGTCGAATGGAAAAGGTACATAGCTGCATATCTTTAAATACCAACTCAGGGGAAAATGTGTTACAAACTTCAAATTACTCTTCCAATCGTGTTGATAAATAATAATTTACAAAAACAACAATTCAAATGTATCACACTCACTCCAATTAGCTGTATTATCAAAACAAACGCCGAATATAATTAATAAGTCATTATCTTATAATTTCTGCCTTTATTAGACATCAAACTTTTTTAAAAAGAAACAAAGAGTCCTTTAATTGACAATAACACAAACAAACGATCATCAATAAAATCGAGTGTTATCGCAGTAATGTAAACACTGGCCGATCGAGGTGTGAATAATTAACCTCTCATGTTAGATACGTGTGAAAAATTGAAAAGAACAAAAGGTCAAACACAACTGTGTATATATTTTATCTTTTCTTCCGAATACTCGGTTACCGAAATTACTAACCGATTAATCAGAAAACGTACGGTTAACCGGGTAACCGATTAATCGTTGCCATCCCTAGTAAACATAGAACACTCCTTATGGCCTTGAGATTTCGATATGACGTCGGTATCTGTTACCTATATATTGAATCGGTGATTACCGTTTGAAGTCGGAAGGTTTCGGCATACGTTCTTCATATTTTCGCCGGAAATGACCGTCAAGCGTACGAACAATACCGATCTCTTACAACTTTATACGGAAATAACCGAGACCGTTAGGGGTGTTTTACCTTATTACGATTTCAAACCATGTTACCACCGATATTTGAATGAATAAATGAATGAACGTCCCTCTATATATAGTATAATGACAACATTATTATTAACCGCGATGACACCATATATGTGGTGTGAGGTTTCAAATATCTTCGTTTACTAATACCGCTCGGTAATTAAATTTGGTAAACCATTAGATAAAATATAATACGAGTATCTCATTCAGTATATGATATAATTCATTTTTATAAGCCATGCTACTTTTAGCTAGTATGTGACTTGTACGGTGTCCTGTTGGGGCCAGAGTGTTTTTCTGTGGACGGCCTCTTATCGTGGGCAAAAAAAAACGCGCCGATTTAACTTAAATCCGCGCATTTTTTTTTAAGGCTGTTTATATAGGATTCTATAGAGAATCCAGCAGAATTTTGTCGAAAAAAGATGCGATATTTTACAAATAAAAACGCGCATCTTTTTTTCATGGTTGCCAAAACATCAAACTGAAAAAAAAAAGAGCGCGGATTTAACTTAAATCCGCGTACTTTTTTTTCTCGGTCACAAACGGAGGAAACATACGGAGTGAAACTTCCCTCGACACCGTTGGCCATATTCTAGGTCTTACACCGCTAAATCCATTGCACTACAAAACGAGTATCCTGAGCTGTGTGTGTATCTTGTCTCATTCATGAATGTTATTGATTAGAGCTTCAAATAATTAAACCATTTCCCTCGTATTTACGCTTATTGAAGCCTCTGCAGTAGATAACTTTTAAAAACACTGTGGCAAAAGAAGAAGCAATTGCTTAAAACGAGAAATTTCTCTTATGAACTATACAGGTATTGTATTATAAGCAATATATATTGTGTCATTGTTTAGTTTGAATATTTAAACTCCTTTGAATCTCTGAGAGTGAGAGAGTTTGTTTGTTTGTTTGTTTTTGTTGTTTTACGCTGTTTTCAACCTTATTTCAGTTATATCACGGCGACAGTTCACTCATTCATGATCCCTGGGTGAACAAAACAGTTATAGGCTAGAAAATGAGCCGTGCCAATCTACCATCACCATCGTGGTGAACACCCGGTTTCAAATCCCCGACGCTATCAACTCGACCACGGCGGGTAGAGAAAGAGAGGGAGATATATACTACTGATCTATGACACCATTAAAGTACCCGTCTCGACAACTAAACTATGACCGTAGTAAACCGATCTTTAAAATAAACCCCAGATATTCACGAGCAGTCGCCTATGGATGCAGGAAATTGACCATTGAAAATCACCCTAGATCTTCTCGACAACTGAACTATGGCCGCAGTAAACCGATCTTTAAAATAAACACCTGATATTCACGAGCAGTCAGCTATGGCTGCAGACAAGAAATTGACATTTGAAAATCAACCTAGATCACTATCTTATATTTATGGCCGCAGAAACTCGTGCGGGATATAAGCCTAGGAAAATTGTGGTCAGTCCAGTATGGCTACCGGGTCTAGATCTATGCGTTATCCCTGGAAGAACTCTGACCTAACAGGAGGCTTCTGAAAATGGGGTTTCCATCGATATCCGTGAGTGATTTATGGCCGCACAGAAATTCCCGTCAAATATGCAATAAGTGACATATAGCTTAGTGACTTGTGGCCGCAGATAATCGTGCGAGATGTAGGACTAGGAACAATGGTGATAGATCCATTATGTATGCCGGGTCTAGATCTTGTCAATTATCAATTGCCACGGAAGATCCCTTGCTTTAAGGGCGTATGAAAATGAGCCTTACAGCGGTATCCGTGAGTGATTTATGGACGCACAAAACTTCCAACAAATATGCAATAGGTGACATATGGCTGCAGTGAATTGGCGGAGACATTAACCCATAGCTATGTGAGAAGTATGAACACGGGGTATAAAACTAATTATTAACTGCAAAGAAATATTCGGGGTAACAGGAAAGTCATCTTAAAATGCGCAATTCGGCAATATCTAATTGTGACTTATGTCCACATAAAATCGTGCGGGAAAAATGGTGATCAGTCTTGTATGACTAGCCAGTCTATAGATCTATGCATTAGCCAATTATCAATTTCCACGAAAGATCCCTTGCTTAAAGGAGGCGTCTGCGAATGGGCCTTCCAGCGGTATCCGTGAGTGAATTATGCCCGCATAAAACTGCCGTCAAATATGCAACAAGTAACATATGGCCGCAGGGAATTGGCGGAGAAATGAACCTGTCAACCATGGCTATGTTTGAAGTATGGACACGGGGTATAAAGCCTACCATTGGCCAATTATAAATTGCCTCGAATGATCTGGGATCACAGAAGAGTCGTCTGAAAATGGGCTTTTCACCAATATCCACTAGTGATATATGGCCGCAGATAATCGTGCGAGATATAGGCCTAGGAACAATGGTGATAGTTCCAGTATGTCTACTGGGTCTAGTACTTGTCATTAGCCAATTATCAATTGCGACGAAAGATCCTTGACTTAAGGGAGGTGTATAAAAATGGGCCTTCCGGCGATATTCGTGAGTGGTTTATGGCCCCATAGAACTGCCCGTCAA
>JASEVX010000012.1:32209234-32333804 GCA_031761405.1 Serripes groenlandicus
AATAGTTACCGCTTTGAATGACAATACTTGTTAAGAGATGAATCAGTTGTCATCAGCATTAGGGAAGAGATGATAAATACTTTCAGTATTACTGAGCGCTACGTAAGGTGGAATTGAATCATTTTCTTATTTTGTTGTTATCATCAGCCGTTTAGAAACGCTAACATATGTTATTTTCCTCAATCATATGAAACTAAGATAAATAAATATTAATATTATCATATCAAGATACTGTAAGCTGCGTGATTAATATTGCATACACATATAACATAAGCTTACAGAAAAACATAAAATGTAAACAGTCACAACCAAAGCACTAATGGATAGGAACTATTTTGGGATAACTAATAGACTTATCAACATTTTGAAGAAATAAAATAACATGTCTTCTAGAGGTCGACTACGCCGATTAAAACGTCAAAGTGTAATCTATGGCAAACTGTTTTTTGTATTATGTAGACGTTGATTTTGAAATAGAATTCACTTTTTAGAATCGTGTCTATTGCTGACAAAGAACGGCATGGGATGGAAACCAGGAGTCAATGTCGACTGGTACATCCTCAAGTTTACCCCTCAATCCGTGGTACCAATGTATGTTGCCCATATAAAATAACATGGCACAGTAATGGAGATTTCGGTGTAAGGTAATGCCAGCCAGTGCATAATGTCGATTTCCAATCTGTATTTGTCTGGAGTTTACAACTTGATGAGTTGTAATTCGTTTATACAGGCAATGTTCGTACAGCCGAAGCTACGATCTACGACCCAGGTCAGCCAATTCAGAATGTTTTTAAAGTGGTTGAGATACGATCTACGACCCAGGTCAGCCAATTCAGAATGTTTTTCTAGTGGTTGAGCTACGATCTACGACCCAGCACAACCACTTCGCAATGTTTTTAAAGTGGTTGAGCTACGATCTACGACCCAGCACAACCATTTCGCAATATTTTTAAGTGGTTGAGCTACGATCTACAACCCAGCTCTACCAATTACCAATGTTTTTGTAGTGGTTGAGCTACGATCTACGACCAAGGTCAGCCAATTCAGAATGTTTTTAAAGTGGTTGGGCTACGATCTACGACCCAGATCAGCTAATTCAGAATGTTTTTCTAGTGGTTGAGCTACGATCTACGACCCAGCACAACTAATTCGCAATGTTTTTAAGTGGTTGAGCTACGATCTACGACCCAGGTCAGCCAATTCAGAATGTTTTTAAAGTGGTTGAGCTACGATCTACGACCCAGGTCAGCCAATTCAGATGGGTTTTAAAGTGGTTGAGCTACGATCTATGACCCAGGTCAGCCAATTCAGAATGTTTTCCTAGTGGTTGAGCTACGATCTACGACCCAGGTCAGCCAATTCAGAATGTTTTTCTAGTGGTTGAGCTACGATCTACGACCCAGCACAACCAATTTGCTATGTTTTTAAAGTGGTTGAGCTACGATCTACGACCCAGGTCAGCCAATTCAGAATGTTTTTCTAGTGGTTGAGCTACGATCTACGACCCAGGTCAGCCAATTCAGAATGTTTTTAAAGTGGTTGAGCTACGATCTATGACCCAGGTCAGCCAATTCAGAATGTTTTTCTAGTGGTTGAGCTACGATCTACGACCCAGGTCAGCCAATTCAGAATGTTTTTCTAGTGGTTGAGCTACGATCTACGACCCAGCACAACCAATTCGCTATGTTTTTAAAGTGGTTGAGCTACGATCTACGACCCAGGTCAGCCAATTCAGAATGTTTTTCTAGTGGTTGAGCTACGATCTACGACCCAGCACAACCACTTCGCACTGTTTTTAAAGTGGTTGAGCTACGATCTACGACCCAGCACAACCAATTCGCAATATTTTGAAGTGGTTGAGCTACGATCTACGACCCAGCTCAACCAATTTGCAATGTTTTTGTAGTGGTTGAGCTACGATCTACGACCCAGGTCAGCCAATTCAGAATGTTTTTAAAGTGGTTGAGCTACGATCTACGACCCAGCACAACCAATTCGCAATGTTTTTAAGTGGTTGAGCTACGATCTACGGCCCAGCACAACCAATTCGCAATGTTTTTAAGTGGTTGAGCTACGATCTACGACCCAGCTCAACCAATTCTCAATGTTTTTGTAGTGGTTGAGCTACGATCTACGACCCAGGTCAGCCAATTCAGAATATTTTTCTAGTGGTTGAGCTACGATCTACGACCCAGCACAACCAATTTGCAATGTTTTAAAAGTGGTTGAGCTACGATCTACGACCCAGGTCAGCCAATTCAAAATGTTTTTAAAGTGGTTGAGCTACGATCTACGACCCAGGTCAGCCAATTCAGAATGTTTTTCTAGTGGTTGAGCTACGATCTACGACCCAGCACAACCAATTCACAATATTTGTAAGTGGTTGAGCTACGATCTAAGACCCAGCTCAACCAATTCTCAATGTTTTTGTAGTGGTTGAGCTACGATCTATGACCCAGCACAACCAATTCGCAATGTTTTTAAAGTGGTTGAGCTACGATCTACGACCCAGGTCAGCCAATTCAGAAAGTTTTTCTAGTGGTTGAGCTACGATCTACGACCCAGGTCAGCCAATTCAGGATATTTTTCTAGTGGTTGAGCTACGATCTACGACCCAGCACAACCAATTCGCAATGTTTTTAAGTGGTTGAGCTACGATCTACGACCCAGGTCAGCCAATTCAGAATGTTTTTCTAGTGGTTGAGCTACAATCTACGACCCAGCACAACCAATTCGCAATGTTTTTAAAATGGTTGAGCTACGATCTACGACCCAGGTCAGCCAATTCAGAATGTTTTTCTAGTGGTTGAGCTACGATCTACGACCCAGCACAACCAATTCGCAATGTTTTAAAAGTGGTTGAGCTACGATCTACGACCCAGGTCAGCCAATTCAAAATGTTTTTAAAGTCGTTGAGCTCCGATCTACGACCCAGGTCAGCCAATTCACAATGTTTTTAAGTGGTTGAGCTACGATTTACGACACAGCTCAACCAATTCTCAATGTTTTTGTAGTGGTTGAGCTACGATCTACGACCCAGCTCAACCAATTCTCAATGTTTTTAAAGTGGTTGAGCTACGATCTACGACCCAGCTCAACCAATTCACAATGTTTTTAAGTGGTTGAGCTACGATCTACGACACAGCTCAACCAATTCTCAATGTTTTTGTAGTGGTTGAGCTAAGATCTACGACCCAGCTCAACCAATTCTCAATGTTTTTGTAGTGGTTGAGCTACGATCTACGACCCAGGTCAGCCAATTCAGGATATTTTTCTAGTGGTTGAGCTACGATCTACGACCCAGCATAACCAATTCGCAATGTTTTTAAAGTGGTTGAGCTACGATCTACGACCCAGGTCAGCCAATTCAATTTTTTTAAAGTGGTTGAGCTACGATCTACGACCCAGGTTAGCCAATTCAGAATATTTTTCTAGTGGTTGAGCTACGATCTACGACCCAGCACAACCAATTCACAATGTTTTTAAGTGGTTGAGCTACGATCTAAGACCCAGCTCAACCAATTCTCAATGTTTTTGTAGTGGTTGAGCTACGATCTACGACCCAGCACAACCAATTCGCAATGTTTTTAAGTGGTTGAGCCACGATCTACGACCCAGCACAACCAATTGCAATGTTTTTGAGTGGTTGAGCTACGATCTATGACCCAGCTCAACCAATTCTCAATGTTTTTGTAGTGGTTGAGCTACGACCTACGACCCAGCACAACCAATTCGCAATGTTTTTAAAGTGGTTGAGCTACGATCTACGACCCAGGTAAGCCAATTCAGAATGTTTTTCTAGTGGTTGAGCTACGATCTACGACCCAGGTCAGCCAATTCAGAATATTGTTCTAGTGGTTGAGCTACGATCTACGACCCAGCACAACCAATTCGCAATGTTTTTAAGTGGTTGAGCTACGATCTACGACCCAGCTCAACCAATTCTCAATGTTTTTGTAGTGGTTGAGCTACGATCTACGACCCAGCACAACCAATTCGCAATGTTTTTAAACTGGTTGAGCTACGATCTACGACCCAGCACAACCAATTCGCAATGTTTTTAAGTGGTTGAGCTACGATCTACGACCCAGCTCAACCAATTCTCATTGTTTTTGTAGTGGTTGAGCTACGATCTACGACCCAGGTCAGCCAATTCAGGATATTTTTCTAGTGGTTGAGCTACGATCTACGACCCAGCACAACCAATTCGCAATGTTTTTAAAGTGGTTGAGCTACGATCTACGACCCAGGTCAGCCAATTCAATTTTTTTTTAAAGTGGTTGAGCTACGATCTACGACCCAGGTTAGCCAATTCAGAATGTTTTTCTAGTGGTTGAGCTACGATCTACGACCCAGCACAACCAATTCACAATGTTTTTAAGTGGTTGAGCTACGATCTAAGCCCCAGCTCAACCAATTCTCAATGTTTTTGTAGTGGTTGAGCTACGATCTACGACCCAGCTCAACCAATTCTCAATGTTTTTAAAGTGGTTGAGCTACGATCTACGACCCAGCTCAACCAATTCACAATGTTTTTAAGTGGTTGACCTACGATCTACGACACAGCTCAACCAATTCTCAATGTTTTTGTAGTGGTTGAGCTACGATCGACGACACAGCACAACCAATTCTCAATGTTTTTGTAGTGGTTGAGCTACGATCTACGACCCAGGTCAGCCAATTCAGGATATTTTTCTAGTGGTTGAGCTACGATCTACGACCCAGCACAACCAATTCGCAATGTTTTTAAAGTGGTTGAGCTACGATCTACGACCCAGGTCAGCCAATTCAATTTTTTTTTAAAGTGGTTGAGCTACGATCTACGACCCAGGTTAGCCAATTCAGAATGTTTTTCTAGTGGTTGAGCTACGATCTACGACCCAGCACAACCAATTCACAATGTTTTTAAGTGGTTGAGCTACGATCTAAGACCCAGCCCAACCAATTCTCAATGTTTTTGTAGTGGTTGAGCTACGATCTACGACCCAGCCCAACCAATTCGCAATGTTTTTAAGTGGTTGAGCTACGATCTACGACCCAGCACAACCAATTTGCAATGTTTGTGAGTGGTTGAGCTACGATCTATGACCCAGCTCAACCAATTCTCAATGTTTTTGTAGTGGTTGAGCTACGATCTACGACCCAGCACAACCAATTCGCAATGTTTTTAAACTGGTTGAGCTACGATCTACGACCCAGCACAACCAATTCGCAATGTTTTTAAAGTGGTTGAGCTACGATCTACGACCCAGGTCAGCCAATTCAATTTTTTTAAAGTGGTTGAGCTACGATCTACGACCCAGGTTAGCCAATTCATAATATTTTTCTAGTGGTTGAGCTACGATCTACGACCCAGCACAACCAATTCACAATGTTTTTAAGTGGTTGAGCTACGATCTAAGACCCAGCTCAACCAATTCTCAATGTTTTTGTAGTGGTTGAGCTACGATCTACGACCCAGCACAACCAATTCGCAATGTTTTTAAGTGGTTGAGCTACGATCTACGACCCAGCACAACCAATTGCAATGTTTTTGAGTGGTTGAGCTACGATCTATGACCCAGCTCAACCAATTCTCAATGTTTTTGTAGTGGTTGAGCTACGATCTACGACCCAGCACAACCAATTCGCAATGTTATTATAGTGGTTGAGCTACGATCTACGACCCAGTACAACAAATTTGCAATGTTTTTAAGTCGTTGAGCTACGATCTACGACCCAGCACAACACATTCGCAATGTTTTTAAGTGGTTGAGCTACAATCTAAGACCCAGCTCAACCAATTCTCAATGTTTTTGTAGTGGTTGAGCTACGATCTACGACCCAGCTCACCCAATTCTCAATGTTTTTGTAGTGGTTGAGCTACGATCTACGACCCAGCACAACCAATTCGCAATGTTTATAAAATGGTTGAGCTAAGATCTACGACCAAGGTCAGCCAATTCAGAATGTTTTTCTAGTGGTTGAGCTACAATCTACGACCCAGCACAATCAATTCGCAATGTTTTAAAAGTTGTTGAGCTACGATCTACGACCCAGGTCAGCCAATTCAGAATGTTTTTAAAGTGGTTGAGCTACGATCTACGACCCAGGTAAGCCAATTCAGAATGATTTTCTAGTGGTTGAGCTACGATCTACGACCCAGCTCAACCAATTCTCAATGTTTTTGTAGTGGTTGACCTACGATCTACGACCCAGGTCAGCCAATTCAGAATATTTTTCTAGTGGTTGAGCTACGTTCTACGACCCAGCACAACCAATTCGCAATGTTTTAAAAGTGGTTGAGCTACGATCTACGACCCAGGTCAGCGAATTCAAAATGTTTTTAAAGTGGTTGAGCTACGATCTACGACCCAGGTCAGCCAATTCAGAATGTTTTTCTAGTGGTTGAGCTACGATCTACGACCCAGCACAACCAATTCACAATGTTTTTAAGTGGTTGAGCTACGATCTAAGACCCAGCTCAACCAATTGTCAATGTTTTTGTAGTGGTTGAGCTACGATCTACGACCCAGCACAACCAATTCGCAATGTTTTTAAAGTGGTTGAGCTACGATCTACGACCCAGGTCAGCCAATTCAGAATGTTTTTCTATTGGTTGAGCTACGATCTACGACCCAGGTCAGCCAATTCAGGATATTTTTCTAGTGGTTTTGCTACGATCTACGACCCAGCACAACCAATTCGCAATGTTTTTAAGTGGTTGAGCTACGATCTACGACCCAGGTCAGCCAATTCAGAATGTTTTTCTAGTGGTTGAGCTACGATTTACGACCCAGCACAACCAATTCGCAATGTTTATAAAATGGTTGAGCTAAGATCTACGACCAAGGTCAGCCAATTCAGAATGTTTTTCTAGTGGTTGAGCTACGATCTACGACCCAGCACAACCAATTCGCAATGTTTTTAAAATGGTTGAGCTACGATCTACGACCCAGGTCAGCCAATTCAGAATGTTTTTCTAGTGCTTGAGCTACGATCTACGACCCAGCACAACCAATTTGCAATGTTTTTAAGTGGTTGAGCTACGATCTACGACACTGCTCAACCAATTCACAATGTTTTTAAGTGGTTGAGCTACGATCTACGACACAGCTCAACCAATTCTCAATGTTTTTGTAGTGGTTGAGCTACGATCTACGACCCAGCTCAACCAATTCTCAATGTTTTTAAAGTGGTTGAGCTACGATCTACGACCCAGCTCAACCAATTCACAATGTTTTTAAGTGGTTGAGCTACGATCTACGACACAGCTCAACCAATTCTCAATGTTTTTGTAGTGGTTGAGCTAAGATCTACGACCCAGCTCAACCAATTCTCAATGTTTTTGTAGTGGTTGAGCTACGATCTACGACCCAGGTCAGCCAATTCAGGATATTTTTCTAGTGGTTGAGCTACGATCTACGACCCAGCATAACCAATTCGCAATGTTTTTAAAGTGGTTGAGCTACGATCTACGACCCAGGTCAGCCAATTAATTTTTTTTTAAAGTGGTTGAGCTACGATCTACGACCCAGGTTAGCCAATTCAGAATATTTTTCTAGTGGTTGAGCTACGATCTACGACCCAGCACAACCAATTCACAATGTTTTTAAGTGGTTGAGCTACGATCTATGACCCAGCTCAACCAATTCTCAATGTTTTTGTAGTGGTTGAGCTACGACCTACGACCCAGCACAACCAATTCGCAATGTTTTTAAAGTGGTTGAGCTACGATCTACGACCCAGGTCAGCCAATTCAGAATGTTTTTCTAGTGGTTGAGCTACGATCTACGACCCAGGTCAGCCAATTCAGAATATTTTTCTAGTGGTTGAGCTACGATCTACGACCCAGCACAACCAATTCGCAATGTTTTTAAGTGGTTGAGCTACGATCTACGACCCAGCTCAACCAATTCTCAATGTTTTTGTAGTGGTTGAGCTACGATCTACGACCCAGCACAACCAATTCGCAATGTTTTTAAACTGGTTGAGCTACGATCTACGACCCAGCACAACCAATTCGCAATGTTTTTAAGTGGTTGAGCTACGATCTACGACCCAGCTCAACCAATTCTCAATGTTTTTGTAGTGGTTGAGCTACGATCTACGACCCAGGTCAGCCAATTCAGAATGTTTTTCTAGTGGTTGAGCTACGATCTACGACCCAGGTCAGCCAATTCAGAATATTTTTCTAGTGGTTGAGCTGCGATCTACGACCCAGCACAACCAATTCGCAATGTTTTTAAGTGGTTGAGCTACATGTACGATCTACGACCCAGCTCAACCAATTCTCAATGTTTTTGTAGTGGTTGAGCTACGATCTACGACCCAGCACAACCAATTCGCAATGTTTTTAAACTGGTTGAGCTACGATCTACGACCCAGCACAACCAATTCGCAATGTTTTTAAGTGGTTGAGCTACGATCTACGACCCAGCACAACCAATTCGCAATGTTTTTAAGTGGTTGAGCTACATGTACGATCTACGACCCAGCTCAACCAATTCTCAATGTTTTTGTAGTGGTTGAGCTACGATATACGACCCAGCACAACCAATTCGCAATGTTTTTAAACTGGTTGAGCTACGATCTACGACCCAGCACAACCAATTCGCAATGTTTTTAAGTGGTTGAGCTACGATCTACGACCCAGCTCAACCAATTCTCAATGTTTTTGTAGTGGTTGAGCTACAATCTACGACCCAGCACAACCAATTTGCAATATTTTTAAGTGGTTGAGCTACGATCTACGACCCAGCTCAACCAATTCTCAATGTTTTTGTAGTGGTTGAGCTACGATCTACGACCCAGCACAACCAATTCGCAATGTTTTTAAACTGGTTGAGCTACGATCTACGACCCAGCACAACCAATTCGCAATGTTTTTAAGTGGTTGAGCTACGATCTACGACCCAGCTCAACCAATTCTCAATGTTTTTGTAGTGGTTGAGCTACGATCTACCACCCAGCACAACCAATTCGCAATGTTTTTAAACTGGTTGAGCTACGATCTACGACCCAGCACAACCAATTCGCAATGTTTTTAAGCGGTTGAGCTACGATCTACGACCCAGCTCAACCAATTCTCAATGTTTTTGTAGTGGTTGAGCTACAATCTACGACCCAGCACAACCAATTCGCAATGTTTTTAAGTGGTTGAGCTACGATCTACGACCCAGCTCAACCAATTCTCAATGTTTTTGTAGTGGTTGAGCTACGATCTACGACCCAGGTCAGCCAATTCAGAATATTTTTCTAGTGGTTGAACTACGATCTACGACCCAGCACAACCAATTCGCAATGTTTTAAAAGTGGTTGAGCTACGATCTACGACCCAGCACAACCAATTCGCAATGTTTTTAAGTGGTTGAGCTACGATCTACGACCCAGCTCAACCAATTCTCAATGTTTTTGTAGTGGTTGAGCTACGATCTACGACCCAGCACAACCAATTCGCAATGTTTTTAAACTGGTTGAGCTACGATCTACGACCCAGCACAACCAATTCGCAATGTTTTTAAGTGGTTGAGCTACGATCTACGACCCAGCTCAACCAATTCTCAATGTTTTTGTAGTGGTTGAGCTACAATCTACGACCCAGCACAACCAATTCGCAATGTTTTTAAGTGGTTGAGCTACGATCTACGACCCAGCTCAACCAATTCTCAATGTTTTTGTAGTGGTTGAGCTACGATCTACGACCCAGGTCAGCCAATTCAGAATATTTTTCTAGTGGTTGAACTACGATCTACGACCCAGCACAACCAATTCGCAATGTTTTAAAAGTGGTTGAGCTACGATCTACGACCCAGCACAACCAATTCGCAATGTTTTTAAGTGGTTGAGCAACGATCTAAGACCCAGCTCAACCAATTCTCAATGTTTTTGTAGTGGTTGAGCTACGATCTACGACCCAGCACAACCAATTCGCATTGTTATTATAGTGGTTGAGCTACGATCTGCGACCCAGCACAACAAATTCGCAATGTTTTTAAGTGGTTGAGCTACGATCTACGACCCAGCACAACAAATTCGCAATGTTTTTAAGTGGTTGAGCAACGATCTAAGACCCAGCTAAACCAATTCTCAATGTTTTTGTAGTGGTTGAGCTACGATCTACGACCCAGCACAACCAATTCGCAATGTTTTAAAAGTGGTTGAGCTACGATCTACGACCCAGCACAACCAATTCGCAATGTTTTTAAGTGGTTGAGCAACGATCTAAGACCCAGCTCAACCAATTCTCAATGTTTTAAAAGTGGTTGAACTACGATCTACGACCCAGCACAACCAATTCGCAATGTTATTATAGTGGTTGAGCTACGATCTGCGACCCAGCACAACAAATTCGCAATGTTTTTAAGTGGTTGAGCTACGATCTACGACCCAGCACAACAAATTCGCAATGTTTTTAAGTGGTTGAGCAACGATCTAAGACCCAGCTCAACCAATTCTCAATGTTTTTGTAGTGGTTGAGCTACGATCTACGACCCAGCACAACCAATTCGCAATATTTTTAAGTGGTTGAGCTACGATCTACGACCCAGCTCAACCAATTCTCAATGTTTTTTTAGTGGTTGTGCTACGATCTACGACCCAGCACAACCAATTCGCAATGTTTTTAAACTGGTTGAGCTACGATCTACGACCCAGCACAAACAATTTGCAATGTTTTTAAGTGGTTGGGCTACGATCTACGACCCAGTTCAACCAATTCTCAATGTTTTTGTAGTGGTTGAGCTACGATCTACGACCCAGCACAACCAATTTGCAATGTTTTTAAAGTGGTTGAGCTACGATCTACGACCCAGCACAACCAATTCGCAATGTTGTTAAGTGGTTGAGCTACGATCTACGACACTGCTCAACCAATTCACAATGTTTTTAAGTGGTTGAGCTACGATCTACGACACAGCTCAACCAATTATCAAGGTTTTTGTAGTGGTTGAGCTACGATCTACGACCCAGCTCAACCAATTCTCAATGTTTTTAAAGTGGTTGAGCTACGATCTACGACCCAGCTCAACCAATTCACAATGTTTTTAAGTGGTTGAGCTACGATCTACGACACAGCTCATCCAATTCTCAATGTTTTTGTAGTGGTTGAGCTACGATCTACGATCCAGCTCAACCAATTCTCAATGTTTTTGTAGTGGTTGAGCTACGATCTACGACCCAGGTCAGCCAATTCAGAATGTTTTTCTAGTGGTTGAGCTACGATCTACGCCCCAGCACAACCAATTCACAATGTTTTTAAGTGGTTGAGCTACGATCTAAGACCCGGCTCAACCAATTCTCAATGTTTTTGTAGTGGTTGAGCTACGATCTACGACCGAGCACAACCAATTCGCAATGTTTTTAAGTGGTTGAGCTACGATCTACGACCCAGCACAACCAATTTGCAATGTTTTTGAGTGGTTGAGCTACGATCTATGACCCAGCTCAACCAATTCTCAATGTTTTTGTAGTGGTTGAGCTACGACCTACGACCCAGCACAACCAATTCGCAATGTTTTTAAAGTGGTTGAGCTACGATCTACGACCCAGGTCAGCCAATTCAGAATGTTTTTCTAGTGGTTGAGCTACGATCTACGACCCAGGTCAGCCAATTCAGAATATTTTTCTAGTGGTTGAGCTACGATCTACGACCCAGCACAACCAATTCGCAATGTTTTTAAGTGGTTGAGCTACGATCTACGACCCAGCTTAACCAATTCTCAATGTTTTTGTAGTGGTTGAGCTACGATCTACGACCCAGCACAACCAATTCGCAATGTTTTGAAACTGGTTGAGCTACGATCTACGACCCAGCACAACCAATTCGCAATTTTTTTAAGTGGTTGAGCTACGATCTACGACCCAGCTCAACCAATTCTCAATGTTTTTGTAGTGGTTGAGCTACGATCTACGACCCAGCTCAACCAATTCTCAATGTTTTTGTAGTGGTTGAGCTACGATCTACGACCCAGGTCAGCCAATTCAGAATATTTTTCTAGTGGTTGAGCTACGATCTACGACCCAGCACAACCAATTCGCAATGTTTTTAAAGTGGTTGAGCTACGATCTACGACCCAGGTCAGCCAATTCAAAATGTTTTTAAAGTGGTTGAGCTACGATCTACGACCCAGGTCAGCCAATTCAGAATGTTTTTCTAGTGGTTGAGCTACGATCTACGACCCAGCACAACCAATTCACAATGTTTTTAAGTGGTTGAGCTACGATCTAAGACCCAGCTTAACCAATTCTCAATGTTTTTGTAGTGGTTGAGCTACGATCTACGACCCAGCACAACCAATTCGCAAAGTTTTTAATTGGTTGAGCTACGATCTACGACCCAGCACAACCAATTCGCAATGTTTTTAAAGTGGTTGAGCTACGATCTACGACCCAGGTCAGCCAATTACATTTTTTTGGTTGAGCTACGATCTACGATCTACGCGCTAACTTCACACACCTCTAATGTATGTGAAGATTTACAAAGCTCCCGGAACGACAACACGTTGTTTTCGGTCTAAAAGTTAATTGGCTAACCATTGTAATAGATCGCGTATTCCGGCCGCAAGTTTTTATCTATGAAGAAATCTGCGAGGCCAAAGATTGTCAAATGCCTTGCTCATATCCCAAAAAATCGCCTAAACCTCGTGTCCACTTTCAAGGTCTCGACAAAAGAAGTTAAAACGATAAGTTAATTGATAAGCTGTAGAATCACCCGGCTTAAAACCAGTCTGACAACAAAAACTGAATATCACGGTGAATTAAAAACATGTTTAAAGAGTATTCTGTCAAATACTTTCTCCATGATATTTAGTAGTGGACAATTATACGTTGGAAGTGAAAGATATCCCTTTTTGTAAATGTCAGACACGTTTGTTTCCTTCTAAGTCGATGGTATTTGACATATATCGAAAGAGATAAATTGAATAAATCACAAAGAGGTATATGTTTTTGTCTTGCTGCTTCAATAAGAACTCGATCACTGATTTCATCAGGACCAGAAGCTTTTCCTATGTTTAGATTTGTAATTGTATCGATTGGAGAAATACATATAGAATTAATATCTGATTGGTCTTTTTCACGAGCTATTGATAATTAACTGCTAATTGGATCGTCAATTTGAGTTACTTGAACACAGTAGTTATTTAGAATAGTTGCTTTAACCATTTCTGCAGTTTCTAAATCTGCAGTAGCTTGGCTGTAAGGACGCGGTATATTATCCGTGTTTTTGGCATGAGTTATGAAAGATTAAAGTGTTTTCCACAATGAATGTATAGTGTTATACTGGTTAATTTACGAATCAAGGACGGGATTTAATTGGTGTAGCATGACCTATAACGATTGACGTTGTCATTTACAACAGGATTGCAGATTATATTACGACACCATCTAGTAATTATAAAATTGCAATTAGTAAATGACAATTGGTATTGTATAAACAGTGGGGAAATCACTTAGGAAATAAAATTCATAATACATGAATAAACATGTATATATGTTTCAATGTTTCAACATTATGTATCGCGAATAGAGACACTGGCAAGTATGTTACTTTGATACTAGACCAGTAGAATTGTTATATGTGGTCACATTAAGATTCGCGAAAAAATTGTGTTGATCTATATTATAAGAATAAACAGGAACATCATGTATATAAATGGTAATGTGTTTAATATAGATTCTTCTGAGTTTGAATTCGGTTATTTTTCCCATTTTCGCATCTATTTTGACAAGATATATTGGTTTTCAGAGAATTATATTTATATGCAAATTTCGAATGACGAAAGTGTTGAAATTGTATATAAACCAACCAAAGTCTTAACACAGTTGTTCTTGTTCACATTGTTTCCGTGGGATCCCCAAACTCAACCACAGCTATTACCATTGAATTAATAGAGGATATTACATGAGTGGTCATTCAATACGAGATTTTATTAAACGAGTGTTCTAAAATTGATAAAAACGAGCCTTGGCGAGTTTAATAAAATTTTGTATTGAATGACCACGAATATCATAAATTCCAATTCGACGATTATTAGCGCAAAATATATATAACGTCGCTATATAGCGCGGTCATTTTAAATGATTTTCATTATGACGTTACGTAACATTGTTATTACACTAGTTGAATACGCAATTTATTCAATGGTTTTATTACACTCCCGGCGACGTCATTTATGATATAACATCAAATGTTTGGCCATGCTACATTCCTGATGTGATGCGTAAACCTTGGTTGTCATCGGTGACTAGACTTTAAATCGTAGAAAACCACAACATCTTGGACAAGCAGTTATAACGAAATAATGAAAGTGTAAAAAAGTATAAGTAAAATAACAAGACTTGTTTACGAAATTCCTTTATAATACAAGGGGTTAAATGAGCCATTCCTCGAGAAAACTAACTTTGTGAACTCTGCGTTAAGTGTCGACCCGGATTAGCCTAAGCATGCCGCGCAGGCTAACCCAGGCAGCCACTTTTCGCCTCCAGTGGACTTTTTGTTTCAGGAATCATTACTCTAAACCTATATCCCCCTGTGACGGAATGTGTCAGCCCGGATTATAGAGTGCGCGGACTGCGCAGGCTGATCTGGGTCTATACATTACGCAGAGTCCATAATGTTTGTTTTCTCGTGGAACTGCTCGATTGTAATTTTCAACATAGGCGTGAATAATTTTGCTTTATATAATCAACAAACATTGTATTCATTAAACATTTTCCCACATACGATAAAACGGAAACAGCGAAATTAGGAATTGCTCAATATTTCGTCTCGATGTTTTTAATGTTTTAAAAAGTCGTTTCCTGCAGTTGCGTCAAATTGTGTCTGCAAGCTCGATTTGGTTATCCAGCATTTACGTACGTAGTAATGTAAAGTCATAAACGTAATGTGTGAACAATGTAGACCACGATCCGCTTGCACATTCTCGCATTATATCATTGAAATGCATTGTTTGCTTCAGTTGTATCGCAAGATAAATAAGCTATGTCATATATATTAATATAAACATTTAAAAAACACATTGATTATGACATCAGTCACTGGTATTGAACCTAGTATAATAAAATACAATTTACGTGCATTTCGGGAGAGTATCCGTGATATATGTTTTTATTTGGATCGAGCTAGATTGACAAGAACCGTCCATGGATATTCGTGTCGCATCAAGTGCTTTTAGAAACGACATGTTACACGAGCATTCAATCGGAGAACCATCCAGGTATACATAAGTGTCGGAGGTTTTGCAGCGCTGCGAGAGAACTTGGGAGATGGCGGAGATTAGAATCTCGGAGATAAATTGTGTACAATGCAAGATTGCTTTTGAAAACATTGGATGCTATAGAGTCAATCGGGTTACCATTAAGATATAGGTTTTGCAAAAGAGACAGGTTATTTAGATCAGACTCACCGATGGCAGTTATTTTGTTGTATTCCAGATTCAATGTTGTTAGGCCGTTTAGATTGTTAATCACGGATGGTATTACTGTAATATCATTGTTAGCCAAATTCAGATGTGATAGAGGTACATCACTTGGAATTGCGTTCGATTGAATTAACGATAATTTGTTATTATTTAGGTAAAGATTAGTAATTGAAGGGAAACTTCCAAATATATCGGGCATATCCCTCAGCATGTTGTACTGCATGTAAACCGTAATAACTGATGTAAACGGTCTAAGACAAGGTTCAAATACAGGGCAGTTGAAATTGGCATTGTTATTGTATTCTAGCTGCTGGAGCTTGTGTAACTGACAAACAGCTGCGGGTACTTTCTTAAGTTGAGAATTCTGAATTGATAGTATTGTTAATGAATTAGCAAATCCATCAAAAGTATTATGCTCAAGATTGGTATTGTTATTTAAATAGCGAACATATAGTCGCTCCAGTGATGTAACTAAATTTAGCTCTACAGGCCAGCCATTGAAAAAGTTCAAATCCAGATACAAGTCTCTTAGACTTCTACCCAACTGACGCATTGTACTAGGGTTCAGTGACGTTATGGGATTATTTTGCAAATGGAGACCTTCTATGCTGGTTAATGAAGCAAGTTCAGAGGGGAGAGCTGTACAATTGTTGTAATCCAAATCCAAGTCCAGTGTTGTGTCTCGTATTCCCCTGAACGCATTTGTTGCAATACTGTTCAGATTGTTATTGTTAATGTTCAGGAACATTTTTGTGTCACGCGACACCGTCAAATTTCGGAAAGAATCACTTGGGATCGTAGTTAATTGGTTACTATATAGATAAAGGTATATGTTACTACCCTTAATGTTTGTCGGATAAAATTTGTGGATAGTCAATAATGTTTGAGACTGGCAATATATGTCACCACTGGAACAAGTGCAAGGTTTGTACGCAGGGCAGGGATGCGTATCAAGGATAAATGCTGTAGTGAGTTCCAATACTGCCGTCGAGACAAGTACCTGTGAATAGAAAATATTTAAGGATTATTACGTTGCGGGAGCGATAAATGGGTTCGTATTGCACGACAAGTAGCGTGGGAAAATCGATACCTTACGAGACCGAAGGTCCCATTAACATCATCAAATTAAATTTTTATTGTTTTGTGGAAGAAAATAAAAACACAATCTTTATTTGCGTGTTGTTTTCGATACATGAAATAGAAACGATTTTCCTAAATAGCACTGGTTGTCGGCATATTTTACTACGCAGCGCAGATTCAAAACGGGAACCTCGCTGAAAGTAGTCCGCGCACTGTCTGACGTCACATTCTTGTATTTTCACCAGGTGGGATACGGAATTTTAATCCGTCATGTCTGAACTTCGCATGACAATATGCATGTATTTCAACCGGAAAATGTACAGGTTTATAATAAATATTATTATTAGCATTGAATACAGCTAAAATAATATGCAAGTACGGTGATGTCGCGACGATTCGAAGTTTAGATGTCACAGAAATAACCTCGTGTTCCAGTGATCGCTGTAGGTATATTAAAATGAGAAATGTTTTCACAGCTGAGGAGTAACATTGTTTAATGTGAAAGGCAAGTAAGTTGTAAAGTCCTACAAAAAAGAAAACAGAGCAGAAGCAGTTCGTAATTGTTCGTAATATCAACTAGAAATCTCTCTAGCTTGTCTTCAAAAGACATGTAGTTGAGTTATCGTCTGTTCAAGATATCGATAGTCCAGCGTAGCCTATTTTAATTTCAGTACCAAATATAGAATATACTACACTAATGAGCCACGTAGGAAACTGCCTTGGTCGAGTGGTATTCTTCGGGGATTTGGAACCGGTCGTCCCGGGTTCGATCCCCACTCGCGTCAATGCGATCAAGCTGAAGTGCCCATGGGTAAAGCACCATTCCTGGCCTAGTTGTGGTATGTTTAGCAAGGGATAATGAATATGTGTACTGTTGCCATACTATAACTGAAATAATACTGAAAAAGGCGTAACACCGAATTAAAACAAAACAAAACAGTGATACTGTCATTTAATAAATATGTAAGGGTTAACTACTCACGGCGATTACGAAGTTTACAAAGGTTGCCATTGTTCGGTCGTACTTCTTGTTCACGCCGTTTTCAAAGTAAAACCCAGATCTGTAGATATAATATTATTTGAGCCGTCCCACGAAAAACCAACATTTGCGTAAAGTATCGACCGGGATCAGCATAAGCATGCCGCGCAGGCTAACCCGGATATACACTTTTCGCCTCCTGTGGATTTTGTGTTCTATCCCCCTGAGACGGATTGTGTCGGGCCGGATTAGCCTGCATGGGCTGCGCAGGCTGATCTGGTTCGATACATTACGCAGAGTCCATTATGTTGGTTTTCTCGTGGAACGGCTCATTTTGTAACTGTATTCTAGAAAAGCTTACAAAAGGTCATGCGTCACTATTAAGCCCATTGGTTTAATTCGAATAACGCTTGCCTCATTGACTTTTTACAGATATCGGAAAGATTGAACTGCAGTTCGAAACCAACGACCCCTGGATTGATCGTCCTCGACGTAGTCCAAGATCGCCACGATATGTATCGAGTTAAGCGTTTGAAAAATCCAAAGGTAATTCAAGGTTTTCGCAAACTATGCCGTTTCAGCTGAGGCAGCTCATACGGAGTTATCTCTCCTGAAATGTTCATTGTTTGACACTTACATGTATGCATTGCATTTTACCGATTTTCCTATGGGACGAAAAATGGAGTGGTCCACTTGTCAATTCGGAAAAAAGAGAGTTAAAATTAAATGGACGTTGTTTGATGAACTGTTGTCATTCGGACGGAATGCAAAGGCGTGATTCGAAACGACATACAATTTGTGTTATCGTGTCGACACCATCATTTAGGCTTGAAAGCAGTGAGCTTGATTCTATGTTAATTGAAATGCAATCAGAGACAAACAACAGGTTAATTAATGTGATAGCAGTAATACAGTCGGAACCTAGCCCGGTCGGTAGCAACGGAGGCGGGTTGTAATATCGAAGCCCAACCACAGGGACTTGCTCCTCTAAAAATAGATTTGACCTACTCTGTTAATATCTATGCATAGAGTAGGTCATATCTATTTTTAGAGGATTTGCTGTAGGACTTGCTCCTCTAAAAATGGATATGACCTACTCTATGCGTAGATTAATATCTATGCATAAAGTAGGTCATATCTATTTTTAGAGGAGCAAGTCCCTGCGCCCTCAACTCAGTCAACCTTCTTTCTGAGGTGTTACAAAAGTCAATGCAACACTCGTCATTCGTTTTCCCACCAATGTGCTGACAGTATCTGTAGAAAACCAGCCATATGATCGGAAAACAGTGATATGTTATGTACTATTTTCAAAAAGACAGGAAAATCATAAGAAGGTAAAATGGCGGCTGAGATATGATTGGAAAAAACGTTGCCAACTGCGTTTAACACGAATCAATCAAACTGTCGAACCCATTCAGATGTATATGTGTTCGTTGATTTGAACTGGACATCGAACAAGCTCTGCTAAAATCAAACGGAAGGCATTTACGCTCCGTATAAAACCAGATACGCAAGCACATCCGCGCATTCTAATATGGCTTTTATCTGTTCGTCAATTCTGCCAAGCACCATCAATTCGAATCCTTAAGCTTAGGTGTTCGGCATTTCTTTTGTTATCGACTAATCACGTTAAAGTTGGTTTTCCTGGAACACCGAAAATATTATGGTTCGGCAATCTGTTTTTTCGATTATGCGGGGTGGTTACAAATCATTCGCTTTTGACGCACGGAGATATCTGGAGAAAGTAGTACATTCATTCGGATTCTACCCGCACACGATCTACGTCACTTCTATGACGTGTTATCATTAACGATGCCAATTTCCGTTAGAATCAGACTTGTAGCCAATTCGCTCAAGTGAAGATTGTAACATTAAGTTAAAAGCTTACCTTCAATTGAATAAGTATGCTTCCAGCTTGCTTAAAAGGCTTTGAAGAGGATATTCTATTAAGACGTGTCGTTGTCTTGATCATGTTAACTGAATAGTTGTAATGCTCGAACAAATTTTAATTTGTTTTAAAAATAGTGTAATAGTTAAGTTTCGTTAACACAAGAACGTGTTTAAACCGACAGCTGTCATATATATAACGCTTTTTCATATTCAGCAAATCGTCAGAAGACGGTTTTGAAAACATAAAGGCATATATAAAAACTGTTAATGAATGAAGGTTTAATGAAATAATATAATTGGAAAACATTGTGGCAAAATGAAAAGATGCCAACAATACGCAATTTCTCATAATGTGTCATTGTTTGTTCCAACGTCATATGTCGCTGAGGAGTTAAAATGCCTCTTCAAGCAGGAAAGGGTTAAACGTTATCCCCTTTAAAAACCTCGTTCCAACATACAACAATATAATTATGCAGCAGACGACATTGAAAACATGGTGACAAAAAACAGAGAAATCTCCATATAAAATAGCTTTATTCTTAAATAAAGTTCAAAACATTGTGGCAAAAGGGGAAATTGCTCATCATATACCATATGTCCACAAAGATTTCAAAAATCGTCTGCTGCTATTGCGACAAAATGCGTCAGCTGGTGGGAAAGGGTTTTCTTATCATGTCATGAACGACTTTATCTTCAATCACTGTTTCGAATCTACAAGACAAGGAGGCGTATTCAGCTCTTTTCCCCACAATATATTTCTTATCACCCAACCAATTCCTATGATGTGGGTACTCAAAAGAATCGTCTCAATGAGACGATTCCTTTGAGTACCCTCAACATAGGGTTATAAGATCAAATTAGGATATTAAAACATGCAAAACGCCCCTCATCCAGAGATCTGTATAAATAAACTTATATTAACTATGGTTATTATTGTCTTTAACCCTTTCAGCGCCGAATTGTTTAAAGTAGACTATTCGATGTTCAAACTCGGACGACTCTATTTTCATGTTATATGATTTTTGGAATATTTGTATAACTCACTGCCAAACAATGCAGATTTCAGGTGAGACAGCTCGTTACGAGCTGACTCACCTGAATCTGCGTTGTTTGCAAAAAGCTCAATATTGCCCTTGGCGCTGAAAGAGTTAATCACCGTTTCCGATCTGCAATGTAAGGCGGGTGATTGAACATGTCCAGTAAGACTCTTACACACTTCACAGTTGGGTTACCGGCGTACTATATAGAAAGTTTTACTGCAGTAATGAATGTATATTGTGTTATGGCGCATCGACAGCTAAGGTCATTTAGCGCGCATTTAAATTTTATTATTCATGTTCCCTGGGTGAACAAACCAGTACTAGGCTAGAAAATGTGCTTTGCCCAAGGGCACTCCACCATGACCGAATTGCCGCGACTGGGGATCGAACCCGGGACACCCGGTTTCGAAATCCCCGACGCTAACCACACGACCACAGCGGATTTCTTTACTGCAGTAAGTACGTACGTCTGGTATGATCCAACAACGGCGACAAGATCGATCGATCCCATTTATATATACCCATCACATTGATTGATTGATTGCATTAACGCCGTTTTCAACACTTTTTCAGTCATATCACGGCGACCAGTTCATCTACTCATGCGTTTCCTGATTTTCCCACACCAGTACACCACACAACATACTTTCCAAGCAACTGGTTGCTTTTCCACATAGGCTGTTAAACAGCCCATTGGTGAACGATGAATGACGCAGGTCACAATGACTTCTGTCAAACGTCGGAAAGAATGTTGGCCGAGCTGGGATTCGAACTCACAAACCCTGGATTGACAGCCCGCGTCGCTACCGACTGAGCTACTGGGGCTCGGCACCTATCACATACTATTGTAAAGTAAATTGATATATGTAAATCTGATTCTATAATGATTGATTGATTGATTGTTTGGTATTTTTCGCCGCTTTCAGTTATATCAGGACGTTTCCTGGGTAATTTACCAGAACTGCTGGTTCATTCATCCTGTCACCAGCTAGTCAGACGTGATGCCAACAATACAACACTGAGCGCCAAGGAGCGCAGCCAGAACCACCATTGTTAAAGTATTGGTATGATCCGGCCGGGCATCGATCTCGTGACCGAGGCAGAAGCTCTACCACTTGTAAAGATGTAATCAACCATCTTTCTCTGTGACACGGTTAGCTTAATCAACCATCTTTATCTGTGACACGGTTATCCTTCTATAACTGCATTGTTCCTTTTGACATGTGTCCAATTATAGTGGACAACTGACCAATAATTAATGGACTAACTTCCCTATGGCAGTTGGGAGATTGTATAAGTACTGGATTGTTTTCATATCATTGTTGAACAGAACTAAATAATAGAAAATTAGAGAAATCCTGAAATAACAGTCCCTATAAAAATGTTGAAAGGAGATAACGATGGCAGCTCGCCAAATGGCTTCATGCCGAAAGGCGAGGGTAAATAAACCCAATATGATGATGATGATCAAAACAGTCACTCTGGTGACACTTAGCTGAGTAGTCATGTTGTTGGAGAGCAACAACTGGGGTTTTTGGGACATTGTACTTCTCGTAATAAACAAGTTATAATATATTATTGAGTTGCTACTTTGTTACATAACATTTAATTGGCGCCGAGACCTAAGGATCTGAAGAACTACTACCACTATACATTATGAGGCAACGGGTGAGTGAATCATTTATACACTTTGAAATTTGTTTCAGGCTGACATATGGAAGATGGTGAATTAGCATTGTCTTTTCTAAATTTAACAGAACAACTAATAAATTATAGTTTAAATAAATTGTCAAATGATATACCAGTTTTCGATGGAGATACATCACAATTTAAGATATGGATCAAATCAATTGAAAAATGCGCGTTAATAAATAACTTAAATGAAACTAAGACACCATGCACTGTTGGCATTTAAATATAGTACAGGTTACGTTTCTGATTACATTTTGCGACTTTTGACTATAACTCCTAAACTTAATTGGCAGCAATTAAAGACAGCACTATGTGAACGTTTTCAGAGATAACAGACAGTCATATTCAGTTTTCAAAGTTAAACAATATTACGCAATTCGAATCAGAAAACATACAAGCATTTGCAGAAAGAATTTTGACTTTGTGTGACGAATCTTACAAAGGTTTTGAACAATGTACATCTTTAATTGACAACCAAACTGTTGGTATTTTCATTAAAGGTTTATATAATGAAAATTTGAGACAGACTTTGATCAGAGCTAATCCAATTAAATTTCAGCAAGCCGTAAAATTAGCTGCAAATGAGATATCAATTCAAAAACGCTGTGAACTTAGAAATAGGGTTTTTCAGTCTTCTAATAATGAACATAAAAATGTGGAAATTGACCATTTACGCAGTGCAAGCTTTTGCACTTTTTGTAAGATTTCAGGACATGAATATAATTATTGTAGGAAAAGGCGTGGACAAATAAATTCAGTAAAGTACAAATTTGATAGGCAACATACTAGTTCAAATTATAAAAGACAAAACACACAAATTCAGTGTTGTTTTTGTGGGCGTGTCGGTCATATACGTGCAATATGTGTCGAATATTTACGTTTAAACCCTTTACAACCCTTTGTTCCAAAATATCGGAAACCTCGTGTTTGCCTCGGAGCCTCAGACGCAGGAAAAATAGGAAATAATGCGTTTAATTCTCATTTAGATAATAAAGAAATACCAAATTCATGTGTTTTCAAGATAGGTAATACCCCTCTTAGATTTTTAATCGATACAGGAGCATCCTTCTCTCTAATTCACAAACGCATTTTTAAAACTTTCAAATCAGTTAACTTAGAAAAATCATCAATTTCACTACATTCTGCCTCTGGCGATGCAATAAGGGTGTTAGGAACAGCCAATTTAGATTTCAAAATAATAATCTTTCTAGAAATGCAATTATAGGCAAAGATTTCTTATCGGCAAATTCCTGTCGAATATATTTTGATTTAAATTGCATAACAATTAAAGATACTTATGTCTCTGTGCAAGATGATCGTTGTATAGCCTCTATTGTGCGACTAACCAAAACAGTACAATTAAAACCTATGACTACATACAAATTGCCAGGAAAACTAAAACAAAATCCCAGTATTTCTAATGAAGGAACTTATGAAATTTCAAGTATAGAAAATTGTTACCTTGATACAGAACCACATCTAAAGCTTTCAAATGCTTTAGTGACACTTTCCAATTACCGTAGGGTACCAATTATAATATCGAACCTGTCAAACAAGACTATATCACTACATCGCGGATGCATTGTGGGTAAATTACATCAAATAGATAAGGATCATGACATTTCATTGATAGATCGGCCGCAAGTACCGCCGGGTTCATCGCATAATATCTCTTCAGTCGAGGCTGTTAATGAAAATGTTAATGTTCCAAATATAAATAAAGACAGGTTAAATACATTAATTTCAAGTTATAATGATGTATTTTCAAAAAATGTATTTGATCTAGGAAGGTATCCATATGGTTCTGTTGCTATAGAGACCAAAACAGATCAAGTGATTAGGCAAAAACCTTATCGAATTCCATTCAGCGAAAGAGAAAATTTTAAACAAAAAATTAATAAAATGCCCAAAGCAAATATCATACGTCATTCACACTCAGAATTCAATAATCCGTGTATTCTGGTGAACAAAAAAGATGGCACCAAGCGTCTAGTAATTCATTTCAGAAAAACAAACCAGAGTATTAAGACTACAGCTTATCCACTGCCTCGTATCGAAGACATCCTAGCGTCCTTAAATGGAGCAAAATATTTTACTTGTCTAGATCTTTCGAATTCGTATCACCAAATACCAATTAAAGAATCAGATCACGAAAAAACTGCATTTCCCACTGCATTTGGATTTTTTTAGTGGACAGTTTTACCACAAGGTTTAAATATTTCAGCTGGAAAGTTCCAATCAATCATGTCCTCTGTTATAAAAGGATGTGAAGAATTTGCTTTTGTTTATTTAGACGATTTCCTTATATACTCTAAGACTCTTCAAGAACATTTCCGTCACATAGAAGAAATATTTAGGCGACTGAGAGCTAATTGTCTTAAGCTTAAACTAAAAAAGTGTGAATTCGTAAAAGATAAAACCAATTACCTTGGACATGAAATATCAGCAAAAGGTATTCGTCCTGAGGCAGATAAAATTAAAGCTCTTAGACAAATTAAAATTCCACAGAATGTTAAGGATGTACGATCATTTTTAGGTTTTGTCGGATTTTATAGGAAATTCATTCAAAACTTTGCTGAAATTAGCCTCCCATTGGTAAGATTAACTAAAATGAATGTTAAATTCGAATGGTCTATTGAATGTCAAAACAGTTTTGAGAATTTGATCACTCAATTAGAAAAATTACCGCTGTTACGTCACCCAGACATAAATAAACCTTACATATTATATACAGAAGCAAGTGATTACGCCATAGGCGCCGTTTTGATGCAAAATTTAACAGGAAAAAAGGGAGATGAACTACCGATATTCTTCCTTAGTCATGCTTTATCTAGAACGCAAAGGAAATATTCCACAATTCTGAAGGAAACTCTTGCAATTACCTATAGCCTAAAAAGACTTGATTGTTACTTGCAGGGATCAAAATTCGTAATTAAAACAGACCACAAACCTCTAACTTATGTGTTATCCTCAAATTTCGATAATAAACTTCTACAAAGATTTGCATTAGAAATTTCATGTTATGACTGTTCAATTGAATACGTACCTGGAAAAACTAATGTAGTAGCTGACTTTTTATCAAGACAAGTTAAAGGATCGACTTTTGATTCAGACACTGATATTATGACAGAACATAATAAAGCAACTACGATTAATGTTATTAATAGCCAAGCAATTAATCATGATGAATTAACAAAATCATATGAAGCACCAGAAACTATACCAATTACTACCCCAGAAAATTTAGTTACTATAGATATGAAAAAAGAACAGGAATTAGATTTAGATCTCAAGAAATTAATAAAACGAGTGCAGACGAACTCTTTAACTAAAGCTGAAAATAGGAGATTTGTTATGATTCAGGACATTTTACATTACTTGTCAGATAAGGATATTTACCGTTGCCCAAGAATATATGTTCCTAGTCAATTAATAGAAATGGTTTTAGTTGCATATCATAATATAGGACACCCTGGTGTGAATAGGATGTTTAATGCCGTGCGAAAAGCATATTACTGGCCCAATCTTTTCAAGGATATTTACACATTTGTAAAGACATGCATAGCCTGTCAAACTGTCAATCTTAAAACCATAAAATCTCCTTTACAAGATCAGATAATACCAAGCTACCCTTTTTCTGACATTTCATGTGATATAGTCGGACCGATGAGTGAAGACAATATTCCACTAAGTAAGTTACAAGCACGTCTTAGGCGTTTAGAATACGAGCGTATTCACGGTACAGACAGACAAAATGAGAGTGATATGTCAGTTGTTAGTGATCAAACAATGCAATCAAATATTCCCGATCAATTGTCTATGTTTGATGACGAGTCCTTGTCAGCTCCGTTAAGTGACATGGAGATTGACAGATGTTAATTAAAGTGGCATTTCTATCCAAAGGGAAGAAAACTCATGTAAAAAAGTTCAAATCGATTTTTTTAAAAGTAAGAAGCTGAATGGGTTTGGGATTAACCACAAACATGTTACCCAAGAGCCCACACTCACAAATTATACTTTTCTCCAATATTTCAGGATTTAAAAAACGGAGCCGTTCATGTACATTTTCATACCAGAATGTATTTAAAGGTTGGATGTCATATACAAACCGTGTTGAGATAAAATGTACATAACTGTTATAAAAACACACTCAGTTCAATGAGACATATACATTGTATACATAGTTATTTTTTTTTATAACATTTGACTTGTGTACACTTTATTTCCCCCCCCCCCCCCCCCCCGAATATTTGTATTAGACACCAACCTTTAAAGAGGTACATACCGAGCAGGGAAAAACAACTTCATTTAAATAATTAAAATATGAAAGCTTTCTCATACTACAGTCTAATTAGAATCAAACATGTCCTCGTAAAGGTTTATAAGGGAAAACAATTGTTATTTTTCTTATTTTTTTAATGAATGTCTATAAGAGTGCAACTTTAAGATTTCAGCAAGAATTAAGGTAAATTACCTAATTAGAAGATACTTATTATAAGCGTATTAGCTAATTATATAATACTGTGAGAAGAAATTCGAGCGAGATTTAGGTTTATACCTATTAATTAAATAAGTTAATTAGAAGATAAATATTATAAGCGTACTAGCTAATATATAATATTGTGATGGTAATTCACACGTAAAATGGAAACGCGGTTTTTATAACAAGATTTAAAAGTTATGCTTATGCGTAAATAAGAGTTAAATAAATAAATGTATTCTTGCCTATAATGGTTCCAAGAAAATTGTTGTGTATTAAATGCTAATGTAAGAATTTTACTTAATCTAGCATATGGAAGAAAATTCCAAACGTCTCTAGTATGAGAGGGAATCGAATTACAATTATAATGTAGGAAAGGTATACCTGTGTATATATAATATAATGGCCATTTGTATCGTTTTCAAGTTTGTTATTGGTTTAAGCGTGTTATTATTGATATATCATATTTAATTGCATCCGTTAGAACATATTTAATTGCATCCGTTAGAACATATTTAATTTCATCCGTTAGAATGTCTAACTACCAGTATCAATTGACACTCATATTTATTATTTTGCACATTGCTGAGGCATCACTATTAATTCATTCTGTTAATTCAAGAATAAGACATGCTATTACACCTTGCTAAGAGTCAGCTAAGAGCATTGATTCGAGTGTAAGATTCACTGCCACCTCGCAGAAGGCCTATAAAGCAGCCACTAAGATTGTTCCGGAGAAATTCCTCTTTTGTCGGAAGACCTCATCTAACCTAGTGATCCATTCCATGATGTTTCCATTATACACATGTATTCAAAGGCACTACTACACAGATGAACATATGCCACTGAAGAATAACATAATTTCAACCATAAGGATCTCATTTTCAACTTTGAGAAAATGACAATATTTCTAACTCCTTATATGCTGGAATTATACTGTGATACTACCTATTCGACTGTTATTACTACAAATCCACGGAATGAATAACAACATTTCAATCAACCCTATGATAAACATATTGTGTGGACTTCGTCATAAAAGGACTACAACTACAACTGTTTCTGATACTACAACTACAACTGTTTCTGATACTACAACTACAACTGTTTCTGATACTACAACTACAACTGTTTCTGATAGTACAACTACAACTGTTTCTGATACTACAACTACAACTGTTTCTGATACTACAACTACAACTGATGCTACTACTACTACAACTACTGATGATACTACTTCTACTGATGATTCGCCGTAAATAACAATAATTCATTATGAGTTCAAACTACTCTGGATACTACGAAGTGCTAAGAAATACAAGACTGTTGGATCGATAATAATCATCGTACTGTTTGGAGAAATATTTATATTGTTACCTTGTTGCATTGACTATTTCACGTTCATTTCTACATTATCAATTCCTACTTATTCAGTACAACGTGTTCATGTAATTGTTTCCTTTTAATTGCAAATATTCAATTCACTTGAATTCGTGAATGACTATTGTTTTCAGTTATCTACATAACCATTTATTAATTCCAAATACTTGTATATGTTCTTATTAAGGATTGGTCGTCACTGCAAGGTCTTGGATCTTTCTAAAGAATTCCTATGTAAAATTCTTTATATAATCAACTTGGGAAGGTGTAAAGATGTAATCAACCATCTTTCTCTGTGACACGGTTAGCTTAATCAACCATCTTTATCTGTGACACGGTTATCCTTCTATAACTGCATTGTTCCTTTTGACATGTGTCCAATTATAGTGGACAACTGAACAATAATTAATGGACTAACTTCCCTATGGCAGTTGGGAGATTGTATAAGTACTGGATTGTTTTCATAGCAAAACAGTCACTCTGGTGACACTTAGTAGTCATGTTGTTGGAGAGCAACAACTGGGTTTTTTGGGACATTGTACTTCTCGTAATAAACAAGTTATAATGTATTATTGAGTTGCTACTTTGTTACACACTACACCACCGAGAATGGTAGATGCAGGTTACTGCAGATTACACATGTTCTCTCCTTGTTACTATATTGGTAGACGACGGTAAAACAAATCCCTCCACTGTAATTGGACGTTTTAAAAAATAACACAGCGGATCATGATAAGTACGCTCCATTTGTTATTCAATTGAATCAAGAACAGAGTTGTCATTTGTCCTCCATTAGAAACAAGACATGTCTCGTTTAATTCCGGTGGTGCAGTGGAAGAGTGTCGGCTTCTGGCAACACGACCCCTGGGTTAGAATCCCGTGATGAACGCGATCTTTGGTGCAGTGGTAGAGCGTCGACTTCTGGCAACACATTCCCTTGGTTAGAATCTCGTGGTGTACGCGATTTATCGTGCAGTGGTAGAGCGTCGGCTTCTGGCTACACGACCCCTGGGTTAGAATCCCGTGATGAAAGCGATCTGTGGTGCAGTGGTAGAGAGTCGGCTTCTGGCAACACGACCCCTGGGTTAGAATACCGTGATGAAAGCAATCTGTGGTGCAGTCGTAGGGCGTCGGCTTCTGTTAACACAACTCCTGGGTAAGAATCCCTTGATGTACGCGATCTGTGGTGCAGTGGTAGAGCGTCGGCTTCTAGCAACGCAACCCCCGGGTTAGAATCCCGTGATGTACGCGATCTGTGGTGCATTGGTAGAGCGTCGGCCTCTGGCATCGCAACCCCCTGGTTAGAATCCCGTCATGTACGAGATATGTGGTGCAGTGGTAGAAGGTCGGCTTCTGGCAACACGACCCCCGGTTAGAATCCCGTCATGTACGAGATATGTGGTGCAGTGGTAGAGCGTCGGCCTCTGGCAACACAACCCCCTGGTTAGAATCCCGTCATGTACGAGATCTGTGGTGCAGTGGTAGAGCGTCGGCCTCTGGCATCGCAACCCCCTGGTTAGAATCCCGTCATGTACGAGATATGTGGTGCAGTGGTAGAAGGTCGGCTTCTGGCAACACGACCCCCGGTTAGAATCAAGGCATGTACGAGATCTATGGTGCAGTGGTAGAAGGTCGGCTTCTGGCAACACAATCCCTGGATTAGAATCCCGTGATGAACGCGGTCCGTGGTACAGTGGTAGGGCATCTTCTGTTAACGCGACCCCTTGGTTAGAATTCGTGATGAACGCGTTCCGTGGTACAGGGGTAGAGCGTCGACTTCTGTAAACGCGACCCCTTGGTTAAAATTTCGTGATGAACGCCATATGTGGTGCAGTGGTAGAGCGTCGGCTTCTGGCAACACAACCCCTGGGTTAGAATCCCGCGATGATCGCGATATGTGGTGCAGTGGTAGATCGTCGGTTTCTGGCAACACAACCCCTGGGTTAGCCTCCCGTCATGTACGATATCTGTGTAGCAGTGGTAGAGCGTCGGCTTCTGGCAACACAACCCCTGGGTTAGCATCCCGTGATGAACGCGATCTGTGGTGCAGTGGTAGAGCGTCGGCTTCTGGCAACACAACCCCTTGGTTAGAATCCCGTCATGTACGAGATATGTGGTGCAGTGGTAGAGCGTCGGTTTCTGGCAACACAACCCCTGGGTTAGCATCCCGTGATGAACGCGATCTGTGGTGCAGTGGTAGAGCGTCGGCTTCTGGCAACACAACCCGTGTTAGCATCCCGTGATGATCGCGATCTGTGGTGCAGTGGTAGAGCATCGGCTTCTGGCAACACAACCCCTGGGTTAGCATCCCGTGATGAACGCGATCTGTGGTGCAGTGGTAGAGCGTCGGCTTCTGGCAACACAACCCCTGGGTTAGCATCCCGTGATGAACGCGATCTGTGGTGCAGTGGTAGAGCGTCGGCTTCTGGCAACACAACCCCTGTGTCAGCATCCGGTGATGAACGCGATCTGTGGTGCAGTGGTAGAGCGTCGGTTTCTGGCAACACAACCCCTGGGTTAGCATCCCGTGATGAACGCGATCTGTGGTACAGTGGTAGAGCGTCGGTTTCTGGCAACACAACCCATGGGTTAGCATCCCGTGATGAACGAGATCTGTTTTGTAGTGGAAGAGCGTCGGCTTCTGGCAACACAATTCCTGGGTTAGAATCCCGTGATGAACGCGATCTGTGGTGCAGTGGTAGATCGTCCGCTTCTGTTAACACGACCTCTTGGTTAGAATTTCGTGATGAAGGCTAAATGTGGTGCAGTGGTAGAGCGTCGGTTTCTGGCAACACATCCCCTGGGTTAGCATCCCGTGATGGACGCGATCTGTTTTGTAGTGGTAGAGCGTCGGCTTCTGGCAACACAATCCCTGGGTTAGCATCCCGAAATGAACGCGATCTGTGGTACAGCGGTAGAGCGTCGGCTTCTGGCAACACAACCAGAACGTTTGAATCCCGTTATGAACGCGATCTATGGTGCAGTGGTAGAACGTAGATCCCTTGATGTACGAGATATGTGTTGCAGTGGATGAGCGTCGGCTTCTGGCAACACAACCCCTGGGTTAGAATCCCTACATGTACGAGATCTGTGTTGCAGTGGTAGAGAGTCGGTTTCTGCCAAAACAACCCTAGGTAAGAATCCCGTAATGAACGCGATCTCTGGTGTAGTTGGAGAGCGTCTGCCTTTGGCAACACAACCCCCGGGTTATAATCCCGTCATGGTCGAGATCTGTTTTGTAGAGGTAGAGCCTCGGCTTCTGGTATCACAACGGCTGGGTAAGAATCCCATGAAGAACGCAATTTGTAGTGCAGTGGTAGAGCGTCGGCCTCTGGCAACACAACCCCTGGTTAAGAATCCCGCCATGTACGAGATCTGTGGTGCGGTGGTAGAGCGTCGGTTTCTGGCAACAAAACCCCTGGGTTAAGAATCCCGTGATGAACGAGATCTGACTTCCTGTCTAGGCCTCGTTTATAACTATTACTTTGCTGAATTCCTGCAACTTGTAGAGTCCTGATTGGTGTTTAATAAGTTTACAATAAGTTTAGTTTACATACATCGAGTAGTTTTTGCAACAGAGTGATAGTTCTATGATAAACAATGTCGACCAAGATCAGACAGCACACAGTGCGCAGCTTCGATTGAAAAGTCGTGCTCTGGACAACGTAATCGTTGTTAATGTCGCGTACAGGGCGTCGGCTTCTGTTAACACATCTCCTGGGTAAGAATCCCTTGATGTACGCGATCTGTGGTGCAGTGGTAGAGCGTCGGCTTCTGGCAACACAACCAGCGCGTTTGAATCCCGTTATGAACGCGATCTATGGTGCAGTGGTAGAACGCCAGCTTCTGGCAACACAGCCCGCGGGTTAGAATCCCTTGATGTACGAGATATGTATTGCAGTGGATGAGCGTCGGCTTCTGGCAACACAACCCCTGGGTTAGAATCCCTACATGTACGAGATCTGTGGTGCAGTGGTAGAGAGTCGGTTTCTGCCAAAGCAACCCCTAGGTAAGAATCCCGTAATGAACGCGATCTCTGGTGTAGTTGGAGAGCGTCTGCCTTTGGCAACACAACCCCCGGGTTATAATCCCGTCATGTACGAGATCTGTTTTGTAGAGGTAGAGCCTCGGCTTCTGGTATCACAACCGCTGGGTAAGAATCCCATGATGAACGCGATTTGTAGTGCAGTGGTAGAGCGTCGGCCTCTGGCAACACAAACCCTGGTTAAGAATCCCGCCATGTACGAGATCTGTGGTGCAGTGGTAGAGCGTCGGTTTCTGGCAACACAACCCCTGGGTTAAGAATCCCGTGATGAACGAGATCTGACTTCCTGTCTCGGCCTCGTTTATAACTATTACTTTGCTGAATTCCTGCAACTTGTAGTCCTGATTGGTGTTTAATAAGTTTACAATAAGTTTAGTTTACATACATCGAGTAGTTTTTGCAACAGAGTGATAGTTCTATGACAAACAATGTCGACCAAGATCAGACAGCACACAGTGCGCAGCTTCGATTGAAAAGTCGTGCTCTGGACAACGTAATCGTTATTAATGTCGCGTACAGGGCGTCGGCTTCTGTTAACACATCCCCTGGGTAAGAATCCCTTGATGTACGCGATCTGTGGTGCAGTGGTAGAGCGTCGGCTTCTAGCAACGCAACCCCCGGGTTAGAATCCGGTGATGTACGCGATCTGTGGTACAGTGGTAGAGCGTCGGCTTCTGGTAACACAACCAGCGCGTTTGAATCCCGTTATGAACGCGATCTATGGTGCAGTGGTAGAACGCCAGCTTCTGGCAACACAGCCCGCGGGTTAGAATCCCTTGATGTACGAGATATGTGTTGCAGTGGATGAGCGTCGGCTTCTGGCAACACAACCCCTGGGTTAGAATCCCTACATGTACGAGATCTGTGGTGCAGTGGTAGAGAGTCGGTTTCTGCCAAAACAACCCCTAGGTAAGAATCCCGTAATGAACGCGATCTCTGGTGTAGTTGGAGAGCGTCTGCCTTTGGCAACACAACCCCCGGGTTATAATCCCGTCATGTACGAGATCTGTTTTGTAGTGGTAGAGCCTCGGCTTCTGGTATCACAACCGCTGGGTAAGAATCTCATGATGAACGCGATTTGTAGTGCAGTGGTAGAGCGTCGGCCTCTGGCAACACAACCCCTGGTTAAGAATCCCGCCATGTATGAGATCTGTGGTGCTGTGGTAGAGCGTCGGTTTTTGGCAACACAACCCCTGGGTTAAGAATCCCGTGATGAACGAGATCTGACTTCCTGTCTAGGCCTCGTTTATAACTATTACTTTGCTGAATTCCTGCAACTTGTAGTCCTGATTGGTGTTTAATAAGTTTACAATAAGTTTAGTTTACATACATCGAGTAGTTTTTGCAACAGAGTGATAGTTCTATGACAAACAATGTCGACCAAGATCAGACAGCACACAGTGCGCAGCTTCGATTGAAAAGTCGTGCTCTGGACAACGTAATCGTTGTTAATGTCGCGTAAACCACGAAAAGCATGTGTGATCATGCTAGACAAGAAATCGATACAAATAAGTACGAAAGACCGGTGGCGACTTCCAAACTTTATGCTTCACATTTCCCACTTCGCACTTCAAGTGTGAAGTATGAAATGTGAAGTTTGGAAGTCACCACCGGTCTTCCGTAAATAAGGGCGGTGTTTGTTTGAATTGCGTTTTATGTCGCTTCAACAATATTTCATTTATAACACGGCATTTCATTGGTAATTTACTAGCTCCAATGGATCCATTTATCCAGACTTATCCGGACAGTACCGCTTCGGTTTTAAAGTTGTAAAGCGCCCGCCTCGGTGAGAGTTCGATCCCAAGTCAGGGCATTTCAAAGACTTTGAAATAGTACTGGATGCCATCCTTGGTGCTCTGGATTGCTTGGTTATCATAACGACCGACTGGCTGATGTAAGTATAAATGGACCAGTAATGCTGATAACATAACCAGAAAATGCCGTGATATAACTGAAAAAATGTTGAAAGCGGCGTAAGCCATTTAACAATCAATCAATTATCCGGAAAGCGATGTTAGTCGTTAAGTTACCCATGTAGCTCTAAGTACCAAGGAAGGAAGCTCGTTATGTTTGAAATCCGATTTGAAACTTGTCAGCCGATTCCAGGGACAAGACAAAATTTTTTTGTTTTGTGTTTCAGAATAATGGTTTACATTGAAATTTCTAGTTTCCAAAGTAACTCGTTTCCTAGCAGCCACATGACTTACGACCTATTGCCTTCAATAGCAAATACGATGATGTTGCAAACTTGTTAAGCCGGTGGTTGATAATGACCTTTCATCCGACGATTTTAGGTTGCGTGTACGACTTTATGGCAAAAATATACTACATGGAACAAATCGACAAACCCCGGTAGCTCAATCGGTAGGCAGACGGGCTGGTAAACCAGGGGTTGCGAGTTCGAACCCTAGCTCGGCCAACAGTGTCTTCGACGTTTGGCAAAAGTCACTGTGACACAAGTCATTCGTCTTTCAACAATTGGAAAATAGTCGATGCCGAAAAGCAGCCTGTTGCTTGCTTTGAAAGTATGTTGTGGAGTACAGGTGAGAGTCAGCAAGGAAACATACGAGTGGATGAACAGTGCGACGTGATGTGACAGAACATTTGCTTAACATGGCGTTCAACCCCAAGCAATCCATCAACCTTATGATTATGCATTGCTGGTCTAGATCCACCAACTTCGCCATTCACAGTCGAAGCTCAGTTTTTGTATATCTATGGTCAATAACCTTTTAAGAATACAACAATGGTAATGTTACCATTCGCTAAAGTTCAGTAGGATACGGGCCAACTCTTCAATACTGACTTTCGAAAATAGACTTCTCCATCTTCGCATGTTGATGAGTCCATAGTCAAATTTAAGAATGTCAGGATAAGCATGTGTAGTTGAGCAACGAAAGAAATAGAGCCAGGCCAGACTCCGCACACACGCCGGCAGGCGTGGCTCTATTACTGATGGCAGAGGCTTAACAACATCGGTTCCAGAAGTTAAGTTTAACAAATCGTCTGCTTTTTGTTTAATATAACTATTGACGATCGACACTTTTCGAAACTCAAAACACATACATAAAGCGGCATTAGTGCATTTTAACACAACTGGAAAAATACTTCGTATATTGAGCCTCAAATGCTCTATTTCTTTCAGTTCAAATTATCGGTTGCTAAGAACGTTTACTCACTGTTGTCTATTACCATGCCAACCGTTATCAAATGACATCCGTGCTAGATATTAACTAGTATGTGGTGCATTTTAACATATTTATTAGCGAGTTGAAAAACATTGTAAAATGTTTAGCCTCAAATGTGTCTCATCTAGTTTCTGTTTCAATTGTTCACCGTCGTGAATGTTAACTCTTAATAAGCTTATGCTATGCCAATCATAGGTAGATGTTTCAGATTCCGGAAAAACTAATATACATTCTAAACACAATCATTGACAAGTTCAAAATGTTTGTAAAAATGTCCAGCCTCAAATGATCTCTTTTGCTCTTTTCAAATGTTCAATTGCCGTGAATGTCAACTAATTGTATTCTCATTAATGCCATATCACATGCTGATTATTATACGGTGCACACAAAACAACAGTCATTGGTAAGTTCGAAAGAAAATGTTATCCCAATGTTCAGCATTCTGTGTTTTATTTCGCTAATTTTAAAGCTACAGGTTCCGTGGAATATGACCCACTCCGTCCGAATTTACGCAGTGCCAGGAGACTACGGAGTCATTAATGAACTGGACGCATTCTTCATTAAACTCTCGCATACACATAGAGTCACAAAACCTCTTAATGGAATCGTGATTAGCGTCTACTGAAATAACGAGCGCCATGATGAGCCAGATCATACACACGATGAGGGAAACGGTCTTCATATCTTCTGTCCAACGTGTACCTGAAATGAATGATTGATTGATTGATTGATTGGGGTTTAACAATTTCCCTCATATAGACGCTTTCTTTTTGAAAACATAGTGACAAAAAACGAAATTGCTAAAAATTATCAATTTCACCTTTTAACACAATGTTTTCCACCTTTAGTCATAGGTTATCCATTCAATTATAGAGATTTCCTTTTTTTTTTAAATAATATGTTAAAAGTTGTCTGCTGCAAAATTGTATTATGAGGGAAAGGGTTAACTCAATCTTCAATCATTTTTCAGCCATATCACAGCGGTCAGTTCAGCTACTAATGCGTTTCCTAGCTTTCTAACACCAGTACTCGATACAACATACTTTCCGAGCAACTGACTGCTTTTACGAATGACGCTTCTTGTCAGTGACTTTTGTCTGAGCTATCGTGGCTCCGACTTCTGAAATGAATGATCATTTGAATTGTACATACATGTTAACTTGTACAATTACACACGCCGCTTTTAAGAAAGCAAATCTGAAATGAATGATCATTTTAACCCGTGGTGCGTAAAGGTACAAGTTGCCATTTATGTACAGTGGCCGTTCTGCTCTGACTCTACACCTGACCAGACTCATCCCAAGAGAAAACCAACATTATGGCCTCTGCGTAATGTATCGACCCATATCAGCAATAGAGTTAGGATTCCAGAAACAGAAAATCTACAGTAGACGAAACGTGTCTACCTGGGTAAGCCTGCACGGCATGCTTAGACTGATCCGGGTCAATACTTTACGCAGGGTCCACACTGTTGGTTTTCTCGTGGGACGACTCATATAAGCAATTGACAAAAGCATCCTACAAGCTTATGTTAGTAATAGGCAAAAAGGTGTAGATCTTGAACAGCCTTCGTCGATGGAAAGGCTTATATGGGTCACCAAATGTCACCAACGTAATGTTGCACCTTCCAGCAGAGACGGGTTAATTCTAAAAGTTAGCTTAATACAATATATTCAGTCGAGTGTTTATTACTAATGGCGTATCAACCCTTTCACTGCAGAAAGTCAACTATTCCATGTTGAAAAGAAATTGGACCAATCCATGTTTCGTCCAACAGGAAATTTTGTAAAAAAATAAGTCTTAGTGGCAAACAATGCAGTTTTCAGGAGAGACAGCTCGTTTTGAGTTGTCTTATCGGAATTTGCAACAAGTGTTTGCAAAAGTGTTTGATTGGCTTTGGCAGCGAGAGGGTTAACCAACCGCATATCCTGAAACACTCACCAGGTGTAGCTTGACAATAATCAATGTGTAGGCCATCTCGTGAGAAAACCAACATTTCGGACTCTGCGTAAAGTATCGAACCGGATCAGCCTAAGCATGCCACACAGGCGTACCTGGATAGACACGTTTCGCCTCCTGTGGATTTTCTGTTTAAGGAATCACTACTTTATATATATATATCCCCCTAAGACGCAATGTGTCGGCCGGATCAGTCTGCGCGGACAGCACAGGCTGACCTGGTCGATACATTACGCAGATGCCATTAAGTTGGTTTTCTCGCGGGACGGCTCTTGTGTTGATCTAGGAGTTCCGGTATTTTACGACATCCTATATATCCGCAGCTGCATTTTGGGTCATTTTAAGAAAAAATGTGTAGGCAAGTGACTACAAAGCCTAAAGGGGGCTACCCCCCTGCTCTCTGTTTCAAATAGAAAGTTTTATCTACGTTAATATATATGACTTATTGCCGTTTTACTCGAACTCTTAAATTTAACTGTACCCATATCAGAGCGTGCTCAGACATCATATGCTTACACAGCGTACACGAATTCTATACACAAAACTGTATATTTTAAAATGATATAAAAGTGCTCAACGTCAACGACATGGAATTCTTCACACGTGGCCTTAAGTGGCATTTCACCAGGTGATCAAACAGTTAGAGCTGTCGATAATGGGCGTTTTGCATGTTCAAAAATTATTTATCGACCCTATAACCCTATGTTGTGTTAACACAAAAGCGTCCTCTCAGTGCGGTACGGTGTAAAACTCCAATTAAACAAATCATCATCAAAGCGAATCGATGAACTATTTCAAATCTAATTTTAAAAATTCATATAAGCATGCACATTGCAATGTCGAATCTCTCTTCAACTTGCACGTGCCCAAACTTCGTGATGAGTTCCACAATATAGGGTACGGCCGAGTTATTGTGAGCAAAAGACCAGTTAAGTCCCCCTTGTCTACTATTCTGATTTGGGTAACAGTCAAAACGTGTCCCTTGGTGATAGGAATTATGATAAGAGCCGACACGCGAGAAAACCAACATTATGGACTCTGCGTAATTCATCGATCCAGATCAGCCTGCGCAGTCCGCGCATGCTATTCCGGACCGACATATTCCGTCTCAAGGGGATCGATGTAGAGTAATGATTCCTGGAACAGAAAACCCACAGGAGACGAAACATGTCAGTCCGAGTTAGCCTGCACGGCATACTAAGGCTGATCCGGGTCGATACTTAACGCAGAGTCAATACTTGTTCAAGAGACGGTTCATACTCATTATCTGTCTAGAGTTATGGTTTCAGATGGTATCACCTTCATATAGGGACAATGCTTTGACCGTTACCTTCTTAACCATAATTAATTGAGGTTTATCGCCGTTTTGAACAATTTGTTCCAGTCATATCACGTCGGTCAGTTCACAAACACATGTATTTCCTAGTTTTCTCACACGGACACCACACACCGGTCTTACTCACACGGACTCCACACACCAGTCTTTCTCACACGGACTCCACACACCAGTCTTACTCACACGGACACCACACACCAGTCTTACTCACACGGACTCCACACACCAGTCTTTTCTCCACACGGACTCCACACACCAGTCTTACTCGCACGGACTCCACACACCAGTCTTTCTCACACGGGCTCCACACACCAGTCTTTCTCACACGGACTCCACACACCAGTCTTTTCTCCACACGGACTCCACACACCAGTCTTACTCACACGGACTCCACACACCAGTCTTTCTCACACGGGCTCCACACACCAGTTTTTCTCACACGGGCTCCACACACCAGTCTTTCTCACACGGACTCCACACACCAGTCTTACTCACACGGACACCACACACCAGTCTTTCTCACACGGGCTCCACACACCAGTCTTACTCACACGGGCTCCACACACCAGTCTTTCTCACACGGACTCCACACACCAGTCTTACTCACACGACTCCACACACCAGTCTTACTCACACGGACACCACACACCAGTCTTTCTCACACGGACACCACACAGCAGTCTTTCTCACACGGACACCACACACCAGTCTTACTCACACGGACTCCACACACCAGTCTTTTCTCCACACGGACTCCACACACCAGTCTTTTCTCCACACGGAATCCACACACCAGTCTTACTCACACGGACTCCATACACCAGTCTTTTCTCCACACGGACTCCACACACCAGTCTTTTCTCCACACGGACTCCACACACCAGTCTTACTCACACGGACTCCATACACCAGTCTTTTATCCACACGGACTCCACACACCAGTCTTACTCACACGGAATCCACACACCAGTCTTTCTCACACGGACTCCACACACCAGTCTTACTCACACGGACTCCACACACCAGTCTTTTATCCACACGGACTCCACACACCAGTCTTACTCACACGGACTCCACACACCAGTCTTTTATCCACACGGACTCCACACACCAGTCTTACTCACACGGAATCCACACACCAG
The DNA here is from genome assembly GCA_031761405.1 of Serripes groenlandicus. NCBI lineage: Eukaryota > Metazoa > Mollusca > Bivalvia > Cardiida > Cardiidae > Serripes > Serripes groenlandicus. The sequence continues at coordinate 32,248,847 of JASEVX010000012.1, forward strand.
TCTTTCTCACACGGACTCCACACACCAGTCTTACTCACACGGACTCCACACACCAGTCTTACTCACACGGACTCCACACACCAGTCTTACTCACACGGACTCCACACACCAGTCTTTTATCCACACTGACTCCACACACCAGTCTTACTCACACGGAATCCACACACCAGTCTTTTCTCCACACGGACTCCACACACCAGTCTTTATCACACGGGCTCCACACACCAGTCTTTCTTACACGGACTCCACACACCAGTCTTTTCTCCACACGGACTCCACACACCAGTCTTACTCACACGGACTCCACACACCAGTCTTTCTCACACGGGCTCCACACACCAGTCTTTCTCACACGGGCTCCACACACCAGTCTTTCTCACACGGACTCCACACACCAGTCTTACTCACACGGACACCACACACCAGTCTTTCTCACACGGGCTCCACACACCAGTCTTACTCACACGGGCTCCACACACCAGTCTTTCTCACACGGACTCCACACACCAGTCTTACTCACACGACTCCACACACCAGTCTTACTCACACGGACACCACACACCAGTCTTTCTCACACGGACACCACACACCAGTCTTTCTCACACGGACACCACACACCAGTCTTACTCACACGGACTCCACACACCAGTCTTTTCTCCACACGGACTCCACACACCAGTCTTTTCTCCACACGGACTCCACACACCAGTCTTACTCACACGGACTCCATACACCAGTCTTTTCTCCACACGGACTCCACACACCAGTCTTTTCTCCACACGGACTCCACACACCAGTCTTACTCACACGGACTCCATACACCAGTCTTTTATCCACACGGACTCCACACACCAGTCTTACTCACACGGAATCCACACACCAGTCTTTCTCACACGGACTCCACACACCAGTCTTACTCACACGGACTCCACACACCAGTCTTTTATCCACACGGACTCCACACACCAGTCTTACTCACACGGACTCCACACACCAGTCTTTTATCCACACGGACTCCACACACCAGTCTTACTCACACGGAATCCACACACCAGTCTTTCTCACACGGACTCCACACACCAGTCTTACTCACACGGACTCCACACACCAGTCTTTTCTCCACACGGACTCCACACACCAGTCTTACTCACACGGACTCCACACACCAGTCTTTTATCCACACGGACTCCACACACCAGTCTTACTCACACGGACTCCACACACCAGTCTTACTCACACGGACTCCACACACCAGTCTTACTCACACGGACTCCACACACCAGTCTTTTATCCACACGGACTCCACACACCAGTCTTACTCACACGGAATCCACACACCAGTCTTTTCTCCACACGGACTCCACACACCAGTCTTACTCACACGGACTCCACACACCAGTCTTACTCACACGGACTCCACACACCAGCACACACCAGTCTTTTATCCACACGGACTCCACACACCAGTCTTACTCACACGGACTCCACACACCAGTCTTTTCTCCACACGGACTCCACACACCAGTCTTACTCAAAACGGACTCCACACACCAGTCTTTTATCCACACGGACTCCACACACCAGTCTTTTATCCACACGGACTCCACATACCAGTCTTACTCACACGGACTCCACACACCAGTCTTTTATCTACACGGACTCCACACACCAGTCTTACTCACACGGAATCCACACACCAGTCTTTTCTCCACACGGACTCCACACACCAGTCTTACTCACACTGACTCCACACACCAGTCTTTTATCTACACGGACTCCACACACCAGTCTTACTCACACGGAATCCACACACCAGTCTTACTCACACGGAATCCACACACCAGTCTTTTCTAGTAACAGGAGTAATGACGCGTGTCGAATTGACTTTGGAAAGAATGGATCTCAATCGATCTTGCCCAACTAACTTGTTCTGGAATTGATTGATTGGAATTAACGCCGTTTGCAACTGTGTGTCAATTATTGATTGTTTGGTGTTTCACAGCCCTTTCAACATTGTTTCACTTATATCACGGTGTTTCCTGGGATAGTTACCAGTTCTAATGGTCGATGTATACCGACATCAGCAAGTCAGTCGAAATGCTACTCCCAATATTCTGACCGCTAAGGAGGGCAGCGATTACTACTCTGTTTAAGTATTTGGTATGACCCGGCCGGGGATCGAACACGCGACCTCCCGCACCCGAAACGGACTCTCTACCACTTCACCACCGAGGCGGTATATCAGTTATATTACGGCGACTAGTTCACCTAACGTATGTTTACTTGTTTTTTACCACCACATATTCCAATTAACATCCTTCCCATAGAACTGGTAACCTTAATCCATAATTCAGACGATTCGTAAGAGAAGTATGACATTTCGTCAAACATCGGAGAGAATGAATGAATGAATGAATGTATATTGTTTTATGGCGCATCGACAGCTAAGGTCATTTAGCGCGCAATTAAATTTAATTATTCATGATCCCTGGGTAAACAAGCCAGTACTAGGCTAGAAAATGTGCCTTGCCCAAGGGCAATCCACCATGACCGTAGTGCCGCGACTGGGGATCGTACTCGGGACACCAGGTTTCGAAATCCCCAACGCTAACCACTCGACCACAGCGGATTCCTATCAATCGAACAAACTGTTCTATCAGAATGATCAGAAAACCATATTGACCAGTCGTAATATTCAATAAAACAGCAAACAATTACCTTGAACAGTAGACTGGAATCAGTTTATATTGTCTAATGATTGATTGATCGATTGATTGTAGTTTAACGCAATTTTTAACAATTTCTCAGTTATATCACGGCGGCCAGTTCACCTACTCATGCATTTCCTGGTTTTCTCACACCAGTTCTCCACACAACAATCTTTACAAGCATTTGGCTGCTTTTTCACATAGACTGAGCCCATTGGTGAAAGACGAATGACGCATGTCGCATTGACTTTTGTCAATCGTCGGAAAGAAAGTTGGCCGAGCCGGGATTCGAACTCACAATCCCTGGATTGACAGCCCGCGTCGTTACAGACTGAGCTACCGGGGCTCGGCTAATGTCTAATGAAGTTAGCATTGTATTGATAGTATCCACTTTCATGAGACAATAGACAATATCTAATTCTGTCTCAGCATAATATCAGTCTATTCTAACCTGCAGATCGAGTTTTCAGTTTCATCGATACATTTTTCTCGAAATAGAAATCGTTTTATATAGTTCATGTAGAGGTCCATATAGGGCGGGGTATTCAGCTCTTTTCCCTACAAGTTCTCTTATTATTAACTCTTTCAGCGCCGAATTGTTTAAAGTAGACTCTTCCATGGTCAAAATCTCCATTTCTCATATAATACAATTTTGTAATATTCTGATAAATAAAAGGCAAACAATGCTGATTTCAGGTGAGACAGCTCGTTACGAAAAAAACCTGAATATTGCCTTTGGCGCTGAAAGGGTTAAAGCAATCCATATTTTTTTAGTATCAACAACATAGGGTAGAAGGGTCAAAACGCCCCTTATCTAGTGATCTGGTGCAAGTATCAATAATACAATAGATGGGCGATTTCCAGTCTACCGTCTACCTTGTCTTGTGCAGGTCAGTTTGTTTGCTTGGATGGTACTCGATGGCAAAATGAGATATTGTATATAAATTTAAGGTTCGAAGCAAAGTTGATGCCGTTTTGAGGAGCTGAGAAATTGTTCCATTTTTAGAAATGCCTTCGTTTGCTTGTCAGGTAATCGATGGCAAAATGACATATTTTATATAAATATAAAGTTTGAAGCAAAGGTAAATACTTTGTGACAAGCTGAGAAATTGTTCCATTTGTAGAAATGCCTTCGCCAATATTATTTTCCATGTTCTTCTGCAGCAAAGTCGTTAAATTTAAACGAGAGCGCCAAAAGCGAACTCCAATGCATGTACATGAAAATTGAAGGCTCGTTGCATCTACAAGGATACTTTACCTAACTATTACAGGTATTTATTTATATATTAGGTAACTTAACAATGTGCAAAGCTGAGCCGAAAAATGGACTCTTAATTTGCCTATAAATTACCAAGCTTATCCTTTCAATTATTTTCTTTCATTGAGATAGATTTCAAAAAGCTTATCTGACCAGGTTTTAATAGTTGTCTATGTTTTGACAATTTTAACTTGTATACCCCACCCACTCATTTTCTAATTTCAGCCATGACAAATTTAAACGAGAGCGCCAAAAGCGAACTCCAATGCATGTACATGAAAATTGAAGGCTCGTTGCATCTACAAGGATACTTTACCTAACTATTACAGGTATTTATTTATATATTAGGTAACTTAACAATGTGCAAAGCTGAGCCGAAAAATGGACTCTTAATTTGCCTATAAATTACCAAGCTTATCCTTTCAATTATTTTCTTTCATTGAGATAGATTTCAAAAAGCTTATCTGACCAGGTTTTAATAGTTGTCTATGTTTTGACAATTTTAACTTGTATTTGTATACCCCACCCACTCATTTTCTAATTTCAGCCATGACATAAGTCCTTAATTATGAAAATGCTTTCCATCGACTGCTGCAGAAACACCAAAACTGACCAGTATCAGATATATAGATAAAGTATTTGTGATACAAAAAAAAACATTCTTAACCCTTTCAGCGCCGAATTGTTTAAATTAGACTCTTCAATGTTCAAACTCGGACGACTCTATTTTCATGTTATAGGATTTTTGGAATATTTTTATAACGCACAGCCAAACAATGCATATGTCAGGTGAGACAGCTCGTTACGAGCTGACTCACCTGAATCTGTATTGTTTGCAAAAAGCTCAATATTGCCTTTGGCGCTGAAAGAGTTAGATAAATAATAGAAAAACACCAAATGAAGAAATGATCAAATACTAACCTTTACAAATGTCTAAAGCTGGAAGTGTTTACGTATCGATCTCTCAGCTCGCAATGGCTTGTGTTATATATAACCACCGTTGTTGTTTTAGGTTACTCTATGTAAGCGTTAACCCGTTTACCTCATGTACTATTTATAGCTTCGTCCTCGTTTCAAGACATACGACTGAAAAATGCCGACATCTAACATGTGGACAATTGAAAATATAGTTTAGATACATGATTGACAATGCTTTTGGAAAAAGCACATTTGTTAGCTGTGATTGATTTCTCCTTTTACTTCAATATTTGTTAAAGTTGTCTGATTAAAAGGCAAGGGAACTCGTCCATATCCAATTAAGGGTTAAATATGTCGATGGTTCATTGCAAAAACGATGTACCTACATAGGGATTCGCATAGACTTGCACCAAACCCTAAAGTTAATGTATTATAAGAGTCGCGTCACACGAGGACCAACCTTCGAGGTAGGGCGACAAGCGAAGATTCAGATCAGCCTGTGGCTTTGAAACAAATCTCATCTTGACCTTGTTGGTATCTTGTTTTGCCTCTCTGGGTTGGACACAAACTTACATAACATGTAAAGCAGCCATAGATTTAAATATTTCGTGAATGTGTTTTGTACTTGTTTACATAGCTAGACTAGGTAAACGCGCACCCCCGAGAATGTGTTTTGAACTGGTTTACAAAGCTAGACTATGTAAACACGCACCGCCGTGAATGTGTTTGGAACTGGTTTACATAGCTAGACTAGGTAAACACGCACCCTCGTATATGTGTTTTGAACTGGTTTACATAGCTAGACTAGGTAAACACGCACCCTCGTGAATGTGTTTTGAACTTGTTTACATAGCTAGACTATGTAAACACGCACCGCCATGAATGTGTTTTGAACTGGTTTACATAGCTAGACTATGTAAACACGCACCGCCATGAATGTGTTTTGAACTGGTTTACAAAGCCAGACTATGTAATCACGTACCGCCGTGAATGTGTTTTGAACTGGTTTACATAGCTAGACTAGGTAAACACGCACCGTCGTGAATGTGTTTTGAACTGGTTTACAAGCTATACTAGGTAAACACGCACCCTCGTGAATGTGTTTTGAACTGGTTTACAGAGCTAGACTAGGTAAACACGCACCCCATGAATGTGTTTTGAACAGGTTTACAGGGCTAGACTACGTAAACACGCACCGCCGTGAATGTGTTTTGAACTGGTTTACAGAGCTAAACTAGGTAAACACGCACCGCCGTGAATGTGTTTTGAACAGGTTTACAGGGCTAGACTAGGTAAACACGCACCCCCGTGAATGTGTTTTGAACTGGTTTACAGGACTAGACTAGGTAAACACGCACCACCACGTGAATGTGTTTTGAACAGGTTTACAGGGCTAGACTAGATAAACACGCACCGCCGTGAATGTGTTTTGAACTGGTTTACAGAGCTAAACTAGGTAAACACGCACCGCCGTGAATGTGTTTTGAACAGGTTTACAGGGCTAGACTAGGTAAACACGCACCCCCGTGAATGTGTTTTGAACTGGTTTACAGGGCTAGACTATGTAAACACGCACCACAACGTGAATGTGTTTTGAACAGGTTTACAGGGCTAGACTAGATAAACACGCACAGCCGTGAATGTGTTTTGAACAGGTTTACACGGCTAGACTAGGTAAACACGCAACCCCGTGAATGTGTTTTGAACAGGTTTTCAGGGCTAGACTAGGTAAACACGCACCCCGTGAATGTGTTTTGAACTGGTTTACAGAGCTAGACTAGGTTAACAACCACCCTCGTATATGTGTTTTGAACTGGTTTACAGAGCTAGACTAGGTAAACACGCACCCCCGTGAATGTGTTTTGAACTGGTTTACATAGCTTGACTAGGTAAACACGCACACTCGTGAATTTGTTTTGAACTGGTTTACATAGCTTGACTAGGTAAACACGCACCCCCGTGAATGTGTTTTGAACTGGTTTACATAGTTAGACTAGGTAAACATGCACCCTCGTGAATGTGTTTTGAACTGGTTTGCAGAGCTAGACTAGGTAAACACGCACCCCCGTGAAAGTGCTTTGAACTGGTTTACATAGCTAGACTACCCTCGTGAATGTGTTTTGAACTGGTTTGCAGAGCTAGACTAGGTAAACACGCACCCCCGTGAAAGTGTTTTGAACTGGTTTACCTAGTTTGACTAGGTTATACGAACATTCACAAAGGTACAGTGTCTACCTTTTATCGGGTGAATATGAATGCGATTGTACGTGGTCAATTTATTTTCACATCACACATTTTACCAAATTGAACGTCCTTTTCACTTTCAAAGAGTACTCTAACGTGAACGATTTGTTAACGTTTGCTTTTGAACAATGCTTCTCGGGTTCAATCCCCAGTCGCTGCTCGGTGGTCATGGTGGGATGCCCTAGGGGAAGGCACATCTCATAGCCTAGTATTGTTAATTTTAACCGGGGATCATGAATATGTGAACTGTCGCCATTACATTACTTAAAAAATGTTCTGGTTTGTTTACCCAGGGATCATGAATAAGTGAACAGTCGCCGTGATATAACTAAAATACTGTTGAAAGCGGCGTAAAACCCCAATAAATAGATAAATAAATTAAAAAATGTTGATAACGAAACGATGTAAAACTCCAATTAAACAAACATGATCAAAACGAATCGAGGAACTATTTTAAGTCTAATTTTACAAATTCACAAAAGCACGTGCAAATTGCAATGTCAAATCACTCTTCAGCTTGCACGTGCCCAAACTTTGTGATTTAGTTGATACTACGTTAATAACCCTTTACCACTTGAAAACGCATTCCGACGCATTTGCAGCAGACGACTTCTGAAAATATTGTGGCAAAAGGAAACATTGGTCATGATGAGCGAATTCCCCTGTTGCCAAAATGTTTTCAACTCTATTTAATGATTAAACTCTTATTTATGGAGATATTTTCACATTTTTGCTAATGTTTTCAACTCTATTTAATGATTAAACTCTTATTTATGGATATATTTTCACATTTTTGCTAACGTTTTCAACTCTATGTAATGATTAAACTCTTATTTATGGATATATTTTCACATTTTTGCTAATGTTTTCAACTCTATTTAATGATTAAACTCTTATTTATGGATATATTTTCACATTTTTGCTAATGTTTAAAACTCTATTTAATGATTAAACTCTTATTTATGGATATATTTTCACATTTTTGCTAATGTTTTCAACTCTATGTAATGATTAAACTCTTATTTATGGATATATTTTCACATATTTGCTAATGTTTTCAACTCTATTTAATGATTAAACTCTTATTTATGGAGATATTTTCACATTTTTGCTAATGTTTTCAACTCTATTTAATGATTAATTTCTTATTTATGGAGATATTTTCACATTTTTGTTAATGTTTTCAACTCTATTTAATGATTAATTTCTTATTTATGGAGATATTTTCACATTTTTGTTAATGTTTTCAAAGTCGTCTGCTGCAGAATTGTCGTATGTTGTTAAGGGTTAAGGGTTCCTCTATACACTTCAGACGTTAACAAAAGGATTACTTTATCTAAATAACTTTTAGAAGATTGTAAGTGTAATGCTTAAAATTTTTTTTTTCGATTTATTGAAAGCGGAATTGTTGTCCACTAGTACTTGAAATAAGCAAGGAAAGATGAGAACATTATAATGATTGGTTTTTGTTGTTAACTAAATCAATTGAACAAAAAAATGAACTTGAGCCGCTTCAAGCCATTAGGTGCCGCTTTGTATGTACAAACAATGAAAACGTATGCAAGCCTGTGCATACGCCTGATTTCATCAGAACATTGATAGTTAACATGTAGAGGACACCGAACGCCGTTCAGGTAATACTATTTGAGAGATTATTTTTGAGATTAGTACTATGTGCCGTAAGTGTTTTGAGGGTAGCATGTTGTCTAAATATTTTTTAAATAAAACTGTACGAACAATGAAAACGTATGCAAGCCTGTCTGTGCATACATGTACGCATGATTTCATCAGAACATTTATATTTAACATGTAGAGGACACCGAACGCCGTTCAGGTACATACTATTTGAGAGATTATTTTTGAGGTTGGTACTACATGTATGTGCCTTAAGTGTTTTGAGGGTAGCATATTGTCTAAAAATAATTATGCATGGAGTACTTGTGTGAGAGAGTCAGGCAGGTAACGCTTAATTATGTGAACTGGCTGCCGTAAAATATCTGTCGAAGATTAAATTTAGCTCCATTAAACCCATCACTGATTGGCTGTGTTTTTATTTGGGAAATGACGTTGTTTACAGCAGTGTTCACGATGTAGCACGACAGCGATACAACTTAGTTGTGATCAGTGTGTGACTTAGCCAGCACAAAGCTACGGCATTTACCGTGCCCACGGACCCACCACCATATCTACAAGGAGCAGGCCAAGGTGCGTTACAAATCCCCCGCGTTAAACATTAGCCTGCAGAGGATAGATACTGCATCTAGCTCAATTCAGTACAACTTTACATAACTTTAAACAATTGTTGACAAATAAAGCACTGCATACAAGAATAAAACCGCTTGTAGTAAATTGTCCGCCTCGATTGAGTGAGGTCGCGGGGTCGATCCCCGGTCGGGTCATACCAAATCATTTTGGTCATGTCTGCTTTCTGTGGCTATCAGGGTTGTGGGGTTAGCATTATATAAATATTACATGGCTTCCAGTGTGACAGTACATATTGTCAACATGAGGAAAATACTGTTACCCGAGGCGAAGCCGAGGTTAACAGTATTTACCCGAATGTTGACAATATGTACTGTCACACTCAATCTCATTAAAACCAGATCTTAACTCGCACACTCGTATATACGAACGATTGATCGCAATTCGTTGCAGCCCTGTCGAATTACCTGGAATAGAAAAGAGTCCTTGTATGATTGGTGTTTTAATGTCACTTTCCATGGTACATCAAACTTAATGATAATTTAATTATATTCCGTACGGAATTATATATGTCTCACAATAAAAGCACTCTTTTATTCAATATTTCGGCCACTGTGTTATTATTAAGCTGATGTTTGTTTTCCTGTTATATACTGACCTTCATTCCTGTTTCCGGCTCCGGTAGAAAACTGATAAAATTCAGGTTGGATTCAATCTTCAATATACGACGCTACGGGGTCGTATTGCAGTTGATGAAAATGGTTGAAAGATAAAACCGTTTTGTATTCGAGTCGCGCCATGCTACACGAATGTTGATCCATTGTAGACAGTGATGACTAATTTGAGTCTGTCAATATATATTATGATTCACTCTCCAGTTACATTTCACAGAGTCCTACGTGTACATGTAAATGAATTTTCTGACATCAGTCTAAAACACAGTAACGCATTTCCAATTCGATACTAATTTGGATGTATGTTATTGATGATTATTTATTTTTAGTGATACGTGTAACATGCCTATGGATCTGTACCACGTAAGTGAAACCATAACGGAGAGAGAGAGAGAGAGAGAGAGAGAGAGAGAAAAGAGAGAGAGAGAGAGAGAGAGAGAGAGAGAGAGAGAGAGAGAGAGAGAGAGGGAGAGGGAGAGAGAGAGAGAGAGAGAGAGAGAGAGAGAGAGAGAGAGAGAGAGAGAGAGAGAGGGAGAGAGAGAGAATTATTTGGGAAAATATCAATTAATAATTGTTCAATCCTAATACATAGTAAACAGAACACTCGAATTTAAAATATGGGTTGACAGTAGAGAACATGAAGTTAAACTAAAAAGGTTAACGTGAGGTTTGGTCAAACGACGGTAAAGTGAATATGAAATAATTGAGAGTCAAGGCTCGTCAATAAGTTATAAGATAATTCGTTCAGAATAGAACTTATTAATAGATAATAATTGAGCCGTCCCGCGAGAAAACCAACATAATGGCATCTGCGTAATGTATCGACCAGATCAGCCTGCGCTGTCCGCGCAGACTGATCCGGCCGACACATTCCGTCTTAGGAGGATAGATGTATAGAGCAGGGATTCCTGAAACAGAAAATCCACAAGACGCGAAAAGTGTATTTCTAGGTAAGCCTGCGCGGCATGCTTAGGTTGATCCGGGTCGATACTTTACGCAGAGTCCCCAATGCAGCTGCGGCGATAGACATCTGCGTAATGTATCGACCAGATCAGCCTGCGCTGTCCGCGCAGACTGATCCGGCCGACACATTCCGTCTGAGGGGGGATAGATGTATAGAGCAGTGATTCCTGAAACAGAAAATCCACAAGACGCGAAAAGTGTATTTCCAGGTAAGCCTGCGCGGCATGCTTAGGTTGATCCGGGTCGATACTTTACGCAGAGTACACACTGTTGGTTTTCTCCCGAGACGACTCACTAGTATAGTTAATCCTTTCCCTCTTGCAGACGCCTCTCGGAAACTTTCAAACTTACAGGCGCATTGTGACACTACCGATTACAACACTTTCGTTTCTAGATAGTTTCTGCCTGAAAAATTATCAATGTCGTCTACACTGGATTTTATCTGTGTGTAGACAATGGTTACAATGGTGTTTTTTAAGTGTGGCCTGCTTTTTACTCCTTCAGCGCCGAAATGTTTTAAGTAGACTCTTCCATGTTCAAAATCGAGCGTCTCCATTTCTCATGTATTAAAAGTTTGGACTATTTTGATAACTAAAAAAACAAACAATGCTGATTTCAGGTGAGACAGCTCGTTACGAGCTGACTCACCTGAATCAGTATTGTTTGCAAAAACCTCAATATTGCCTTTGGCTCTGAAAGAGTTAACGACATGTGGCGAAAAGAAATTAAATCACCTGAATCAATAATTAACAGAATTATTCCAAATCCTTCTTTAAGTATAAGACTGCGAGGAAGTGCGCGCGCCTATCAATACCTTCGCTTGTCTCGACGTTCTGACGGTCGATTTTCTCACGCGATTTACATGACCTTTGTTTTGGTGACCTTTGACGACGTCTAAATCACGTACGCAGTAAGTTAGCTTACATCTGTCTGGAACGAGTTCCCTACAATTGATAAAGGTGGTAAACTCGGTCACTTTCAATTCACCTTTCGATAATATAAGGTCGGTCTTAGTCTGGTTCCCGACGTAAAAGTTGAAATATGGGACGTTTGGTAACCGCTTTGCTTTACTAAATATGTAAAAACAGAAATAATGTTCGTAAACTCTAATATAATTTGATGTTAGGAATCAATATATAAAAAATAAAACTACTGTTGATATATGCATCCTCGATAGCGAAACAAATATTAATTGTCAAATACATTTAAAGGAACATCGTTGATTGTCCATCGCTTGTCGTTACATGTAACACCAATGACAGATAGACATACTCTTTATTCAGATAAAAACTACATTTAAGATGTTCGAACATAAATACATGATATGAATATTTCTAAAAAAAGTTCAGGTTGCTGCAAAGATGTCCAATTGTTCCCTTTACTTAACAGGGACAATATCAAATAACCTTTTTGGTATTCAAATTGGTGTAATTGACAAATAAAAAATCATGAAATTTGTGTAAGTTGAATTAAAAAAATCATTGAATAAGTCCTTAATGCAAGCGCTTTACCGTAATATATATGTATACTAATGAATGGCAATATGACTCAATTCCATCAATAAATGATGAACAGCTTGCAGTAAGTGTGGTTAACCTAGCTTAGATTGGAGATCGGTCATAAACAAAGTCGATGATGGACATTCGCTTCATTGAAAAAAAGAAATTTACAATCAATTTTTACTTGAATCCACCCTTGATGTTCCAATATCCATCGCATTTGTGTACTGTTTCTTCAACTTCAATAATGTAAATGCTATGCATTATTGCTGTATGAATTTCCGGCGACATTGATGCCTTGCATCACCTTTCTCTTTTAATGTATTGTATCAGCCGGTATTGTTAATACGCATACAGTATGCTCTAGTATGGGCCGTTGACCTAAATAACGAAGGAAATACCTTGTATCTTATATCGTGTATTGAATAAGGAATGTTAAGGTCACGGTTCTTATCAGACCACAGTTGATCCCTTAATAAGACATCCTAGTTCATCGGTAAGATATATTGAATTAGTTTGCATGAACCTTTACATTTTGCTAGGTTACATAATGTTTGAATCGCGATAACGTGTCTTCTGGTTGGTTGTGTCGAATGCGTTTCGCCTTTTCTCAATGTCGATTATACCACGGGAACGATACACAATTGACCGTTTACAAGCGGCGTAAAATGTTCACACTGAGAAACAAAATCTGCCTGAATTTATTATTGAATCGGTAATGCCAAGCTCGCGGTATCTTCAACATAGCTGGTTCACAGTTTGGACGTACTACTGTATTTATCGGTAAGAAATATTGGTTTTTGGTGACATATTGTCGAAATTGCGATCATGTACCTTCAGGATTATTTTTTCGAGTAATATACCCCTACCAATGTTGATTGTGTCATGCTGACGATACGTAATTGACAGTTAACCATGCGTGTGCTTCTCAGACCACATCAATCAACAACCTATGAGCCGTTTCACGAGAAAACCAATGAACTCTGCGTAATGTATCGACCCGGATCAGCCTGCGCAATCCGCACAGGCTAACCCGGGCCGACACATTCCGTCTTAGGGTGATATATATATATAGAGTAATGATTCTTGAAGCAGAAAATCCACAGGAGGCGAACAGTGCCTGTCCGAGTTAGCCAGTGTGGCATGCTAAGCCTGAACCGGGTCGATACTTTACGCAGAGTCCACCATAGTGTTGGTTTTCTAGTTGGACGGCTCGTATTGTTCGGTTTTACCTATCAGAATAAGTGCCGTTTTAAATATTTACGAACTAAGTATGTTTTCCCGAAAGCGTTTGCCTGCGTATACGACGGTACTGCAGAGACCCTCATTTCTTCACAATGCAGTTGTCCAACTTACACTTTTCGTTGTCCATTGCCATGTCCTTTATTTTCAACAATACAATTCTACATAAAGGAAAACAATCTTACTAAAACAAACTCTTTCGCTGTCAAAGGCAATTAAAGGAGTTTGCAAACAATGCAGATTTAGATGAGACAGCTCGTAAAGATCAGTCTGTCCTGAAATCAGCATTGTTTTGCCACTTCGACGTTACTTTTTACCAAATTTCCTATTGGACAAACATTGATGTGGTCCACTTTTCAATATGGAAGCGTCAACTTTGTGGAATTCGGCAGTGCAAGAGTTAAATGCAAGTACATATAGGAGCAGCTTCTAGCGATCTGATATTTGAATGCATTTGCATCCAGTGAAGACTCAGGCGAGCATGCTATCACGTCAGGTGGCCAAATATAACTTAATACTAGCTATAGTTATATACGTTTAGTGATTTCAAGCAGACAATAGTCAGAGTTCTAAAGATTTACTATGCATCTAAACGATACATGAAAAACAGGAAATACTTCATGTATCTTGACATTGCATTTGTGATGTATCCGTACTAGCTTAAAGCGGATACATCACACATGCAATGTCATGCTGCAAGTTATATAATCATATATATATGCATCTTAAACGAAAAGAAAAGAAAAAAACTTTGTGCAAAGTGATTTTTGTGAACAGTGTTGACCCAGATAACCCTGTTCATCCGCATACTCTGAAGACCCAGGACCGACTATTTAAATAATCTGCATGTTTAGTAAAAACATAAAAAAAAATCTCAAGCATATATATGTCGAAAATATTCCCATTACTTGTGTTAAGCTTGTTTTTGTGTTGTTTTATTACAGCCTATATTTCTTTTCTTTGTGATTCTCTTAAACACCAGTTCGACTGATCAATCAACGAACTAGAAAAATGTCTCATTCTCCTCTTACCCTATTTTAGCGAAGTTCAAATCATAGCAGTTCACAACCAAAACAACTGATTTGTTTTCTTTTTATTTTTAAATGACCATGAAATGATGGATTTATTTGTTTGTATTACAAGATGCATGTATATGTATACGTAAATAAAATCTATGTATCTATCTATCTAATGAAGTATACTTACTTACGTATCCTATTCATCCTCAGTGGGACATAAGGCCACAACAAACTGCCTCCACTTATTTCTGTCCTTCGCCATGTACATGTATTAGGCTTGGCCCCTGGTGAAACCAAGCTCTCCTAACTCAGTTTTGCAATAATCAATGTGTAGGCCGTCTCGTGGGAAAATCAACATTGTCGACTATGCGTAAAGTATCGACCCGGATCAGCCTAAGCATGCCACACAGGTCTACCCGGATAGACATTTTTCGCCTCCTGTGGATTTTCTGTTTCAGGAATCAATACTCTATACATCTATCACCCTTAGACGAAATGTGTCGGCCGGATCAGTCTGCGCGGACAGCGCAGGCTGATTTGGTCGATACATTACGCAAATGTAAGAAGCTTCTGCCAACGTGTGAATACTATTGTGATACTGAGCAGATGCGCATGCTGGTCTGAACCAACGCTGTTCAGAAATTGCCAACTTTCTATGTTATTGTTGTTTTCAGACGATGAAGGGCGTACTTACAATAGCATGTGTCCTACTCTGCTGGTGTACATTGCTTGTTAAAGCTATAAATGGAGAAGGTAACATTCATAGCTAGGGGCTTAGCTCCCTTTAGGCACTGTAGGCACGTGCCTACACATTTTTTCTCCTTGTGACATATATTTAGGGGAGCATGGTCAATTTTGTTATCGTGACCCTTACAACATTTGAATCAGACTTACATTAAATTAGGGGAACTAACTCGATTTCTGTTTTTAACGTTGACTTTTGTTAACGGCGACATCATTAATATGTTGAAATGAGTAACGTTTTAACGTAGAGCACTTGTTTAAAACATTGTTTGATTGACTGGGGTTTAACGCCGTTTTCAACAAATGTTCTGCTTCAGTCATATTACGGTGGACAGTTTACCTACTCATGTGTTTCCTGGTTTTCCCACACAACGTACTTTCCAAGCGTCTGACTCATTTCCACATAGACTTGTATCGCATTAGTGAAAGACAAATGACACTTGTCACAGTTACTTTTGTCAAACGGCGGAAAGAATGTATGCCGAGCTGATATTTGAACTCACAACCCCTGAATTGTCTTCACGTATTTTACTGATTGTCAACGTATTTTCAGATGTAACATATGACTCTGATTTTAACCTATATTACTGATTGTAACGTACTTTATCAATGTTAACACATTTTAATGATTTTAACGTATTTTACTGGGTTTAAAATATTTATTCGAATTAAACATGCATGTTCTGTACTGATTTTGACGTGAATAAAAGTCGCCGCTAAGATTAGAATCAATTTCACCTTATGTTCAGCACATCATTGAACTACTTTACAATCAATTTTAACGTACATGTAGTGCAATTGATTAAAATGAATATAAAAGTTACGAAACACATTTTACTGACCTTAACGTATTTTGCTGATTGTTCAATCACGTATTTTACCAATTTTAACATATTTTACTGGAATTCAACGTATGTTAATCAGTTAAACGCATTTTACTTATCTTGATGTTAACACAAGTCGCCGCTAAAATAAGAAGTCGACTTCCCCTTAATTTGGCGTAACCTGCAGACTGCGAAACTAGAAAATTCTGAAAACGTTAATCATGCTCAGAAATTGACTCTATGCTCTAAAAAGATGTCAGCTTAATCAATTTCGTGTATGACATTGCTTCTGACCATTCCGATACTTGAGCACAAGGTGAAGCTTAATATATTTGGAGCCAGTTGCTTTTAAAGTAAAATTACGAGAAAAACCAACCTTGTTGACTCTACGTATACTATCGATCCGGATCACACTGAGCATGCCGTGCAGGCTTACCCAGAAACACGTTTCGCCTCATGTGGATTTTCGGTTTTAGGAATAATAACTCTATACCTCCCTTCCCCTCAGACGGAATGTGTCGGCCCAAATGAACCTGTGCCAACAACGCAGGCTGATCTCGATCGATACATTACGCAGAGACCATAATGTTTTTATTCTGTTGAAATGGCTCAATTAGAATTCGCTTTTAATTCTTAGAGTATATGTACAACACTGTAATGGTATAAATCGGCTCTGGTCGTTATCTCGTGGAACTGCTTAGTTTATTATTGCATATCAATAACTCTTTCTTTCATTCATTAAAGATGATATACTAGTGAATCCAATAGTACTTCAAGCATTCCATGATTCCATCAATTACATGTGCTCCTTTTCCCACATACAACACATCTGCAGCCGAATACTGTAAACATAAGGAAATTTTTTGATGAAAGTGTAATAATTAAATAATGTTTAAAAAATTGTGGCAAAAGGAAATGTTGCTCATAATGTGCAATTTCTCCATTTGTCACAATGTTTTCAGCTGCAAACGGGTCAAAATGCGTCTGTATGTGGCAAAACGTTGATAGTGTTGATGGTTGTGCAAACGTTGACAGTGTTGATGGTTGTGCAAAAGACACGTCGTGTTGATGGTTCTGCAAAAGACACGTCGTTTTGATGGTTGTGCAAAAGACACGTCCTGTTGATGGTTGTGCAAAAGACACGTCGTGTTGATGGTTGTGCAAAAGACACGGCGTGTTTATGGTTGTGCCAAAGACACGTCGTGTTTATGGTTGTGCAAAAAACACGTCGTGTTTATGGTTGTGCAAAAGACACGTCGTGTTTAGCGTGTACTACATAAATATAACTGATTCTGCGAAAGATCGTCTACTTTCCAAGAATTGCAATTTAATTTTCAACAAATAATTGTTTTGCAAATATGAAATGCTTAATAACATAATCAAAAGACATCGTGAGCAATTAGTATTAAACTTGCATATTAAAAATGCGGACTAATATCAATCATATTTTGTTCAATTATGGGTTTACACTGTCTTCAGTTAACTTACTTATGAACATTGGCTTAACGAATTAACTAAAAACGCATCACGACCGTAGCGACTAAAGATCGAACATGGGATGCCAGGTTTTCATCGAAGTCAAAACACATATAACTAAATGTCAACATTATCGCGGGCAGCCACTAATGAGAGAGTCAAAATATGGATTCTCAAGACAGGTGGATGCTTGTGATTATACAAGTCATGTATAAAAAGAAAGACTTTTGTGTTGTTGTGTAACATTCAACTGGATGCTTAATACAGAGGTATCCGCACAGGGACTTGCTCCTCTAAAAATAGATATGACCTACTCTATGCATAGATATTAACATAGATGTTAATATCTATGCATAGAGTAGGTCACATCTATTTATAGATGTTAATATCTATGCTTAGAGTAGGTCACATCTATTTATAGATGTTAATATCTATGCATAGAGTAGGTCACATCTAGTTTTTAGAGGAGCAAGTCCCTGTGGTATCCGCGTGCACAAAGTTGTTTATTCTATAGTTGACTTGTATTAAGCAGCAACCGCGTTCAGAATCCACACGTTTATCCTATCCTCGGGTGGCTGTTTTTAAAACACGGCCTGACTGTATACCGTTGTATTATTTCCTAGGAGACAAGCGGTTTATTTTGGACTGGCTTGGCGCTGGGCGTGATAACTGCCGTTTGTGTTACGACTGCGAGTGTCACAGGTCTTGTACAAGATGTAAGTTCGTTTTATTGTTTTGCTCTCTGTTTAGGCTTTACGTTGTTTTCAGCATTTTTTTTTAAATTTATATTTCGGCGAAAGTAAATGTACTAGCTACCCCTGAGTCGCATTTCAGCCTTTGGTTTAGTGTAGAAATGTGTTAGCTCACGGTCTGTAACGATTTGCACCAGGCGTGAAAAAGTTGTATTTTTCATTGACGGATTGGCTACACAACCTGTCAGGGGCGTAGCTCCCTTTAGGCACTGTAGGCACGTGCCTACACATGTTTTCTCAAAATGCCCCCAAAATGCAGCTGCGGCGATATACATCTGCGTAATGTATCGACCAGATCAGCCTGCGCTGTCCGCGCAGACTGATCCGGACGACACATTCCGTCTTAGGGGGATAGATGTATAGAGTAGTTATTCCTGAAACAGAAAATCCACAGGAGGCGAAAAGTGTCTATCCGGGTAGGCCTGTGTGGCATTCTTAGGCTGATCCGGGTCGATACTTTACGCAGAGTCCACAATGTTGATGTTCTCACGAGATGGCCTACACATTGATTATTGCAAAGGTACGCCCCTGCCTGTCACTGAACGCAGAGCATTACTTTGACAGGTATTGGGTCTTCCTTGAATTACTTTACTATTACCGCCGTGTGCGTTTTCCTCATAAGACGTTCGATTCCTTAATGTGTATCATACATCCCTTGCATTATTCAATTCATTTCAATTCAATATACTTTATTTAACGACGGTAACACAATAAACAATTACAACATCAGTTATCTCCCTTGTGGCCGTCAACAATAAACATTGATCTTTGAACAGTATTGAACTGTTAAATGATACAAGATAATATTTACAAGACTATAAATAAATAAATAAAAGTACATCATAACATATATATAACGATAGGTCGGTCTACTTTGTATACTAATCAAGACGATTTAATGGCCACGTTTTATCCTTTCCAACGGCGTCTACGTGTTCGGCCTACATTTATCAGACTCGTGCTATCTTTTGTAGTCCTTATTGCGCGGGTGCATCAGCACCAGTGCACAGATTGGTTGTGAAAAAAACTGCAATGGGCTTGCGCATGCGCCGTATTAATCGTCTTGATCGCGCATGCGCCGTATTATACCATCAGCTCTCGGATAGCAGTTCGTCACTGACTGGTTCTCGTTCCAGTTTGCAATAGAATATTAAGATTAGTGAACCAGTCTATTTATAATTAAAATGTAAATTAAAGCCATAGTTTGTTAATAACACGCAACGCTGCCACCATTTGTAACGTGTACCGGCGTTAAGCCATCGCGGGTCACCCATCCAGGCATTAACCGCGATAGGCGTTGCTTAACTTTACACAAAGGTCAACTACTCTAACAACATCGCTATGAACGCCGGCTTACACAGTAAGGCTGTAGTAAGTGATGTTTATACATATACCCCGTTTCCGTTACATTAGGAAAATGGGAATATTTTCATCAATGCAAAGTTATTGTGCTAAATTTTGTGATTTTAAGAAATTATTATATTTATATCATATATTTAAAAGCGGGTTTCGTGTTTTTCCGAATCAAACAATATTTCTTAAGCCATAAAATTCTGATTCCCGCGCCAATTGCTGCATCTTGCAGCAACTCTTGTATCATATATATCTTTATATGCACAATTCTTAAAGGGGCTGAACTCCAGATAAAGGACAATATTTTGAAATGTTGAAACTTGTGCACATATTGATAAATGTGACAACAAAGTAAGTAATAAATAGTTCAAAACTATTTTTGATGTAAATGTTGAAAAAACAACAACAGTCAATTGAAAGTCATAATAATGTACAAAATTTGGCTTACTGGGTGTGTCTACCCAGTGAAAATGAAGCATAAAAGATAAATATTTATATGTTTATTGTCCTGAAAAGTGAAAATATGACACTCATTTTATCCCAGAATTATGTTTTAATATTTCAAGACAACTTTTGAACAGTTTTAAAACTTTGACTATGCTGTCTTTAATCTGGAGTTCAGGACCTTTAAACTTGGTTTGCATTTAGCATATGAAGCAGTGACGGTATGACTGTCCGTAATCCTATGACGACTGGTACGTGTCGGGACCATTCGTCATACAAAAAGCTATTTTGAAGTTGTAAGCATTATTTAAGATACATTCACGCGGCATCTGATGTTCTCCGATTTCATAGTCTCGAGTTCATTTAATATTGCTATATTTTACTAGTCAAAGGTTCCTATCTAGTAAATTATGAAATATATAATTAGAATAAACAGTCTTTCTTACCACCAATGTATCTGTTTTGTAGTGCACAGTTAACATTTTCGAGTGAGATATCATGGACTTTAAAACAAAATTGGATAATGAATTGAAGAATGATATCCAGCATATCCAACACACAGGAGTCCGAAATGTTTCCGATAAAAATCCATATCTTCTACTACTCAAAACAACAGATTTTATATAGCTGGGTGTAATATTAAGAACTTAAATGAACGCTATATTGTGTTGAAATTAGACCTGTGTAATGTTTAATTACTTTTCATGCATTACTTGTTGTGTGCGAAGGCATTTTCACGTTTGACTCTTTCAAATGCACCAAAACACTTTACTTGATGATGATGCATAGCGTATTGGTAAAACAGACATTGATGAATTATCTAATGTTAGTTATGAAAATTCAAAAAAAATAATATATAGGGTTAAAACACAAATCAGATCTCCTAGTATGAACGTTCCAGATTGGAATTACAAGGATGATATGCAATAATGTCACTATTCAGTCTCATTTAAATCAGACCAAACTTCGCATTATTGCTCGTCTCGACTTGACCCGTTATGCTTAAATATTCAAGAACAGGTGCTCGCATAGTCGCTCGATACAAACAACCGTCGGAACACTCGAGACAATCGCCGCTTCTCTATACCGTTTTGTATATGGGTTATCTCCCCTGTTGTATATACATCTCGGGTGTGTAGGCCTCAATCTGAGACGACCTGTCGCAATATTTAAGTTTGGTTTGAATGGGATTGCGACACCATTTACGTTGAATTACATATTTGCGTTTTGAATGTCATTAATACATCAGGAATTATGAAATAATGCGTAAGTAACGATGAATAGCAATGGTGTATAATAATCAAATATGAGCTGTCCCACGAGACAACCAACATTGTGTGAAGTATCGACCCTATCGATCCACACAGGCTAATCCGGACATACACTTTTCGCCTCCTGTTGATTTTATGTTTAGGAATCATTACTATATACCTATATCCCTCTGATATGGAATATGTCGGCCCGGATTACCCTGCGCGGTATGCTCAGTCCGATCTGGGTCGATACATTAGGCATGTTCCATACTCTTGGCTTTCTCACGGAACGGCTCAATATTACGTAATTTATTACTTATTTGCCATTACACGTATGTAACCGAAACTTAATATATTGTAATTAGTTGCACCTCAAATGGTAAATACAGTATATTTATTTATTCTTGCATGTGAATTTTTCCTCATGTTTTTAAGCGATGAATAGGCGGAGCCAATGCGATCATATTCTTAAAAGTAAAAACTGCTACGGTAAGATTGTTTTCACATTATTTGAATAATTAAACATCTCTTTCATTTTCTCAAATGCTTTTATAGGCATATATAATACAATAATGAAAACTAAATACTAATTATATTTTTGATGAAAGATCTCCAGTCAGAAATTACTATATAAGCCGACCCGGTTTCGAGCCGTGAACTCCAAGAATAAAGAGTTTTCAGTCAACTGCGTCTCCTTTATAATACAAACATGTATACACTGACCTGAGTGATAACGACGGAATTGTATAGACCAGTAATAAGGAAATATGGAATCTGATTACAATAACCAATGTATATGAGTAAATATAACCATGAAAACGTTTCATTTACGTGTACAATCAGCAGTGTTAACTTGATTTCATAATAATGATAAATAAGTCGTGTATTGTTTCTAAACGGTTACATGCATTATATGGCAAAACTATTCGACCGTGTTGTACTTGTTGCGTTAAAATGAGTTATGAATTTAAACATACTAGGATAACGGGCCACGACTCACATCATTGTGGGTCTTATTGTCTCTCTGGTGTGCACTCAATAGGTTCACCAGTCTAGCTGTTTCTCAGGAGATGCATCGAGGTCTACAGTAGATATATAGTGTATACGGGCACAGACTCCCCTGATTATGTCCTGCACGCATATGATATAAGACCCCAAATCGCCATGTCAATCACATTTGTATTATATCCTTAAAAATACAAGAGAAAGTTGATGCAAGACATCAATGTCGCCGCAAAAGACTGCATTGATTTATTTTTTAACACACATGTATTCTTGACTTTCATTAGTCTAAACATACACATAAGAATTCCAGGATTTTTGAAATTCCACATAGATCTACAAATTTCAGGATTTCTTTTGGTCAGGATTTTGGATGTTTTGTATTTGTCAATAAAACCACAACAAATTAATACAGTTTGGGATTTAAATCTACATGCAATAAAAAGCTATTAAACCCTTTCCATGTCTGAAGCAACAATGAAAACCTTTAAACGCTTAAAACATTGAGAAAAAGGTTAAATTGCTGAAGACATGAACTTCCTCCTTTTTAATAATAATTATAATAAATATTTCACAGATGTTAAAATTTATCCTCATATGTTTAAAAAGTAGACCACACTTGTAACAACATATCAGCTAAATTGTTTATCTAAATCGTTGATGCATACAATATATGTTTGGCGCAAGAGAAATGCCAGTTGCGAGTCCCATTACTATTTAATAGGTGGCAAGTATGGAACTAATTGGGTGCGAAAGAGCAGATTTTCTTTATTTCTAAATCTATTGTTTATCAGAGTTTGTTCTTCTCTTAATTTGTTTCAAGCCAAATAAACATTTAATATCACATATATTTAATCATTTAAGTGTGTAATATTAGCTATCTATCTGTAATAAGGTGTTTGAGCATTCTTTCGAAATGTTGACCCTCGTGTCAGGCTTCATCGAGTCGTAGTGTCAGACATCGAAGAAAGTGAACAAAAAATAAGGCAAAGCTTTAGTGCATGTTTTATTCCACTGCATTCGAGAGAAAAAAGCATTTTTTGTCTGCATGAAACAAGTCACATTTTACTTCCGGTTACTTCGCTTTGTTTACATTTTGGCAATATGAAACTAGGTCACGAACTGAGGAAAAGGCGTTTCGACGTTCACGACCGATAAACAGGCTTATATTTGAGACATATTTTTACAAATTATTTCTTATTTTTGTTTCTGTTACCAGTTTCTGTTGATACTTATCTATTAAAAGGAGAATTCGACGTGATTTTTCATATCGATAGTCTGCTACAAGCAGGTGCTCGTATGTAAACAAATTATAGACTGTGCGACGTAAAGGTTTGTGGTTATCGCCTTTTGATTACATAGTTTATGAAAATAAAGTATCGCAGTCTAGCTAATAGGGACTGTTTTGTCTTCGTAAATAAAACACAAACACGTAAATGCCAGTCAAAATAAAGAAACTGCACATAATTAAAACATCGGAATATTTATTTCATTTAAGATGTGTCATAACTTAGTGTTTTTAAACAAACGCAATTGTAATATGTTCAAGACATTTAAAAAAAATATATATAATAATAACCCCCCCTCCCATGTCATTTCCGAAAACCTATTAAAAATAGAAGTCGCGGGCTTCTGCCCGGCGACTAATAATTCACGTAAAATCACGGCTAGAAAGATGTTGTATACCTTGATCAAGAGACAAGTACTAAGTTAGAAAAGGTGCCAAATCAAATGACACTCCATCATGACCGCGCCGCGATCGGGATTCGAACATAGGACGAACAGTTCCCTCTTCCCCGAGCTAGACACTCAGCCACGGCAGATGTCTCCAAAATAGACAGTCGCAACTTATATCAGTGACACAAGTAGATGAACATTTAGTTGTGTCTCCTCTTGAATTGTAGCGCCGTATCAACAGAATGGCGGCTGGAGCAACTGGTACCCATGGAGCCCATGTGTTGGTTTATGCACATACCCAATCAGAACGCGGACGAGGGCGTGTGTTAACCCAGTACCATACAACTGTGGTGAATACTGCAAGGGGGAAGTAACTCAGATTGACAATACCTGCGTGCCGTCAGACTGTGGTGCGACTCATGGTAAAAATTTACAATATTGACATGATATTGACCTTTGTGCAAAGAATATAAAGAGCAGTTTGACGGTCCCCAAGACATGGTTGTAAAGTAAGCGAAAGAGTGCGCGTGAATTTTTTACGACAGAGGACAGAAATAATGTTTTGGTTGACAAGATGTCGCGCGCTGCGCTTGCGTACTAATTAACGATTTTAATGTTCGTAAAAAAGAATAAATAAATCGAACGAAACTAAACCAAAATAGTCAATGTTTCGAAGTTAAGATATGTCGTTTAACGATTGAGGTGAGTTAAACTGTTATATATCGGGGGCTCTGCCCCCAAAACCCAAAAAAACAAGGCTGAGTCGATGATAACAGCAATTGTTTACAGAAGTGTCCTTGTATTTTCATTTCCGGGGACCGGCAAACTAGACTCTACCCGAATTTATGAGCGGTGGTCAAGGGAAGCCAATATTATATAAATATCACATGACTTTCAGTGTGACAGTACATATTGTCAACATGAGGGTAAAACTGTTAAGCGAAGCGTTTTTTGGCTCGACTATTCGAAGAATATGAGAGCTACACTACTCACCCGGGCGTCGGCGTCGGCGTCCACGTCACACATTGGTTAAGGTTTTGCATGCAAGTTCTTAAATACTACATGTATTGCATTGAGACTTTCTACAACCCTACCCATCTATCACACCTATGTGGATTATAAAGTTAGATAACTCTATCCTGCATATGATGCAAGTTATGGCCCTTTTTTTACTTAGAAATTCTGGTTAGGGTTTTGCGTGCAACTAAAAGAAGAGTCCATATCTCAGTATTTACTTGATGCATTGCATTGAAACTGTATACAACCTTACCCAAGTATCACACCTATGTTGATTTATAAGTTATTAGCTCGACTATTCGAAGAATATGAGAGCTTTACTACTCGCCCCGGCGTCGGCGTCAGCGTCGGCGTCGGCGGCTCCGTCGGCGTCCGGTTAAAGTTTTAGGGCAAGTTGGGATTTTCATTCATAAGTATTTGTGCTAGGGCTTTCATATTTGGAATATAGTTACATCTTATACCTTTCTTCACATTGAATGCTAAAGATGCTGAGTGTGACCTTCCTTTTGGGGAAAAAAACATGATTTTCGGGGGTTAAAGTTTTAGTGCAAGTTGGATTTTATTTTTTTTATTTTTTTTTTCTCAATAAGTACTTGTGCTAGGGCTTTCATATTTGGAATATAATAACATCTAATACCTTTCTTTATATTGTTTGCTGAAGATTCTGAGTTTTACCTTCTTTTTGGGGTAAAATACATGATTTTGGGTGGTTAAAGTTTTAGGGCAAGTTGGCATTTTCATTTAATTGTTTAATCTTTCTCTATAAGAATTTGTGCTAGGGCTTTAATATTTAGAATATAGTTACATCTTACACCTTTCTTCACATTGAATGCTGAAGATGCTGAGTGTGACCTTCATTTTGGGGTAAAAAACATGATTTTCGGTGGTTAAAGTTTTGGGGCAAGTAGGATTTTATTTCATTTATTTAACTTTTTCTGAATAAGTGCTTGTGCTAGGGCTTTCATATTTGGAAAATAATTACATTTAATACATTTCTTCATATTATATGCTGAAGATGCTGAGTGTGACCTTCTGTTTGCGGTAAAACACATGCTTTTGGGTGGTTAAAGTTTTAGGGCAAGTTGGCTTTTTCATTTAATTTTCTAATTTTTCTAAATAAGTACTTGTGTTAGGGCTTCCATATTTGGAATATAATTACATGTAATACCTTTCTTCACATTGTATGTTGAAGATGCTGAGTTTGACTTTTAGGGGGTAAAAAACATGATTTTTGTTTGATTTTGAGAATTTTAGATAAATTCTTAATTTTTGGTTACATTTCTTTCTAATTGTGATCATTTATTTATCAAATATAATTCTTCAACATATCAAACGGGTTTTGCATGGTGTCAAACATTAGAGAAAACCTTTTCCCTTGATTGACTTAGGACATTTTATTTTTAAATTATATTTAAATGTATGTATATCTATTCAGTTGCTTTTACATATAGAGTATATAATATGATTTAATAGTACTTAAGTGCAATATAATGAAATAGTGCTTTATGTGAATAAGCAGCATGTAGTCGAGCGCGCTGTCCTCTGACAGCTCTTGTTTTATGCAAGTTATGGCCCTTTTTAACTTAGAAATTCTGGTTAAATTTTTGCAAGCAACTATTGCATTGCATTGAAACTTTATATAATGCTTACCAACTAGCACACCTATGGCAATAATCTAGTTTGATAACTATATCCTGCATTTAATGCAAATTATGGCTCTTTTTTACTTCGATATTATGGTTGAAGTTTTGCATGCAACTATATTAAGAGTCAATATCTCAATAATCACGTGAAGCATTGTATTGAAACGTTATACTACCCTTACCAATTTCACATTTATATACACAACAAATTAAGATAGCTCTATTCTGCATATGATGCAAATTGTTGCCCTTTTTTAACTTAGAAATTATGGTTAAAGTTTTGCGTGCAACTACAATAAGAGTCCATATCTTAGTAACTAATTGATGCATTCCATTGGAACCCTTCCCAACCATAATACCTTTGAAAAATAATCAAGTTTGAAAACTCTATCCTGCATATAATGCAAATAAATTATCACCCTTAAAAAAATCTGGTTAATGTTTTGCATGCAGCTACATCATAGTCCATATCTCAGTAACTATTAAGCGATGGAATAGTCGAACGCGCTGTCCTCCAACAACTATTTTTAAAATAATATTGATTTCATTACAAATGATCAAGACATGTCACAAAGGCCAACAGTTGGTTTTTACAGAGCAGATTGATATATAATTTCTACACCATCATATGTTCATAAAAAAACAAATGGTATGCACATACAGTGAATCATGAGTTTATAATATACATATTCACATCGAACAATTGGCAGGATCCTGTTAACATTGTTGAGTAATAATTTGATTGTTTGAAAAAATATAAGCATTTAAAAATAAGAGTTAAAATGTTTGGGTTAAAGTTATAATAACTAACCTAATAATAAAATCAGTTTTATTCCACATAAAGAATCACAGTAATTTAAGCAAGTTCACTGTTCACCTGAAGTATTTCGACATAAAAAAAATAGTCAAACTCCATTTTTGACTGTTTTCCATTTTTCCAGTTTCCAACAGTTGTCTTTTTCAGAAACATCTTCAATCATAAGTATCAGGGGCAAAACGTAACTAGCCATACTACTATAACGCATATGCTGCAAAGTTCTGTTGAAGATAGTGTGGCAAAAGGAGAAATAGGTCTTGATTAAAAAACTCAAATCAAAATGATACTTCCCTTTACAGAGGTTTCCAATATGGCTGCTTGACTGTTTTCAAAGTCATAGGCAGCAGACCTTATTTTGTATCATTCCACTATCGTTTAACGGGCATTCAATTCCATCTGTAGTATTTAAACTGTCGTTTAAGGGAATTCAAATCCATTAATTGCTGCTTCAACTCAAAGATCGACAAGTTCTTCAACAACTGAGTCCACAACAGGACCAGCATCAACTACCATGTCCACAACTCCAGCAACCACAGCAGCTACATCGTCAACTGTTAGATCAACAGAAGGAAGTACAATGCCACCACCAGGTACTGGTATAATCTTTTAACACTTTCGATTATGATTTTTCTTTTAAAATGGTCTTGACTTAGTTGTAATTCAATTAATGTAATTGGATAGTTTGCTGACATGCTTTAGGCCTATATAAACTACTCCGGTGTCTACCAGCTGGAGCTCTAACCAGAACTCGCGCCCTTTTGTGTCCCAAAATCATAACATTTAGATAAGAACCCGGGGATTTTGGTTCTAGAGGACGGCGCTGTACCAATGCATCACTGTCTGTGTTTAATGTAAGTGTATGTCGGTACTAGAGGACGGCTCTGTACCACAGCATCACTGTCTTCTTGTAATGTAAGTGTATGTTGGTATTAGAGGACGGCGCTGTACCAATGCATCACTGTCTTCTTTTGATGTAAGTGTATGTTGGTACTAGAGGACAGCGTTGTACCAATGCATCACTGTCTTCTTTTAATGTAAGTGTATATCGGTACTAGAGGACGGCGCTGTACCACAGTATCCCTGTCTTCTTTTAATGTAATTGTATGTTGGTACTAGAGGACGGCGCTGTACCACAGCATCACTGTCTTTTTTTAGTGTAAATGTATGTTGGTACCAGAGGACGGCACTGTACCACAGCATCACTGTCTTCTTTTAATGTAAGTGTATGTTGGTACTAGATGACGGCGCTGTACCACAGCATCACTGTCTTCTTTTAATGTAAGTGTATGTTAGTACTAGAGGACGGCGCTGTACCAATGCATCACTGTCTTCTTTTAATGTAAGTGTATGTTGGTACTAGATGACAGCGCTGTACCAATACATCGCTGTCTTCTTTTAATGTAAGTGTATATCGGTACTAGAGGACGGCGCTGTACCACAGTATCCCTGTCTTCTTTTAATGTAAGTGTATGTTGGTACTAAAGGACGGCGCTGTACCAATGCCTCACTGTCTTCTTTTAATGTAAGTGTATGTTGTTACTAGAGGACGGCGCTGTACCAATGCATCACTGTCTTCTTTTAATGTAAGTGTATGTTGTTACTAGAAGACGGCGCTGTACCAATGCACCACTGTCTTCTTTTAATGTAAGTGTATGTTGGTACTAGAGGACAGCGCTGTACCAATGCATCACTGTCTTCTTTTAATGTAAGTGTATGTTGTTACTAGAGGACGGCGCTGTACCAATGCACCACTGTCTTCTTTTAATGTAAGTGTATGTTGGTAATAGAGGACGGCGCTGTACCAATGCATCACTGTCTTCTTTTAATGTAAGTGTATATCGGTACTAGAGGACGACGCTGTACCAATGCATCACTGTCTTCTTTTAATGTATGTGTATGTTGTTACTAGAGGACGGCGCTGTACCAATGCACCACTGTCTTCTTTTAATGTAATTGTATGTTGGTACTAGAGGACGGCGCTGTACCAATGCATCACTGTCTTCTTTTAATGTAATTTTATTTTGGTACAAGAGGACGACGCTGTACCAATGCATCACTGTCTTCTTTTAATGTAATTGTATTTTGGTACAAGAGGACGGTGCTGTACAAATGCATCACTGTCTTCTTTTAATGTAATTGTATTTTGGTACAAGAGGACGGCGCTGTACAAATGCATCACTGTCTTCTTTTAATGTAATTGTATTTTGGTACAAGAGGACGGCGCTGTACCAATGCATCACTGTCTTCTTTTAATGTTATTGTATTTTGGTACAAGAGGACGGCGCTGTACCAATGCATCACTGTCTTCTTTTAATGTAATTGTATGTTGGTACCACAGGACGGCGCTGTACCAATGCATCACTGTCTTCTTGTAATGTAATTGTATTTTGGTACTAGAGGACGGCGCTGTACCAATGCATCACTGTCTTCTTTTAATGTAATTGTATTTTGGTAATAGAGGACGGCGCTGTACCAATGCATCACTGTCTTCTTTTAATGTAATTGCATTTTGGTACAAGAGGACGGCACTGTACACATGCATTACTGTCTTCTTGTAATGTAAGTATATTTTGGTACTAGAAGACGGCGCTGTACCAATATATCACTGTCTTCTTTTAATGTAATTGTATTTTGGTACAAGAGGACGGCGCTGTACCAATGCATCACTGTCTTCCATTAATGTAATTGTGTTTTGGTACAAGAGGACGGCGCTGTACCACAGTATCACTGTCGTCTTTTAATGTAATTGTATTTTGGTACAAGAGGACGGCATGGTACAACTGCATGACTGTCTTCCTGTACTGTTATTGTATTTGAAAGAGTACATAGTACATTTTAAGGCTAATATGGATTAACATGTTAAACTGATTTGGCAGCGGTCTAGAGCCTTGTTAGACAGGTTGTGTGCTCCGGCTTGACTGGTTCTAAACCGGTAGCACAGGCTTCACACAACCGGTTGCAGCAGTCAAAGGTAAAACGAGATATAGGATAGTTCTGTGTCACTCAAGACTTGTTTATAATACAATGCTTTGGCTTCTCAAAAGAAACACCCTTTAAGTTTTATAGATCAAATATATATATAAACTGAACATGTTACTTTCCACTTAGATACATCCTCGGTACCCAGGCTATAAAATAAAATAAAATATTCGGTACCCAGGCTATTTATAAAGTATATGATACCCTGGGAAAATTGGCTAGTGAAACTTCGTAAAGCATGCACCACGATTTCCTCCGTAACTACACTGTAATTGTCGTATCGAATGATGTTTGTGTTATCGGCCAATCAAGCCGCTGCATTTCACCTCATAAAGTATTCATGAGTACAAAGATTTTACACCCAATTTGCCCGGGGTATCATATATTTTATGAATAGCCTGGGTACCGAGGATACTTAGATGGAGTTCTGACATATTGTATGTGGTTGGCGACATCTGCAGCACACTTACATTATTGCATAGAATACTGTAAATAGGTGTGTACAAACAGTTTACTATGGACTAGGACTATGTACTACTTCAGTCGATTTTATCTAATCTAGCTTCAAATCGTCATTCTGATAGTATGTCTCAGCATCAACTATGGGCACCTGGTGGATTATCTGAAATAGGAACAAGGGAAGCTACTCCATTCTACCATTTACATTTTTCCTGTGTGAATGATGTCGCTTGCAAATTATGTTTGCTCATCTTTTGCGCATAGTACAAGCATGCGCAACACGTGGTTATTTTACAAGCTCGACAATAACTATCGTTCAGATTGCGTTGGTAGGTATTAATCAAAATCTGCGTGACAATGCATGATTATAAATGCGAACCACTGTCCTAAATCATGCGTCATATCACGTCAAATGGACATGTACTGGCACGCATTGTAACTTACGGTGTTTCGCCTAAGTTCCATGTAGGTCACAACCTGTTCACGAAAGTGTCCTAGATTTAAAAGTCGTGACACAATGTTGACCATTTTGAAATTACGCTACCAATGAGCACGCAGTTAATTTTGCACGGTATTTTCAGTTTAGCTAACCAGCAGTTAATAACTCTGCACGGTAAATGCGTTGTTCCAAGTGAAACTATATACGATAAATACCTTGTTTGGCAATTTCAGTCTATCTAACCTGCAATAAACTGTGTACGGTAAATGCAGTGACACAAGAAGAACAGGTCACTGCTCCACAGACACGATCATGTGATGATAGTACCATGAGAAGCAGCGAGGCTCTACCTGCCCATTGTTGTGGGCATTGGAATAATCTGCAGATGGGTCCAAAGGTAATGTAAATGATCAGTGACTGCAAATGTTTACCTGTCATGTATTGAAACTTATCAAACAAAAATGTATTGTTTGTGTATGTCGTCATATCAGATGTTACACTACCGAGGTTCGAGTGAAACTAGGAAACTGAACGAGTTGTAATGGCGGCAGTATTGGATCCACACGGATAAAACAGCGTTCTTATCAATCACGAAAGATGGTCCCATTTCTGCTGATACTAATGAACACAACGTTTACCATACATTTAAAACATCGACGAACGGATCGTTCAAAACGTGTTAGAA
This sequence comes from Serripes groenlandicus, assembly GCA_031761405.1. Lineage (NCBI taxonomy): Eukaryota > Metazoa > Mollusca > Bivalvia > Cardiida > Cardiidae > Serripes > Serripes groenlandicus. The sequence goes on from JASEVX010000012.1 coordinate 32,281,138, forward strand.
CTAACACTTGAGTCGTCCTGCGAGAAAACCAACATTATGGCTTCTGCGTAATGTATCGATCCAGATCAACCTGCGCAGTCCGCGCCTACTGACCCGGGCCGACACATTCCGTCTCAGGGGGATAGAGGTATAGAGTAATGACTAATAGAGTATTTCGTCCAATTGTTCAGATATTATATTGCTGTCCTTAGAATGTTTCATTGCTGGGAACTCTAATAATGTTAAATATGTCTTAAGCTAAAAGATGCAAAACATCACAATTCGATAACTATTGAAGATCTACCTTTCAACATAGAAGAAAACGCTCAATGGTCACATTATCTTATACCTATACATGTACCTTACACAATATGATTTGAATGGGTTAATATCTGTTTCAATCAGATGTTTTCTGTGAAAATTAATAAAGAAAACCTTTCATGACGCATGCAGTCCTTTGAACATTAATTGTTTTAAAATACTAAATACGCTGTCTAACTGTTTCTCTTGAAGTCATGAGAGACAAAAGTCACTGTGACAAGCGTCATTCGTCTGTTCAATGGGCTTACAGTCCATGTGGAAAAGCAGCCAGTTGCTTGGAAAGTATGTTGTGGGGATTACTGGTGTGCGAAAGCTAGGAAACACACGAGTATGTGAACTGGCCTCCGTGATATAACTGAACAATTGTTGAAAACGGCGTTAAGCCCCAATCAATCAACCATGAGAGTATCATATCGATCACATCATAATGTTGGTCACCCTGTGATTCCATTGATTGGGGTTTAACGCCGTTTACAACAATGTTTCAGTCATATCACTGCTGCCAGTTCACCTACTCATGTGTTTCCTGGAGTTATCTCGCACCAGTACTCCATCTAGCATACTTTCCAAGCAACTGGCCGCTTTTTCACAAAGATTGTTAGCCCAATGGTGAAATACGAATGACGCTTGTCACAGCGACCTTTGTCAAACGTCGGAAATAATGTTGGCCGAGCTCGGGTTCGAACTCACAACCCCTTGATTGACAGCCCGTGTCGCTATCGACTGAGCTAATGGCGCTCGGCCCCCTGTGATTTGAGTAATTAGATAAGAGGCATTCAACTGATTAAAGTATGCATTTTCATTATGAAATCTGTTTTTTTGGAATAAAGAATATTGTTTTTTCCCCCGTATAACCAGAGAACCAGTATAGATTAAAAAGCTTTGCAATTACTGTTATCTTTACCTAAATACGAGCAGGAATTTAATGTACATGTCATTAATGATTATCCCATCATACATTTCCTGAAGTATAACTGTAAACAATTCACCTCATCCTATACTTTGTACAAATAAAAGTTATATTTTATTTGATTAAAACGATCCAAAGTGGAATAAATATGACAAACAGTTCAATCATAACAACATATAAAAGTCATACATGTATACCGTATGGTTGTACGACGGTCATGATCAGGTCAAGGTTTTAAGGCTATATGATTGTTTCATCTTCAGGTTATGTCCGACTGTGCATCGTTTCCGAAATACAGCCCGGTTGCCTCGTTTCCACAAGGAAAATTACAGGAAGGTACTGAAGGTATTATTGTCGGATGCCTACCAACAGAGAACGGTTTTCAGGTAAGATATTGTGTTTTCTCGACAGTGCATTACATGTACATATGAGCCATTCAACGAGAAAACCAACATTATGGACTCTGCGTAATATATCGATCCGGATCAGTCTGCGCAGTCCACGCAGGCTAATCTGGGCCGACGCATTCCGTCTCATGGGGAAAGAGGTAAAGAAAACAATTCCTAAATCCACAATGTTGGTCATGTCGCGGAGCGGCTCATATATATAGATTGATTCATTATTTCACTTTCGATATTCTTTCCCGGCTGATAATCTCATTTACATATCAAACACGTGGCAGCATAGATTTTTATTTTTTTTTAAATTCAATTTCATGAGGGATTGATTCTGGTGTTAAAAGTTGAATTAAACATGTATAGCTTATTTGGATGGGAAAGAACCCTATTTTAAACGCAAATAACTTACCAAAACTTATATAAATTTGTCAGCTTTCAAGTGTAACGAACTTGAATTTATTTCATTTGGTGAACAGTGAAGACTCATGTGCGTATGTGTATTAGCACATCATATCCTGACTATTTGATGCCCACATACATTTAGATTTTCCATAGATGTAATGTGCAATGAACTAGTATTGTACAAGAAGTCCCAATCCGTCGTTTAATTGTAATAACAGTAATGCAATTCAAAAACGTGGATGCAATGACAACGTTTTCACACCATTCCATTGTATAAGTTAAACATGTTTTATTGTATCCAGCTGTCGCGACTTATTGTTATTGGTAAACTGTTCTATATTATTATCAAGCTATTTACTGGTAGGTCAGTATTGTATAAGCGATATATTGCATTTATAAATGTACAATTTAGCTTCTATTATCTTGCTATCTTCAGTCATTTATCTATAGTTTGTATTGTTTTATCTGGCTCACTCGAGTCATTAATCTGCAGTTTGTATTGTAGTATCACTTGATTCATTTATATAGTGTTGCATTGAAATATCCAACTGGCCATGCTCGTTTGGTTGGGTGTTTGTGGTTCCATTTCATTATTTCAAATATATTGCATAATTATGTATATAAATGTACATTTTAGATTTTATCATCCTGCTATCTTCAATTTTATCTATGTATTGTATTGTTTCACCTGGCTCACTCCGAGCCATTCATCTGTAATTTGTATTGTATTATCATGTGTTTCATTTTCTATAGTGTTGCATTGAAATATCCTACTAAGAAGGCTCGTTTGGTGTGGGTGGTTCAGGTTCCATTGCTTGTTTTCCCACAAATGTATTAGTTTAGTCATGTGTTATCTAGCGGATATGAATGGTTTGTAAATCATTAAAAGTAGTCGGTATCGCACAACCATTCCTTAATCGTCTAATGTGTGTGAGGTTGTGTTGTACTATGTAGCTGATAACACCAGGGTTGTACAAACGTTCCGTTGCATTGTTTAACCCTTTCCCTCATATAGACGTTTTCTGACGTCTCTGCAGCAGACGGCGTTTTGAAAACATAGTGACAAAAGAAGAAATTGCTCAAAACGAGCAATTTCTCCTTTTGCCACAATGTGTTCCACTTTTAATCATAGGTTATCCGTTTAATTATAGAGATTTTCAATGTTTTGACAAAATATGTTCCAAGTCGTCTGCTGCAGAATTGTCGTTTGAGGGAAAGGGTTAAAGGAAGGCGTTACTGCAGAGGACTAGGTAAAGGAGGAGTGATCTGGTCTTTTCAACACAGTGTATTTCCTATTATTAAACCAGCGTTATGTTTTGGGCACTCAAAACATAGGGTTTGGAACATGAAACACTCGCACAATCTAGAGCTCTGTACGTTTGTATTGTATTATCCGACTGACGAGACTTGATTGTAGACAGAGGATATTTCATGAGTGTTTATTTATTATCACTTTTAATCAACGAGTTTACTAAGATGATATGCCGCGAGCCTTGGCGAGCCTCATATATCAGTTTATAAAAAGTGATAATAAATATTCTATTTTTCACATAAAGTGATTTATGAGCCTTATTTTGAAAACATGTACATGGACTTTGCCGGTTTGGGCGCCAAAGACACTAACGTTATAAGGTCAAACCGCTGACGTGACGTTATTTTCATGGTTTTGTTTCCGCGTAGTAACAAAGACTTGAGCGTAAGACTGGAAACCAAACTAGAAGCGTCATATAATATTTATGTAATGGGATTTTGACACTGCCAGAGAGAGCGCTTAATGTGATAAATTGTTTTATTGTAGCTGATACGCCAGGATTGTACAACAGTTCCATTACTTGTCCACGTAAATTCCACACAGTCTATGTACCCGAATCCGAATTCTTACCACTTCATTGTTTTATATAACTAACCGACATAGTAGGATGTCAATGTATCTTTTATCATATCAAACTAAATTGCATTACTTATGTTGAGGTTTATTTTATTTATTTTTGGCTATTTTTCCTTCTTAAAATGAAAATTAGGTCTCACTAATTACACTATCATATACATTGAGATGATACAGTCATGCAAAATCTTCAATAAATATATGTTTGGCGTTAATTGTTTATCGGTCTTTCTCTTATTTGACGGAGGCCTAAACCACATTGCGTGTTTTTCCTGGCTTCCTTGTCTCTTTTTGCCTGGGAACAATCTTTCAATGCAACTCCTTACCTCCAAACATAAAATATGGACTAGCCGCATTGATAGAAAACGAATTATGCGTAAATGACGGAGCAAGGTTTGAACCCACCATCGTTTGATAGATACATGTACAACCGACTCAGCTACTGTGACTCGACGAACTGTGTTTAAAACTGGAATAGCAAATCAAAAACATATATTTAATTATAAACACGATTCGCGTCATACTTCACTGCAGTTGCCAATAGTTTCATTATTTTTGCTATATTTTAATCGATGTGGACATTTGGTTTTAACAATTGTTAATTCATCTCTTTATTTAACACTGGTTTTATATTTTCTTTGATACCATTGAACGGCTAAATTGAATAGTAAACAAAACACCTGTTAATATGTTATTGTCCTGTAACTTCGCCAAGTATAGTTGACGTCAGCATCCACTTAAGCTCCATTTGTATTACGTTACGCCTAAATTGTGTATGTTTGTTAACTCTCTCCCACACACACCAAATCTGCAAACGACAACTTTGCATTAATCTTTACAAAAATAGTAATACCTCTTTAAAAAAAAGTGTAATATCTGAATTGGGTTAAAAGCATTGAGGCAAAATAACAAATTATTCATTACAAGCAACTACACTCCACTGTAATTGTACTAAGGACGTACTATTTGTGTGTTTCCAATTCCTTTCCTTTCTACACAAAACGAAACATGTACGTGTTAGATCGTAAAAAAATCCAGTTATTCGTCTCTATTTACCTTGATATTCAATAATATTTCAAATATATTGCGGTCAAATTGAAAGGACCTTTTGTAATTTAGCACAATTCATGTCATATATTCATTAGTTCTATTTATTCAACCATTTGATTGTTGTAACCGATATTGACGAGTATGCGTCACCAGAAAGGCCAGGCAAACCGGCGAACGTATGTCACCTGACAAGGTGACATTACTGATGTCTGCGCAACTCTATCTTATTATTGAAATGTAAATGTAATGTTATTATAGAGACCAATTACCTTAATTGAGCATAAACTGTTTAGCTGCCCGTTTGATAGTGTACACGTTATCATGTACACACATCTGACAGGTGCAAATAAGATCAAGACAGTTATATACAAATGAGTCCGGGTGCGATACCCTAGCTTTTTCCGAAAAGAACCTTTGGTTCTTTAACGTGCTCAGTGTATAGCTTCTAAATGCCCGTTTGATAGCGTACACGTCATCATGTACAAACATCTGACAGGTGCAGATAAGTTCAAGAGTTAGATACCAGGGAATCCGGGTGCGATACCCTAGTGTTTACGGAAAGACCCCTTGGTTCTTAACGTGCTCAGTGTAAAGCAACGATACACGCGCGGTACTTTTTCCAGAACAGGACAGGACGAGTACATGACCTCTTATTGAATGGGAGACACTTAGAGCACCGTAGAAAAATCCAGAATCCGGACCGGGACTTGAACCTACAGACCTCTGGATTGACGGTCTAGCGTGTTAACCACTAGACCACCGCGCCACTCAATATATATTGGTAGACTTTGCTATGAATTCTTCTAAATACACGGCTGGACAAGACCATCTGCATTGTATGTGTTACGCTTAAAATGTCGAATAAATACTTGTTAAAGGAGCCGGTTAAGCTAGGACAATGGCTTTTACCGCTGATCTAACGATTGAGTATGAATATGCATGTGCAGAAAAGTCTGACACGCTATGCACGCTTAATTGCAACCAACATGCACATGCAACTTATATGGAAAATTTTGTTAGATACACTGCCGGTTGAAATTAAAATTACGGTAATTGTCACCTAACCAAAACTAATCAGGAACGACCTGTCATCAAAGCAAGTAATTTCGGACGAAGTCTTTTTTTATTGGGGAAAATTCGAGGTAAATATATTGAAAATACGTGAAAACAAATGTTCGATTTAATTTCACTTATTTTGCAATATATTTGCACACAATTTTCAATATGTTATACATGTAGATGGAGTCGTACACATCTTTGAACATTCTCATTATCAATGTTTCAGGAATACAATAACTAGTGGCCAGATTTACCCGCTGTAGAAATATTTGGATGAATAGGATTTTCGTTTTTTAAAAAAGGCATCACTTATCAAGTTGTCGAACTCAACTACTTTCACTATGAAGTAAGAGTATATAATGTGCTATAGTGTTTTTACCAGTGATGTGGTCATGTTTATGCCATTATAAATAAATACGTGACGATTTGCTAGTGAAAAATAAATATATATAACTGTTGATTAATAGCATGATTTCTGTCTTGAAAAAATAAAACGTGTGTCACTATATCCAATGTCGGCTTCAACCAAACAATATGAGCAGCGAGAAAACCAACATTGTTGACTCTGCGTAAAGTATCGACCCGGATCAGCCTAAGCATCCCGCGCAGGCTAACCCGGACAGACACTTGACGCCTCCTGTGAATTTTCTGTTTCAGGAATCATTACTCTATACTTCTATCCCCCTTAGACTGAATGTGTCGTCCAGGATTAGCCTGCGTGGACTGCGCAGGCTGATCTGCGTTGATACATTACGCAGAGTCCATATTGTTGGTTTTCTGGCGGGACGGCTCAATATGTTTAAATTCGACCACTTGATAAGCGTTGCCTTTAGTAAAACAAATAACTATGGAACGAATGTAGTCTAGCATAGTGTGAATATCTGATTGAAATATTCTATTACAACAGTCAGTCATAGGCCCCCATTTAGTAAACCGTGTTGAAGTGGTTATAGCGTCGGCCTCGCGTAACAAAGGATGCGGATTCGAACCTGTGATGAGAGGGTTCTATCTTTAAATGTTTTCGACACAAACGGCGCGGGTACTGGTTATGATTCCAGGATTCAGACATCGAATATGAAACAGATTAGCTTAAAGATTGTTTCTCAATCGATGTAAAATAAATAAGTCTAAGCTAATCGTACCTAAAGTGATTTAATATAGCTAAATTAGTAAATAAAGTCCAATTACAAGTAACACATATTATATGATCTACTCGTGCGAAGTTGACGACAGTAAACAGTTCATGTTCTAAATGTAGTTATTAATTGCGAATTACAACATAACTTCACATACCATACCATAAACTAATAATCTATTAATATGATTGAAAAAGGTCCCTACCAATACTAGTTTAGATATATAAGCATTTAAAAAGAGATTAAAAATACCTTATCAATCGCATGTCACTCTGTTAGTAAATGCAAGTGTGACAAACAGACAGACAGAAAGACAGGCATATTGCCAGTCAATGTTTCAGTGCACCTTCCAACGTCAACATAAGATTCACTCTTTGAATGGCAAGCAGTGTTTGTTTAAATCACCCCATCAGCGTTTGATCTACAGCTACTCTGTTCGTCCGTAAATTATTTTCGAATGGTATCTGAAGCATCTGGCCAGTTGTGAAGCATTCAATAACACTTAACAGATGCACATGCTGATGATCTAAACCTATATTATTGCTAGGATAGGTTTAACTTTACTTTTTAGAGCATGTAACACGCCCCTCTTATCAAGTACTCTGACTTAAACGACGTTTTTAAGAAGTATAAACGTTTTGAACAACGGGCACGCTAGTTTGGATAAGTGATTGCTGGCAATCACATTCTTGTTCATATAATCAACGCAAATGATTAACAAATCGTTTACTGATAACGATTTTAGTATGATACAAAGAGAATAGTGTTTGATTGAATGTTCGGTGTGTTACGCGGCTTTAAACAATTCAGTTATATCACAGTGTTTCCTAGGTAAGTTACCAGTACTACTGGTCCATTTATCCTGAAAAGAAAAAGTCAGTCGTAATGCAACCCAGCAACCCTGCATCCCTGAGCGCCAAGGAGGGCAGCCATTTACACCATTTTTGAAGCATTTTGTATAACCCGGCCGGTGATCTAACCCACGACCCCCGGCACCAGATGGGGACGATCTACCACTACACAACTGAGTCGGTAAATGAGAATATGTACCGAGATTTGTATGGTTGAAGTTTAGCCTTGTTAAAAAATCCTTATATCTGATCGATTGTTTTTACGATTTATTGCGCGTTATGAGTTTACATAGATTAACATCTAGATACGGCAATGATTCATTTTCAAAGTATAGTGCTAGGCATTAGTATGTATTGATATAACCGCCCACAAGGTTGTAATAAAAGTTATTACACAAACCAAAGCAAACATAACTAAATCGACATTCTTCAAAATCCGCCCAAACAGTAAACGCCATCCGCGTTTCACAGTAGGAACTACTTCTAGATCAATGTCGTTTGAACACTGTGCAGGGTTAATCGCATTTTCGGACGTTGAAGACCTAGTAAACAGGAACACCGCAATTATATTGTAAATTGACGAAAATAACGACAGACATAGCATAATACCAATGTAGGTGACTAATATAGGCTGGTCTGTTGAAGACCTTGGCAAATAATCGGTTGTGAATGTCATCAATACCATGTATGACAGGAACACCGTTATGCTGTAAGTGATTGCCTCCCCTGACGACTTCGGCACAATGACTGAGAAACAGTTGAGAATGGACATAGCAAACAATGGCAATAACAGTGGTATCGTGTAGTAACCTATTCGGCGCTTCAGATAGAGAACAAACCGTAAATAAACACCTCTGTTGATACTTGTCATGGTATGGCGCGACACCATCTTTACTTCCCAGATCCCGTTCAATAGCGCCGGTGATAATCGAAATCGTTTCGGTGTTAATGTAACTATATCAGATGCGTGCGTCCATGACAGAACTGTTATCGCACACTCCTGGTGATCAAAAGGGAAATATTGCGTATTCATGTAGCATGTTGTTTCTAGAATTGTCACTGGCTGCCATGCCACAAGTCCTGATGACGATATTAGTACATTCATCACAGGGTTACCAAGCTGTGTAAACTCAGTGGCCGAGTTAGCTATATGTAAATCTGGAAGCCATATCTGTTTCTGTCTTAATGTAGTCCTGGTGACATTACCGTGTTCTGAAATGTTCCAGGTCAATCTAGGATCAATCCAGCGAATAGTAAATGTAGCACTTGTCGATAGTACCTGTTCTACTTCATCAAACTTTCGAATGTTTATAACAGTAAATGATACATTGACTTTCAGCGCCTCGCAGTCATCTTTTGGAACAACATTCACGTTGTATTTATCCAGTAATTGTTCCTGGAGCACTGTTTCAAATTCACGTTTCGGGGTAGCGTCTGTTAAAGAAGCTGAAAGGCTGTATACACATAAGCCAAAAAGTACTGCTTTCGTCATGCCTGATTCTGTAAAACAAGATATACAATAGTATTGACCCGCGATAGCTTAGTCGGTAACGGCTAAATCTATTGAGTTGGAACACCGAGTAGATCATTTATTCGGTTTTTTATGACTGACAAATCATTTTTCATCGTCTACCTTCCAGCAATGGGATACATAGTCAATGCATGAAGGAAGCCAGTAGCCTGCAGAGAATCTTTTGAGGAGTACATTTACTGGTATGAGGATGCCAGAAAACTCATTTTTCAAATTCTCGTTTTAGTAGTAATGTCTATCATGGTAGCTGAAAGCCTGTATATATAGAACCACAAAAGAACTGTAGTCAACATGCTTCCTTCTGTAAAACAAAACATTGAATTAGGACCCACGATAGCTTAGTTGGTAATGACAAGGCGGTATCTATTGAGCGGTCGTCAGTTCGGACACCGAGCAAGTCAGTAACAAAAACAGTATGGTAAAATTCAAACCTGTAAATGAACCGCTCTTGATACCGTACTTTGGTCGATCACTTTGTTGTTAATCCGACCTTGTTGAACAGATAAATCCTCTCGCCTCAATGTTTAACATCGATTTGACGACGTATTAAGTACAGCACTTAGTATTATGAGTATTGTATGGGAAACAAAACGTGGAATAATGTCAAACCTGAATGGCATAAATCAGATAACTAGATAAGAGGGAGTGATCAGGTCTTTTCCCCACAATACTTCTCTTATTACGCAACACAATCCTATGTTGTGGGTACTCAAAAGAATTGTCTCACTGAGACGATTCTTTTGAGTACCCACAACATAGGGTTTGAATGTCAAATAAGTATTTTAGAACATGACAAATGCCCTTATCTAGAGCTGTGTTAAACCGGTATAATACAAGGGGTATTCATGACCCTAGGTCCGAAGCTTTCAGTTGACGACTTTTTTTTAAAAAAAGGTCCGCCTGCTGAAAATGAGCAGCTTTAAATGTTTGCAATCCTGCATTGATAATACTTGTTCACATGAAAACATTGTGGAAAAAGAATGCTCGCCAGAACTCAATTATTCCTCTCCGTGCAACCATGTTTTAATAGACAAAGCTATACGGATTCTCTGTACACATGATTTAAAAAAATATGCGCTTGGCATATCATGTGATACCGCAAACACATCGGCGAACACCCATGGTGGTTGACTACGTTACGCTCCATACCAAGGAGTCAACAACCGCGGGTCTTCGACGATGCCGCAAACATCGACAGAAAGGTGTGTTTAACCCTTGGCGCACATAATTGAATCCCTTTCAACTGGTATCATTGCGAAATGTTTGATTGCATTGCGAACGAATGAGCAATTTGATATATTGATATTTCTTGTTTTGCATATTTTAAGGGTGGGTATCATTGTTTTTTCCTGGTGCATTCTGATTTCCCCCCATTGTTTTGTGATAACTACTTTGGGTGTATTGGTCATGACTCATTTTGGTTTACATGCTCTGATGGTTTCCGAGATATGTGGGAAGTAAATGGGTGGGTGGGGTAAATTTCTATAATAAATTGCACTGGTTCGATATTCAGATCTATATTCAAATCGGTATTCGCTCTAATACATGATCAGAAATACAAAATCACCATTTTCCCGAATATCGACCTGGCTCTATATTCACATCTTATTCGTGCTTCTACATGATCAAAATGACAAAATCACCATTTTCACGAATACCGACCTGGGTCAATATTCAGATATATATTCAAATCGGTTATCGCTCTTACACATGATCAGAAAGATGAAACACTATTTTCTCGAATATCGACCTGGCTCCATATTCAAATCGGTATTTCCGCTTCTATATGGTAAAACAGACGAAAGAAACCTTATTTCCGGATATCGACCTGGCTCTATATACAAATTGACATTCAAATCGGTATTCGCACTTGTACATGGTCCGAAAGACGATAGCACCTTTTTCCCGTATATCAACCTGGTATTAATATTCAAATCGATATTTAAATCAGTATTCGCCCTTTAAGTCCATTTGGCGTTGCTATGTGTTCTATACACCAACCTAGAAATGTTGTTTCCTATGAATATTTGTTGATGATTTGTAGTATTATGGGGTTCTTCATCAAATTCAGCTTACATGTAGTTGGCAAGTGTGGGCAAATCCGGTTATTTGCATATATATAAGATAGCCGCCAGATACTTCTTGAAAATTGAACTTTAAATTAGTTGCAATAGATTGATGTATTAAGGTTTTTTTAAGTACGTGGAATCTATTTCTAATGTTAGTTTGCCAATTTAAGGTCAAGGTGACGTTAAATTCAAGATGGCCGTCGGACGCCATTTTGAATTTCTAACTTTTTTACTACTTTTTATACGCCCGTTTTGAAAAATTGCGGGCAGGCGGGCCGTCGATGATAGAAATTACTTCAAATAGGTATTGTCCGATCAATAACTTTTAAAGCCTTTATCCAATCATCACGAAATTTAGTCAACATGTGTATGGGCATAGTATCTCGAACAATTTATATAAACAGCCATACTGCTCGAGTCACTCTTGAGTTATCGACCTTTAATGACAGAAATTACCTAAAATCGGTATTGTCCGCTCAATAACTTTGGAAGTCTTCGTGCAGTCACCACCAAATTTGGTCAGAATGTGTAAATATATCTCGGAACAAGTTCGATTACCAGCCATATCGCTGTAGTAATTTTATTTGATCATCACCAAATTTAGACAATATGTTGATGGGCAGAATATATTGGTCAGGTTCGATAACTTACTACGTTATCTTTGTCACTCCACACTTATGTCCCTCGAAATGGCCAAAACTGTATTAACAGTGTCCGGTCTCTAAATATGCCTGACGTACAACCAATTATCACCATACTTGGTCTCAAAAAAACAGGATGGGCGTATTTTTTGACATTTGGCGCTCTTCTTTTTAAATGATTAAGGTTAAAGCCAAAGTAGATATGTTCAGATTAGCCCGCGTCATGCTCTCATGATCTTTGGCAGTTATATTATGGTACTTGTCGAAGACAACACTTTTTTTAGATGCATATGAATATCGACTTTACCGACCCTGGATGGATGCAATCAGATCAGAGGGACTGCCACCATGTGGCCACACAATATGGTAGAACAACTGAGAAACATATCCACGACGACAGTGTCAGCAGGTTTAGGGAAGATCTCAACCACACCGAGACGTTTGACGACCAGACCCGAATTGTTGCCTTTCCGGAGAGAACCATTCCCATCAATGAGTGCTGCAGGCACTGCACATAATTCGTAGGCAAACAGAGGTCCAAGCTCTACTTGCCGTTGCTGTCCAATCATCAAAAGTCAGAGAAAAATATTTTCAACATCTACCACTGACTTGGCCTTGTTGCTTTTGATATGTTGGTTGAGCACACACATTGTTTTGATTGAACTTCTGATAGCCTTTTAAAAACCTTCGGGGATATTGGCAATTTAATTGTTCTCCATATTTTCTCCAATCATAATCGAATCTGCAACCTTCACATCAGCGGGGTCAAATTGGCTTATTATGGGATTGCAGAGGTTAGTGCGGTCATCTTCAAGAGTACTTCTCTACCTCTGTGTTAATGATATCCCGATCATGGGCATCTAGGGTGCGGCGGTGTTTCAAGTCCTCTTTATGTAGCTTCTGTGATGTCTGACCTGGTGTATAAGCTAAATAGATATGGCGAGGAAATCTGACACATGGACTGTAATATGAGAGGCAGCAATCCACTCAGAAACTAGATGAACAGAAAGTGTCATGCCTTTAAGAGACCACTTGCCAATCCTGATGGCAGTTTGCTCTCCAAACTGGTCGGCAGATACAGCATTCCAGTAGCCGTCAAGATGCCGACAGACAAGGTCCACCGTGTCCTTGGTATAGAGCGCATCCATCTCCAGCAGATACTGCACATCGCCGGCAAGTAAGAAGTATTTCATCATGCGCTTCAAGGCCAGGCGCTTCAAATGGAAGTCTTCCTCTCCCTCTGCAAGCTAAAATTAGTGAACAAGTAGTGTTTGAAGAAGGGAGTTGTCCACCCAGTGCTACCCAGTGGTGTGAAGACGTGCTTTGTCCAGGTCCTGCTCTATTATCTCAAATGTTTTTGTCCTGTTGACAAAAACTGTTTCAAGAGTTTAGCTGATACGCCCCGAAACGCCCGCGTGCCAATCCGTCATAAGCTGCAGCGACATAATAATCCAATGCTGAACCGTTCATTAGCTTTGCGATACAGCTTACACATGATTGTATAATATGCATCCCACCAGGATAGATGATAACATTATGAAACTGATTCGGGTGGTATCAGCATACTTTCTTGGTTACCACAAACAATTGCATGTCCATGCAACGATGAACTTTGTCCATTCCCATGTCAACCATTGACTGTTGCATGTAAGTAAGTGTTGTTAAGATGATGTCTGGGTGAGAGGTTGGTGCGTCAATTAATGGACCAAACATATAAATGGTTGCGGGTTCGAGAATGCCATGGCTCCGGGATAGCTTATTGTTGAAGCCATTCCACTCCATAGCATCTTGCCCCTGGCCTTTGTTTTTGCATGAGTAAAATCATAAAGATCATACTTTGTATTTTTGAATGGAATACCATGCGCCTCAGTTGTGATATTTCTCGCCAGTGCATCCTCGTTTTTCTCATCAACAACATCCACTTCAGAAATCTTCACCATGTTACTTACATACTCACGGAATTCAACAATGGATAAACAGCCGTCTATGCTAAGTACTACCACATCATCACCCAAATGCGTAACCAGCTTGGTAAACATTTGCTTTCGTGTCAACTGACCACCATAACCAACATATGTATCATATAATTCAATGGATGTCCAAGTACATATTGTTCGATTACTATACATCTGATCAATAAGCAATTGTATAGCTGACTCATCAATTTGTGAAGTCTGGTCTGTAAGTGTTGGGGGTTTTCTGACGGGAGTCCAAGATGGCCTGCATTCTATAACGGGTCTCATCCTCATGCCTCGCTACTGAGTATTCAATCATTTTCTTGACTCCTTGAAGCAAGCTTCAATGTTTGGAGGGGTCCAGATTTGCTGCAGAATGGGAGGAAGCACTTTTCTCCAGCATTAGCCATTTCTAATCTCCAAAATGAAACAAGAATATAATTTTTGCTTAAGCCTTGTTTTCAATCTATATGCCAATCAAAATCGACCGTAGTCTGATCTTCAATGCAAAGAAATGACATAAGAAAGTAATTCTCCGTAACTCCAAACCTCTTAAAAGATGTATTACGCATCATTCTGAAGCAAACATATAAAAAACAATCAAGATGGCATCTGGCGGCTATCTTTGGTTTGACATGACCTTGACCTGCCATTGAGAAAATAACATCAGCATTTTATTATACATACCCTAAAACCCATAAAAGCATGTTTTATACATCATTCTAAAGAAAGTGGTTCAAAGGTTAAATTTCAATATAGCATTTGGCGGCCATCTTCGATTGATGCAAATTACCAGATTTGCCAAAACTTGCCATTTCGGCAACAAAGTCGAATTTGCTAAAGGACCCCATTAGAGAACAAATCAACAATAAAAGTTCATAGGAAACAACATTTCTAGGTTCCAGATATTTCATCTGAACTTCTTCTACATGATCAGAAAGACAATGGCACCATTTTCCCGAATATCGAACTGGCTCTATATTCAAATTGATATTCAAATCGATATTCGAGTTATTATACGATCACAATAAGGAAATCATCATTTTCCTGAATACCGACCTGGCTCCATATTCAAACCGATATTAAAATCGGTATTCCCGCTTCTATATGGTAAGAAAGACGAAAGCACCTGATTTCCGAATATCGACCTGGCCCTATACTCAAATTGACATTCAAATCGGTATTCGCACTTTTACATGGTCAGAAAGACAATAGCAGGTTTTTCCCGTATATCGACCTTGCATTACTATTCAAATCGATATTTAAATCAGTATTCGCCCTTCTGCATGATCAGAAAGACAATGGCACTATTTCCGCGAATATCGACCTGGCTCCATATTCAAATTGACATTCAAATCGGTATTCGCACTTTTACATGGTCAGAAGACGATAGCAGGTTTTTCTCGTATATCGACCTTGCATTAATATTCAAATCGATATTTAAATCAGTATTCGCCCTTCCGCATGATGAGAAAGACAATGGCACTATTTTCGCGAATATCGACCTGGCTCCATACTCAAATTGATATTAAAATCGATATTCGAGCTTCTACGTGATCAGAAAGACGATGGAAGCATTTTCCCGAATATTGACCTGGCTCCATATTCAAACCGATATTCAAACCGACATTCAGATCGGTATTCGCGCTTCAACATGATCAGAAAGATAATATCACCATTTTCCCGAATATTGACCTGGGTCGACATTCAGATCTATATTCATATCGATATTCACGAATCTGGTGCTGGTCATCTTCGGACTATTTGATGCCCACATACATTTATATTTTCCATAGATGTAATTTGCAATGAACCAGTACTGTACAAGAAGCTCCGGTCCGTCGGTTAATTGTCATGACATTAAAGCAATGCCAAAACGTGGATGCAATGATAACAGTTTCACACCATGCCATTGTATATGTTAAACATGTTTTATGTTATCCGGCTATCGCGACTTATTTTAAGCGATATATTGCATTTATAAATGTACAATTTA
The DNA here is from genome assembly GCA_031761405.1 of Serripes groenlandicus. Taxonomy (NCBI): domain Eukaryota; kingdom Metazoa; phylum Mollusca; class Bivalvia; order Cardiida; family Cardiidae; genus Serripes; species Serripes groenlandicus. The sequence continues at coordinate 32,297,321 of JASEVX010000012.1, forward strand.
GCTACTATTATCTCGCTATCTTGAGTCATTTATATATATTTTGTATTATTTTATCTGGCTCACTCGAGTCATTAATCTGCAGTTTGTATTGTAGTATCACTTGTTGCATTGAACTATCCATTTGAGAAAGCTCGTTTGGTTTTGATTGTTTAGGTTCCATTTCTTTTTTCAAATGTATTGTTTTGGTCATGTCCTATCTAGCGGACATCAATGGTTTGTAAATTACTGGTATTTAATCAATCTCCTTTGCAGAGAGCCGTTCTTTTCACTCCCTTACTGAATGTAGAGCGCCTATGTAATAGAGAATGGGATTTAATACCTGTAAAAGTAATCGGTATCGCACAGCTATTCCTTAAGCCTTTCCCACATAGAGCAAATCTGCAGCAGACGACTTTGAACAACATCAAGGCAAAACTATGGAAATGTAAGTTCAATTATTGAAAAGATTTGCCACAATGCTTTTAAAAGACTTCAGGTTTATATGTGTCATAGTGCGTCTACATGTGGTACAGGGTTAATCGTCTTATTTGTATTCAATATCTATAAAAGTAGTCGGTATCGCACAACTATTCCTTAATGGTATAATGTGTATGAGGTTGTGTTGTACTATGTAGCTGATACGCCAGGGTTGTAAAAACGTTCCAATGGCAATTTGCATTTTTCGGCGATAGCTGTTTAATCTCAGTTTTGACCTAGATGTTAAACAAATGATCTAGATTGTAGACTATTCAAATTTTGTATTTAATAAATAATGTCGAAGAAATAAAGGAAATGAAACGTTTTGATTGGTTCATAGTTAAGTTGGCGATCCGACGAGAGGCACTAATAAAATGAAGTTTTAAAATGAAATGTTCTGCATAATTGTTTTCATTAAGAAATAAATTTCAGTGAAAAAACATAGTGAAAACGTATGAAATATAATATTTAAGAGCAAAATATTAATTATTTTTGAAACATTTGATAAGTTTTCAGTTAATTATCGTCAATTGAAACTTATACACCTCTTGGGAGCCTCGCGTGATCTCCAGTCATGTGGCGTATTCTCGGCCTTGATAATCTATTTATAGAAACTGAAGCTGGTTGGAGATGTTCGATTAGCCTTAGGTAAACCGATAGATTATCGCGTGTTCCATTTCGTAGTGTTTTCTCATATTGATCGCCGTTTATCTTTTTTAAAGATATTTCTTGTTTAAGTATACGTTAGCAGAGGACTAGATAAAGTCGGAGTAATCTGGTCTTTTCAACACAGTGTCTTTCTTATTATTCAACCAGTCCTATGTTTTGGGCACTCAAAGTATAGGGTTTGGAACATGAAAAACTTGCACCATCTAGAGCTCTGTACGTTTGTAGTGTATTATCTGACTGACGCAACTTGATTGTATATAGATGATATTTCATGAGTGTTTATTTATTATCACTTGTAATCAACGAGTTTACTAAGATGATATGCCAAGAGCCTTGGCGAGCCTCATATATCAGCTGAGTTTATAAAAAGTGATAATAAATATTTTATTTTTCACATAAAGTGATTTATGAGTCTTATTTCGAAAACATGTACATAGAATTTGCCGGTTTGGGCGCCAAAAACACTAACGTAATAAAGTCAAACTGCTGACGTGACGTCATTTTCATGGTTTTGTTTCCGCATAGTAACAAAGACTTGAGAGTAAGACTGGAAACCAAACTAGAAGGGTCATACAATATTTATGTAATGGGATTTTGACACTGCCAGAGAGAGGGCTTAATGTAATAAATTGTTTTATTGTAGCTGATACGCCAGGATTGTACAGCAGCTCCATTACTTGTCCACGTAAATTTCACACAGTCTATGTACCCGAATCCTAATTTTTACCAAGCCATTGTTTTAAGAAACTAATGTCAATGTATCTTTTATCATATTAAACTAAATTGTATTAATTATGTTGAGGTTTATTTTCTTTATTTTTGGATATTTTTCCTTCTTAAAATGAAAATTAAATCTCACTTATTACACTTTCATATACATTGACATGATGCAGTTATGCAAAATCCTTAATAAAAATATGTTTGGCGTGAATTGTTTAACGCCGTTTTATACGGTATTTATGTTATTTATTTGACGGAGGCCTAAACCACATTACGTGTTTTTCCAGGCTGCCTTGTCCCTTTTCACTTGAGAACAATCTTTCAATGTAACTCCTTACCTCCGAACATACACTATGGACTACTTAGCCGCAATGATAGAAATCGAATTATACGTGAATGACGGAGCCGGGTTTGAACCCATGATCTTTTGAAAGATACAACCGACTCAGCTACTGTGTTTAAAACTGAAATAGAAAAACAAAAATATATATTTCATTCAAATTATAAACACGATTCGCGTCATACTTCACTGTAGTTGCCAACAGTGTCATTATATTTGCTATATTTTAATCGATGTGGACATTTGGTTTTAACAATTGTTAATTCATCTCTTTATTTAACACTGGTTTTATATTTTCTTTGATACCATTGAACGGCTAAATTGAGTAGGAAACAAAGAACCTATTAAAATGTTATTGTCCTGTACCTTCTCCTAAATTGTGTATGTTTGTTAACTCTCTCCCACACACACTAAATCTGCAAACGACAACTTTGCATTAATCTTTACAAAAATAGTAATACATTGAAAAATGAAAGTGTAATATCTGAATTGGGTTGAAAGCATTGAGGAAAAATAACAAATTATTCGTTACAAGCAATTACACTCCACTGTAGTTGTACTAAGGACGTACTATTTGTGTGTTTCCAATTCCTTTCCTTTCTACACAAAACGAAACATGTACGTGTTAGATCGTAAAAAAATCCAGTTATTCGTCTCTATTTACCTTGATATTCAATAATATTTCAAATATATTGCGGTCAAATTGAAAGGACCTTTTGTAATTTAGCACAATTCATGTCATATATTAATTAGTCCTATTTATTCAACCATTTGATTGTTGGAACCGATATTGACGAGTATGCGTCACTAGAACGTATGTCACCTGACAAGAGGACATTACTGATGTCTGCGCAACTCTATCTTATTATTGAAGTGTAAATGTAATTTTATTAAAGAGACCAATAACCTTAATTGAGCATAAACTGTTCAGCTGCTAAAGGCTCGTTTGATAGTGTACACACATTTGACAGGTGCAGAAAGTTCAAGAAACATAATTAAATACAAGGGAGTCCGGGTGCGATACCCTAGCTCTTTCCAAAAAGATCACTTGGTTCTTTAACGTGCTCAGTGTATAGCTTCTATAGGTCCGTTTGATAGCGTACACTGTTTCATGTGCAAACATCTGACAGGTACAGATAAGTTCAAGAAACAGAGTTAGATATAATGGAGTCCGGGTGTCACAGCCTAGTTCCTTACGGAAAGACACCTTGGTTCTTTAACGTGCTCAGTGTAAAGCACCGATACACGCGCGGCACTTTTTCCAGGACAGGACGAGTACATGACCTCTAATTGAATGGGAGACACTTAAAGCACCTCAGAAAAATCAAGAACACGGACCGGTATTTGTTATCCACAAGACCACCGATATAGATATTGGTAGACTTTGCTGTGAATTCTTCTAAATACACGGCTGGACAAGACCATCTGCATTGTATGTGTTACGCTTAAAATGTCGAATAAATACTTGGTAAAAGAGCCGGTTAAGCTAGGACAATGGTTATTACCGCTAAGATCTGACGATTGAGTATGCATATACATGTGCAGAAACGTCTGACGCGTTATGCACGCTTGGTTTAAACATACATGCACATGCAACTTATGTAGACAGTTTTGTTAAATACAATGCCGGTTAAACTACACAAGAAAAATCTTTAAAAAAGATAAACGACGATCAATATGAGAAACCACTAAGAAACGGAACATGCTCATATTATTTGACTTGACTATCAGAAAGGTTTTGTTAATAGTCAATAGTCTTTTTAGAACCACGTGTCGGCCCAAATTATGTAAACTCTCAGAAATTATTAAATAGTAAACGGAAACGATGGAATCAACTTTTGTATATCTTTATCCCAGTATCAACTACTAAATCATAACAATAATCTATGTGTTCACCAAAGGCTGATCGGCCATCACCATCCAGCTTCAGTTTCTATAAATAGATCATCAAGGCCGAGAATACGCCACATGACTGGAGATTACACAACTCCCAATAGGTGAATAAGTTTCAATTGACGATAAACTACTGAAAACTTATCATGTTTCTAAAATAATTAATATTTTGCTCTTAAATATTAAATTTCATACGTTTTCACTGATTTGTTTTCACTGAAAACAATTAAAAGTTAATATGCAGAACATTTCATTTCGAAACTTCACCCTATTAGTGCCTCTCGTAGGATCGCCAACTTAACCATGAACCAATCAAAACATTTCATTTTCTTTATTTCTTCGACATTTTTCATTAAATACAACATTTGATTGGTCTACAATCTAGATCATTTATTGACATCTAGGTCAAAACTGACGTTAATCAGCTATCGCCGAAAAAATACGTTAACCAAAACTAATCAGGAACGACCTGTCATCAAAGCAAGTAATTTCGGACGAAGTCTGTTTTTATAGGGGAAAATTCGAAGTAAATATGTAAAATTGTGTGTAAATCTATTGCAAAATAAGTGAAATTAAATCGAACATTAGTTTTCACTTATTTTGCAATAGATTTACACACAATTTTTAATATTTTATACATGTAGACGGAGTCGTACACATCTTTGAACATTCTCATTATCAATGCGTCAGGAATACAATAACCAGTGGCCAGAATTACCCGCTCAAGACAAGTTCGGCTAAATAGGATTTTTTTCTACAAAAAGGGCGACACTTATCAAGTTGTCGAACTTAACTTTTTCACTGCAGAATTTCACAAAGTCGACTTTTCCATGTTGAAATTTTGACCACTTCGTCCAACAATAAATGTGTTAAAATGTAATGTCTAAATGGCAAACAATGCATGTTTCATGAGAGACAGCTAGGTACGAGCTGGCTCACCTGAATCTGCATTGTTTGTAAAACAAATTTGTTTAACGCCTTTGGCAGCGAAAGAGCTAGACATTGTTTATGGGGACGTCATTTGACATGATTGCACATGTTGTACTTCCCCGACTGAATACATGCTGTGAAGTAACATTATGTTTTATTATACCTCTCTTTTATTTACAACGTTAAACTCCCATAGACCAGCGTAGGACAATTTTGCATATCAATACCGATGTTAACACGTGATCAATAGGACAGCGAAAAAGAGAATGTTTGTTGTTAACAACAACAACCGTAGAAGACATTTTAGACTGTCATTTTTGTTGTTGTTGTAAAACAACAACAACCGTAGAAGACATTTTAGACTGTCATTTTTGTTGTTGTTGTTCTCTGCCAAGAATCTTCTCTCATTTATAAGGGTAGTATATAGTCGATACCGATGTTAACACGTGATCAATAACACAGTGAAAAAGAGAATGTTTGTTGTTGTGTGTGGTGATGGGTACAAACAACAACAACAGTAGAAGACATTTTAGACTGTCATATTTGTTGTTGTTGTTTGTGGTGATCGGTATAATAAAATAAATATTAATATGCCAGTGTGCGTGATATTCATATTGTCATTACTCGAAACAGAATGTCACGACTCGGCTGCGCCTCGCGTGACATTCTGTTTCTCGGTTGACAATATGAATACTGGCATATGATATTTATATAATGTGATATAATGTTTTTCGCCAGTGAATTTGGTCATGTTTAAGCCATTCAAATTAAATGCATACATGAAGAATTGCTAGTGAAAATTAAATATGTATCTGTTAAATAATAGCATGATTTCAGTCTTGAAAAAATTAACGTGTGTCACTATGACCACTTGATAAGCGTTGCTTTAAATGAAAAAAGAAACTATGGAACAAACGTAGTCTAGCATAGTATCTGATTGAAATATTCTATTATTACAACAGTCAGTCATAGTTCAGTCATAGTTCCCCCCCCCCCCCCCCCCCCCCCCTTTGGTAGACCGTGCTGCAGTGGTAATAGCGCCGGCCTCGCGTAACAAAGGACGCGGGTTCGAACCTTTAATGAGAGGGTTCTGTCTTTGTAATTTTATGACCCAAACGGCGCCGGTACTGGTTATGATTCCAGGATGCAGACATCAAAGTTGATAAAGATAAGCTTAAAGATTGTTTCTCAATCGATGTAAAATAAATAAGTCCAAACTAATCGTACCGAAAGTGATTTAATATAGCTAAATTAGTAAATATAAGTTTAATTACAAGTAACACATATTATATGATCTACTCGTGCAAAGTTGACGACAGTAAACAATTTATGTTCTAAATGTAGTTATTAATTGCATTACAACATAACTTCACATATCATACCATAAACTAATAATCTATTCATATGATTGAAAAAGGCCCCTACCAATACTAGTTTAGCTATATAAGCAATTAACAAGATATTTAACATACCTAATCAATCGCATGTTACTCTGTTAGTAAATGCAAACGTGACAGACAGACAGACAGACAGACAGGCAGGCAGACTGACAGGCATATTGCCAGTCAATGTTTCAGTACACCTTCCAACGTCAACATTAGAGTCAATCTTTGAATGGCAAGCAGTGTTTGTTTGAATCACCCAATCAGCGCAGTTTGATTTACAGCTACTCTGTTCGTCCGTAAATTATTTTCGAATGGTATCTGAAGCATCTGGTTTATTGAGAAGCATTCAATACAAATTAAAGGTGCTGACATCCAGATGAAGATCAATATTTTGAGATGTTGCAACTTCTGCAAATATTGATAATAGTGACATAAAGTAAGTAATAAATAGTTCAAAACTATTTTGGCAGTAAACTTTGAAGAATAGTTAATCGAAAGTCGTGACAATGTCAAAATATGGCTTACTGGGTATATCTACCCAGTAAAAATGAAGCATTAACGATCAATATGTGTACTGGAAGGTGAAATTATTTCTCTTTTTTTATCCAAGAATTATGATTCTAATAGTTCAAGACAACTTTTAAATATTTTTGAAACTTTAACTATACTATCTATAATCTGGAGTTCATCACCTTTAAAAGATGCACATGTTGATCTAAACCTATACAATTGCTAGGACATGTTCAAGTGTATCTTTAAGAGCAAGTAACATGCCTCAAGGAATGTGACTGACACGATGTTTGTAAGAAGCATCAACGTTTTGATGAAAGGTCCGCTAATTTGGATAAGTAAGTGTTGGCAATGAGACAGCAGAGAATATTGTTTGATTGAATGTTTGGTGTTTTACGCGACTTTCAAAAAATTATTCAATTATATCACGGCGTTTCCTGTGTAAGTTACCAGTACTACTGGTCCATTTATCCTTACAAGAGACAGTCAGTCGTAATGCCTAACCCGCAACCATTAGCTTCGAGGAGAGCAGCCATTTATACCTCTGTTAAAGCATTTGATATAACCCGGCCGAGGATCTAACCCGCAAAATCCGGCACGAGAGGAGGGCGGACTATCACTATAAACCTCTGAAGCGGTAAATAAGAATGTTCCGAGGTTGAAGTTTAGCCTTGTTTGATAAATCCTTTTATCTGATCGATTGCTTATACGATATATCGCGCGTGATGATTTACATAGATTGACATCTACATCCGGCAATGATGTATTTTCAAATTATAGTGCTAGGCATTATTACGTATTGATATAACCGCCCACAAGATTGTAATAAAAGTAATCAAACAGACCGAAGCAAACATCAATAAATCGACATTATTCTTCAAAATCCGCCGAATCAGTAAACGACAACCGCGTTTCACAATAGGTACTTCTTGCATTTCAATCTCGTCGGAATGCTGAGCTGGATATATCGCATTTGATGACGTTGAAGACCTAGTAAACAGAAACACCGCAATTATATTGTAAATTGACGAAACTAACGACAAACATAGCATAATACCAATGTAGGTGACTAATATAGGCTGGTCTGTTGAAGTCCTTGGCAAATAATCGGTTGTGAATGTCATCAATACCATGTATGACAGGAACAGCGTTATGCTGTAAGCGATTGCCTCCCCTGACGACTTCGGCACAAGGACTGAGAAACAGTTAAGAATGGACATAGCAAACAATGGCAATAACAGTGGTATCGTGTAGTAGCCTATTCGGCGCTTCAGATAGAGAACGTACCGTACAGAATCACCTTGGTTCAGATTGTTCATGGTTTGCCGCGACACCATATTCACTTCCCAGATCTCGTTCAATAGGGCCGGCGATAATCCAAATCGTTTCGGTGTTATTGTCACTATATCAGATGCGTGCGCCCATGACAGAAGTGTTATCGCACACTCCTGGTGATCAAAAGGGAAATATTGTGTATTCATGTAGCATGTTGATTCTAGAATTGTCACTGGCTGCCATGCCACAAGTCCTGATGACGATACTAGTACATTCATCACAGGGTTACCCAGCTGTGTAAACCCAATGGCCGAGTTAGCTATGTGTAAATCTGGAATCCATATTTGTTTCTGTCTAAATGTAGTCGTGGTGACATTACCGTATTCTGAAATGTTCCAGGCCAATCTAGGATCAATCCAGCGAATAGTAAATGTAGCAATTGTCGATAGTACCTCTTCTACTTCATCAAACTTTCGAATATTTATAACAGTAAATGATACATTGACTTCTAGCGCCTCGCAGTCTTCTTTTGGAACAACATTCACGTTGTATTTGTCCAGTAATTGTTCCTGGAGCACTGTTTCAAATTCACGCTTCAGGGTAGTGTCTATTATAGAAGCTGAAAGGCTGCATACAAATAAGCCAAACAGTACTTTTTTCGACATACTTGATTCTGTAAAACAAGATATATGATTAGATTAACCCGCGATAGCTTAGTTGGTAACGGCTAGATCTATCAATCGGGGGATCATGAGTTGGAACACCTAGTAGATCATTTATTGGTTTTTCGGACTGACAAATCATTTTTTATCGTCTACCTTCCAGCAATAGGATAAATAGTCAATGCAAGAAGATATCCAGTAGTTTGAGGAGTACTGGCATAGGGATGCCAGGAAACTCATTTTTTCAAATTATCGTTTAAGAGGTTATGTCTATTATTGATGTTGAAAGGCGGTATACAAAGAAGCTAAACGAAATGTATTCAACATGCTTTATTCTGTAAAACAAAACATTGAATAAGGTCGACGCGCGATAGCTTAGTTGGTAATGACTTGTGGGTATCTATCGAGCGGTCGTGAGTTCGGACACCGAGCAAGTCATTTGTTTTCTTCGATGATTGACTAAATTCATTTGACTACCATCATGTGTCTTTCATCAATATGATAAATACGGACTGCCAGTATAATAATGTAGCCAGTTACATGGGAAAAATGTTTTGTGGAGTACTATTGTGGGAACGTCAGGACACTCACGCTGGGTACACTGGCCACTGTGGTATATTGTTTGAAACGTCGTTCAATGGTTAACGTATAATGTACGAACAAGATTAAAATTCACCAATGTGAATAATGCTCTTGGTTTACATTGCGTGCAAATGAATTTTTATTCTGGCATAGCCTAATCTGGATCTCTTTCTGGTCGAAAAGCACGGTTTTCGTGTCACGTGGTGCATCTGCTTTTTTTCTAACAATACTTATTATTTGCTGTTTTAACCCCCCTTTCCCACATACAACAAATATGCAGCAGACGACTTGAAAAGATACCCGAACAAAATTGGAAACTCCCTTTAAATGAAAGTACAATAATTGAATAGAGCTGAAAACATTTTGACAAAAGGAGAAATTGCTCGTTTATATGAGCAAAAAGGTTGAAAAAGAGAAAATACATTTAATGGAGTTATAATAAATGACTTAGGCAGCTTTATAGAACTGCCACAGTATGTACAGGTCACTTCGAAAACAGGTATGTATAAACAGTCAATTCTGTCCGATGACGACATACAAAAGCCGTGGTCGCAAGCGTCATTCGTATCCCAATAATAAGCTCACATTCTGCATGAGAAGGTAGCCTCTTGCCTGGACCTAAATAGGAAGACTGTGGTTGAGAGAGAGCACCTGGTACGGAATCCAGTTAGGGCCATCGTGGTTTCGCGCTGTCAGGCGAAATCGCGAAAACACGATACATTGACGCGAAAACATGTAATAAACTTGGCCGCGATAGAGCGAAAACACGATAAGAGATCGCGAAAACACGATGCGAAAAATATCGCGTTATCGCACCATTAATATCGTGTTTTCGCTTTTTCAACCTCGATCTACCATCGTGTTTTCACGTTTTCGCCTTCGCGATTTAGAGTGAAAACGAGAAAACACGTTATTAATAGCGCGAAAACGCGATATTTTTTCGCATCGTGTTTTCGCGTCAATGTATCGTGGTTCGCGATTTCGCCATAAGGGCAACAGCGCGAAACCACAATGGCCCTAACTTGATTCCGTTACCTGGAGGGTGAACTGGTCGTCTCGATAAAACTTCAATACCGTTAAAACGGCGTTAACATCCGAATCATTCATTAAACCAAATTCGCATGTTTACTTTGCATTACAATCCTTCGCAAAATATATATTCTTTTTATTAATATTTAAAAAATAAATAACACCTTCTGTTGGCTTGTTGTTCTTCTTTTCCAAAATTGATATGTTGTTTTTAACCAACTCTCGCATACAACAAATCTGCATGAGCTAACTTGGAAAACATATAATCTAAACAATGGAACAGTTCGGTGAATAAAAGTTAATATATTGAATGAAGTTGAAAACATTGAGCGAAAGGATAAATTATTCATTAAGAGCCTTTTAAATCAGAGGACTAGATAAGAGGGAGTAAACAGGTATTTCCCCCACAATATTTCTCTTATTTCTTAATTAAATCCTATGTTGTGGGTTCTCAAAAGAATCGTCTCAGTGAGACGATTCTTTTGAGTACCCACAACATAGGGTTTGAATGTCAAATGAGTATTTTAGAACATGAAAAATGCCCCTTATCTAGAGCTCTAAAATCCGTCATCAGGTAGGAAGGAGGGTTCAATAACAAAAACAATACGGTAAATTTCAAACCTGTTAATGAACCGCCCGTGACATCGTACGTTGATCGATCAATGTATTGCTAATCCGTCCATGTTGATCAGATAAAAACTCTGACCTCAATGATTAACTTAGATTTGACGACGTATTAAGTACATTACTTAATAGTATGAGTATTGCATGGAAACAAAACGTGGACTAATGTCAAACCTGATTGGCATAACTCGGGGAACTAGATAAGAAGGAGTGAACACATTATTTCTCTTATTACTCAACAAAATCCTATATTGTGGGTACTCAAAAGAATCGTCTCAGTGAGACGATTATTTTGAGTACCCACAACATAGGGTTTGAATATCAAATAAGTATTTTAGAACATGACAAATGCCCATTATCTAGAGCTCTGATACACCGGTATAACAAAAGGGGTATAAATGACCCTAGGTCCGAAGCTTTCAGATGACGACTTTAAAAAAAAAAAAAAGTACGACTGCTGAAAATGAGAAGCTTTAAATGTTTTTAATCCTGCAATGATAATTCTTTCATTTTTAGAGATGTTCACATTTAAACATTGTGGAAAAGGGACGCTTGCAAGAACTAAATTATTCGTCTCCGTTCAACCATGTTTCAATAGACAAAACCATACGGATTCTCTCTGCAAATTCTTTACAAAAATACCATTGCCTTTATTCAAGCTTGGCATATCATGTGATACCGCAAACACATCGTCGGACAGCCGTGGCTGTTGACTACGTTACGCTCCATAACAAGGAGTCAACAACCGCGGGTGTCCGACGGTGTCGCAATTATTGACAGATGAATGTGTTTAACCCTTGGCGTGCATAATTGAATCCCCTGCAACTGGTATCATTTCGAAATAGTTGATTGCATTGCGAACAAATACAAATACAAATAGTTTTATTCAGTAATACAAGGCCTCCGGCCCAAGATACACTATTATTTTTACCAAGGAACATAAAAGTAATTGCATTGCGAACGAATGAGTATATTGATCTATATATCTTTTTGATTTTGCAAATATAAAGGGAGGGTATCATTGATTTATATATCATTGGTTTTTTTTTCCTGGTGCATTCTGATTTCCCCCATGAGTCTGTGATAATCACTATGGATGTATTGGTCATCACATATAAATCATATTGGTTTGGGTGCTATGATCGTTTCCGAGATATGTACGAAATAAATGGGTGGGGTAATTTTCTATAAAGAAAATGAGATTTTACTTTTTGCACTTAATTGTCATATTCAATGTCTCAATATTGTAATAATTATTTTCTATACTATTCAGTAGGTACAAAAAGCTATACATGTAATATCAACAAAATATATACGCGGCGGTCATGGTGGAGAACCATTGGCAAATCACATTTCCTAGCCTATACATGAAGTACTGGTTTGTTTACCAAGGGTTCAAATGAACTGTCACCCTGATATAACCCTGATATAACTGAAATAATGTTGAAAACGGCGTAAAACCACAATAAAACTAGCCGGTCTGGCATCATTTAGTGTTGCATTCGTGTTAAGCTACGAGGGCTACACGTCTAGCGTTTTGTCAGAAGTTACACTGAGGTAAAATTTACATAAAAATGTAAAGGTAAGAATCTGATTAAATTTTTTTTTATTTAACACATACATGTTTGTAATGGATACACGGGGCTCACATATAGAGAGGGAAGCATCGGATGATTGGTACCGGCGCTCTTGGTCGCGGCATGGAGGCCATGATGCAATGCCCATGGGCGAGGCACATTTCCTATCCTAGTACTGGTTTGTTTATGCATAAGTGAACTGTCGCCGTGATATAACTGGCGTATTGTTGAAAACGGAGTAAACCCCAAATATAATAAAAAATGAAAATAGGTATATATAAATATTCTTTATTTAGTAACGTAAACTTCACATCGAGGGCTTGGCGTGAAACGGTTGTAACTACAATTTGTATTTTTTTACCAAGGTTAATCACCTCGCCATTAAGTCTTTAAAAACGTTAAATCAATTTTCTTTGTAAACAATGGAAATGTAGGTGGTGCAATAGCTCGTTCTGAGCAATGGCACCTAAATTTGCATTGTTTACAAATTGGTCAAAATTGCCCCTAAACCAGGGTTTTCACAACAACTTTTTAGTTACAACCATTTCACGCCAAGCCCTCGACATTGTTTCTGGTTAAATACATAAACGTATACACATTTATTAATAAAGTATTGAATACATCATTCACATGTATCTGAAATATCATAAAAATGTCACATCAGACTATTACCCGTTACCTGATATGACAAATATATTTTATTGAAAGTAATTAGGCCACCGGCCCATATTACAAAGCATTATATTTAACAAATAGTATATAACTGAGAATGATGTCCTTTATCATGTTTTCATTAACATATATATGAAATATGAAAGTTTTTTTATTACATCAGGATTGTCGTTTCGAAGCAATGTATAAACATCATCAATGTTGGTGTCGCCTACATACCAATCAAATAAAAACACAGTTCTTAATTGATCAAACATTTGGCAGTGAAATAACACATGAAATTCACATTCAACAATGTTTTTCTTTAACTTTTGAAAACAGTAAATGCATATCCTTAGTTCACGATCAATATTATTTTGACGACCAGTCTCAAAGCCAAATTTGTGGTTCGAGCAACTAATTTAGCAAGAGCTATTCTATATTTGAATGGCATGTCAATCAACAGATATCCTTCAGTATTTAGCAGAGATTTATAGTGTTTGTAATGATGGTAACGACCAGATGCGTTGATTTGTACATGCCTGTTTTGTTTGAAACAGTCTATCAAGCTATCCATATATCGAGTACTTGGCGTGAAACGGTTGTAACTAAAATTGGTTGTTTTTTTACCAAAGTTAATCACCTCGCCATAAAGTCTTTATAAGCATTAAATCATTTTAGTTTGTAAACAATGGAAATTTAAGTGCCATTGCTCGTTCTGAGCAATGGAACCTAAATTTGCATTGTTTACAAAGGGGTCAAAATTGCCCCTAAACCAGGGTTTTCAAAATAGGTTTTTAGTTACAACTGTTTCACACAAAGCCCTCGATATATATGTAAACCCTTTCCAACGTGCACTGATTCATGGGCAGACGACTTTGAAAGCAACTACAATAAATACAGAAACGTCTCCGTAACCGAAAGATCAATTGATAAATAGAGTTAAAAGCATTTTGGCAAAAAAAGAACTTCCACAATGTTTTCAAACGTTGTCTTCTGCAGAGGTGTCAAAAAGCGTTTGTAACGAGGAAAGTGGTATTGTTTATGTCGTGCGTTTTGACTACACTATTGATGATTGAGTGGAAAACATTTTGCTAAATGGAGACATTTGAAGGTGTCAAAGTATCCTATTTCGAAAATGTTTAAACAGAAAACGAAAATTAGTCACTATGTGTGATTCGCTCGCTGTATCTACGATTGTCTCAGTTGTGTTTTCATTTGGTATAGCACTTGCCATTGTTGACCCTATGTTACAGGCAACAGTGGATGCATTTGCGACAGACACGTTTTGAAATTATTCAAGGAAATCGAGAAATTAAATCCTGTATCGATAATACTTTACATTTCCATGTATGTTCTGAACACACCAGACAACATTGGTATTTGTATAAAAACTATCATCAAACAATGTTATCTACTCCTGGTCACTTTTTCGAACTCCTTTAAAATCCACAACAAGTCGTTGTTTCAGAGTATTCGGATATATGTAAGGTTTCAGCAAGTACTCTCGATACGCTCGCTTGTCGTTTGGTCTCCACGTTTCATCAGGCTGAATGGATGCTCTCAGACGCTTAAACGGAAGAACCCATGTAAAATAATAATAATAATAATAATAATAATAATATCTTTATTTGTTTAAGTTAACATCTAAAACACATACAGACAATTAACAATGGCTATACATATTTTATTTGCATATGGCCTTCAATAATATAACATTACATTTAACAACATGCAGGTTTCAATGAAAAATTATGGCATGAAATACAAATTGAATTAGTTTTCAATCATGTGAAGACAGACACTCTAACTACTTTAAACACAATTTTTAACAAAATAACGTCAAGTAATCAATATAGTGTTAGTATGGAACTTTTTCCAGAAGGTATTTCTTATAATTTCGTTTGAATGATACAATAGACGTTGAGTGCTTTATATGTGATGGAATGCTATTCCAGACTTTAAAACCAAAATATCTAAATGTATTTAACATATAACTTGCTCTGGTGTGTAGGTCAATGCTAAATTGTTATTGGATTGTGAGCGTAGAGTGTGATATTTATTTTCCGAAAATATTAAAATGTCGTTCATTTATATTGGTGCCAAATTGTGAACGGTCTTGTAAATCAGCAAGGCTGTGTGATAATCGCATCCGCATTTTCTGTTCTAGCTCTTTACTGTTTGCCAAATGTTTTTGTTTCTTTCTGTAAGCAGTTCAAAATGTTCATACTGCATTGGGGCGATTATTAAATTAGGCCAATATTGGATGCAAATATACTAAGTGTGCTTTTTTTTTAGAGCTGGACACATTGAGTAAAACTCAACGCAAACAAACGTCTGATATGTCTATTGTTCCAAATGAATTTAGCGAACAATATACAATTATGGACTTTTTAGCTGTTATACATGATGTGATATGCACCAACAAAATCATTATTGACCGAGGCGATAGCCGAGGTCAATAATGATTTTTTGGTACATATCAACATCATGTATAACAGCTGAAAAGTCCATAACTGTTTTATTATATAACCCTCAATTTATCATATTGTTTTGATATTGACCAACTTAAAAGAAAACAGAGGACCACTCAAGGAACATTTCTGTACAGTTTGAGGTTATATTGACCAAGCAATTTAGGAGGAGATATTTTTAAAATGTTGAAACCGGACAGCAAAGAATCACGAAAGCTCACCATGAACACTTTATGTTATAGTGAGCTGAAAAAATATTGGTACGAGATATTTAACAATTTTCACAATTTATTAACATAGCACAAACTTGCTAAAAATATAAGATAACAGTAACAATGTGTAAAGTCACAGAGAATTTGACAGTTTGTAACAATTAAACAATATATTTTTTCAATAATATCACATCTCGGGACAGTTTATAACAATTAAACAATGGCAACAATAGATTATTTCAATAAAATCACATCTCGGACAATTTAAAACAATTAAACAATGAGAAAAAAAAAATCAATATTATCACATCTCGGACAGTTTATAACAATTAAACAATGAGAAAAATAGATTTTTCCAATTATATCACATCTCAGACATCACTGAAATTTTACACAAATTTTAAGATTTCAAACACAATCTTCAGACTAATTCGAAGTTCAACGATAACTGATTCACTTCCCAGGCCCATTGTAAAAATTGTAGTTGATTATTACGTTGGCTGAAGCTCCCGATATAATAGGGGCTGGAAGAGACTGAACAGCATGACTACTTGACTGGTAATTTATCACTGAATCACGATTTGACTGGTAATTCATCACAGAATCACAACTTGACTGGCGACGGTTTAATTCATAGGATGGCTCAGGTAAGTTTTTCAGGATAGCATCAATCGGATCATTTGGGGCATTGAACTCCATCATAATATTATCAAATTGCGAGTTTGACAATGGCTCCAATGTTGAATTATCAATATCAAGAAAGTCAATATTTCCCAACACAGGTTCATCATTACACAAGTTATTCTGTTTTGGTGGCACAACTGTTTTACTGGAACTACCATGAACATCAAGCCCCAAACTCTTACTTATTGTGTGAGACATTGCTTTCTTGGTTTTCTGGTCAGTAAAACCAGTGTATGTCTTAAGACTAGACTCTGCCTTATGGCCAGTTACAGTCATAATGTGTCTTGATGGTATGTTTGCCGAGTCAAGAAGATGCACTGGTGTGGCCCGCAGGCAGTGATTTGTGTATTTTCTGGATAACTGTGCCTTTTCACTAAGTGTTGACATCATGGACCCAAGTTTATTGTGTCCAATGCTCTGTTTACTGAAGTAATACCCTGCTGCGGTTGGTGATTTCAGAGGTTTAGGGAACAGATGGTTACAGCCAGGCGGCAACATTCGCTTGTTAAGAAATGTGGCGACAGGACATTTCTCGTCTTGACCTGAAAGCACAGAAACATGTATGACATGGAGTAGTTAAATTCAATATTACAGTAGTCAGAAGGCAATTTCCTAATTTTATCCAGTTATTTGATTTTTAATCTTTATTTTGACAATGATGGGATTTGTATGATTTTTTCATAGCAGACATACCATAGTTATTTTGTTGTCATGTAATGAGTCAACACAACAACTACTCTTCATTATTTAAATCTTTTATTCTTCTAAAATTTAACTTACTGGATATTTCATGCATGCTGGCTTTGGCTGTGTTTGTGTCAGACTGATGATTTTTCGTCTGCTCGTCTTTCTTGATGTAAATATACCGTGACCTTTCTGCATCCGTAGTAAGGGCAAAGTCGCGCACACACAATGTTCTGAAATAAACCATCGTACAAAATGTAAGAGATAAACATCAATTGAGTTTTTTAGAAAGGTAAGCTCAAAACTGTTCTAAATCTATACAAAATACACTTTTAATATGATTTATCATTTCAAGGCTAAAATTCATTTGTTCATTGATAGTTCAATTTTATCACAGCTTCCTGGGTATTCAACATTTAGCATTTATTACAGAATGTGGGTCACAAACTCACAACTAATAGTGCGGCGCTTTAACTTCGCTATTAAATTCTTGAATTTAGGAAAACAGTTAGGTGGAAATTCTTGAAACTGGGAGTTAATAGGTTTCGATATTAATTTGTTTATGATATATACACATTTCTAATTCTTTTCAATACATACCTCAAGTTTTCACGGCCACGTCGCCCAAAATGCAGCATTATGTCGAACAACACTTTCTGCTGCAACATCTCAGGATCGAAAACGTCGAAGTAGTTGTAGACTTTGTGAAGGTCTTCCTGCTCTATAGGAGGATGATGATCAACCCCACCGGCGCCTTGCCTCTTCAACTCAGCTGACATTGCCTGAAATGCCTTCTGTGACTTTGGGAAGTCAGACCCATTAACAATGTCATGATTTGTTAGATGCCTATTTATTCCATGTCTGATAGCACTGAATGAAGTCTTCTTATAAACTTTGCCACTCTGCTGTCGGAGTTCAACATAAAACTTGGCTAAACAATCGTCCAACTCGGAAACATTGTACCCTTCAATGTTCAAAGGCAGATTCTTCTCTTTCAAATACGCTTGAAACACATTCACTGCTTGCTTCGTAGCTTTCTTTGTGTTCAGTGCATCTTTATTCGCTATAATTATGTTCATTTCTGCCTCCGAAAGGTTCGCAAAGCGCGTTGGTGGCGGTTCACTTTCCATTTTGACAGATATTGTCGTCTGGAAACACAAATGATCAATGGAAATTAAACGCTTGATTGCATTTAATCAATATCATCCGAACGAGCTTCGGAAGTTTCCGTGGTCATCGGAACGCGCCTCGGAAAATTCCGTAGCGTACGGATAAAGGCGAATGATATTAATAGGCGGCTCGTGGGATTCCCCGGTCTTCCCCTGTTACTATTTATAAAACTGGTCAATATCAGAAAAAAAACAGGTCAATATCGCTAGATATTTTTTTTAAAAAATTACTTTTTAGCCAATGAAAACGCGTCTATTTATAGGTTATATAATAAATAGGATATGTGTTTACTTTAAGATTGACGTCGAGTTTATCCACATCAATAAATCAATAAAAGTCATATTTCTAAAAGCGAAAAACGTAAATGAAAATTTGTCAGCTGTACATAGAGTTTTCGATGGTAAGGAAACTCGACAGCGTAACGAAAACCAAAATCAGAAACATAATAACGAACTTTAAATTACTCCCTCAAAAAACTTTGTAAACAGAGCGACATTAAGACTCCGAGCAGTGCTCTAGATAACGGGCGTTTTGCATGTTCTTAAATCCTTATTTGACCCTCTAACCCTATGTTGTGGGTACTCAAGATAATTGTCTCAGTGAGACGATTCTTTTGGGTACCCACAACATAGGATTTACTTTAATAATAAGAGAGAAATGTTTGGGGAAAGAGCTGAATACCCCTCCTTATCTGGACCTATGAAGAGTGTTATGTCAGTAATATGAAATTAATCAGTTTACACTTACTTCAATGAATGTCCCTTGCAAACGTATTAATACCGATAACCCGCACCATACAAGGCCGAATACCGGAACTAGACCAACACAGATTGCAACGGCTATTGGTCCGGCACCGTAAACATATCCGTCGCCATAGTCTGGGGTTGACGCATTCACAAGTGTGATTAGGAAGGAGATCTAAAAGAGAGGACAAAACAATTAGGATTGTGATTCATGTACAATCAGGCCACACCGTAAATTCTCACTGCATCGTTAATTTTGAGTTCTGTTTCGAGGGCTTGGTATGAAATGGATGTAACTAAAAACCTATTTTTAAAACCCTGGTTTAGGGGCAATTTTGACCCCTTTGTAAACAATGCAAATTTAGGTGCCATTGCTCAGAACGAACAATGGCACCTAAATTTCCATTGTTTACCAAGACATAATTGATTTAACGCTTATAAAGACTGTATGGCGAGGTGATTAACCTTGGTAAAAAAAATATTAATTTTAGTTACAACCGTTTCACGCCAAGCCCTCGGTTTATTATCTAAACGTAAAAGAAAATCGAAAACGTAAGCGTCATTTCGATTGGTTTATGGGTAGTTTATTCTGTTATGTCAAAACGACGATGCGGGTTCATATTGAATACTTTTAGCTTCCTTTTTGACTGTCATATTTTTCCCTTTAGGTATTGCCACTTTTTTTATTTTGTTCAATTTCAACATATTAAAGGTGCTTCTATCCACTGCCGGTATCAATTTAAACCTTTATTTATCTGAAATATGGAAAAAAAAAAGGGATCGAAATATATCCAAATTTGCTTTTTACTGAAAGGAAAATATAATTACCATTTTTGCTTCTTTTTCAATACTATTTATAAATACTATTTGCTTTAAGTTATTATGTAATTATGAAGGGTAAATGCTATCCTTTCCTGTCATAAAGATGTTCATGTCATTTCTGTTGTTTGTCTTATATTTGGATGCGAGGAAGCCCCTTTTGGCCAAAAATAACCCTTTTTTTTTTTACACATTCAGGTGAATTTGTTTTCAAAAATGAATATGAGGTTGTTTTATTGGACACACAGCTAGTCTGTGGGACACATTTATTCGAAATCCGTTGACCCCCCATGTAGCACCGTTTGCCTGATTTTGATGTGGAATTGCACTTAAACAATGGTATTGTGTTAGCATTATGACTGACTCGTTGGTATTAGGGTGGGAACGAGTAGTAGGCCTACTCATTACTAACCGAGGACACGCCATGATATAACCGAAACATTTTTAAAAGCGACTCAAAACAATCTTGCTAAATTCGTCTTGCGCGGATAACTGTTGGAGAATGTAATAGGACTGGTGTTACTATAGACTGTACATTCAATACTCGATATTTAAATTTGAATCTCCAACTAATTTCTAAAAAGAATAGACCGTATCTACATGTAGAAAGTTGGGATCTTAAAGGCTTATGCTACAGTTATTTATCCAAAAAAATCCCAATCATAGAACTTTTTTTTCTTTGTATTGTGTTAATACATACAATAACTGGTTATTTAAAATGGATTTAAATAAAATTATTGACCTGATAATGACATGACCAATTTCATCAAAGGCACACATATGGGCAAATTGCCGAAAACCTAAAACACACACAAAAAAAGAATGAAAACTACAAATCATAAACCATAAGCATTGAATATGTATGCTTTTAGAATATGTATGTTTTGTGTATGTGTCAAATGTGACTTCAAAGTTTTATTTGCTACAATATGTGGACATTTGGACAATTTTATTTCTCCATGTGATATTTTAACCAGATAACATGTGTACAGTTGGAGTTGCTTATCCCTCTTATCTACGTCCCTGGTCATATCAATAATTATCAATAGAGAGTTACAGGAGGTAACAGATTCATAAGATGCTTTACAACGACGGTGTATATTCTGGTGTAAACATGTGAACAGCTAAATACATAGTTTCCTGAACTACAATATTTACCTCCCATTGCAGCCATTATGATAGGCGATGTTTTCATATGTTGTTTAGAGAAATAGCATATCAATGTTGATTTATATCAATCAATTGCATGTGCAAAAAATTAATCAATCAAGAAATCGATATAATCAGATCATACAAAGGCATCAACGAAATATGGTTGTCAAACTCAAATTCCTTGGTGTTTTCCTAATTATCACAATTTTCTTTTAATATCACAATTTTCTTTTAATATCACAATTTTCTTTTAATATCACAATTTTCTTTTAATATCGAGGGTTTGGCGTGAAACGGTTGTAACTAAAAAGCTTTTTTGAAAACCCTGGTTTAGGGGAAATTTTGACCCCTTTGTAAACAATGCAAATTTAGATGCCATTGCTCAGATCGAGCAATGGCACCTAAATTTCCATTGTTTACCAAGAAAAATGTTTATGCTTATAAAGACTTTATGGCAAGGTGATTAAGAAATACCAATTTAAGTTACAACCGTTTCACGCCAAGCCCTCGATATACTCTATTAATGCTCAACAAATTTGCCTATCAAGGTGGCCGAAAAGGGATATAATTATTTTATTTCTGGGAACTATGTATTAAAGGATAGTCCACAAAAAGATGTTTTTATACAGTACCCCCGTGAAGAGTGGAACCACAGTACTCCACGTGACCCTCAATAACATTGATGTTTTTCTCCCCGTCATTATAGTAATATCATTACAGAATCTGTCTATACCTGAAACACAAAACAAATGTCACATGTGGTCAAAATCAATCTCATTAAAACCAGACCTAAACTTCGCTGGCTCGTATATAGATATGATGACTGTCCCATACAGGTCGTCTCAGATTGACCTTTGCGTCAGCCAATCAAATTGACGCTTGCCAATCATTTCGGTATAAAACAGGCAAGTTAATCCATACAAATAAACGATACAGTAAATGCCAAGTTCTCCGATTGTATAGCACGGGCGTTTGTTGTATCATACCATTTCATTAGACATAAAACCGTGCACGTCTGTATTTAATGAGATTGGGTCAACATTCTATACTCATAACAACATTCAAGTTTTGTTTTTTTATAGCGCTCGCTTTGTGTATGTGTTACGTGTCTTCTGACGTGTTATGAGAGGTAGAATTCAATGATATATCGCATCTTTCGCTTCTTCAGCAACATTTCATCATCGGAAAATGGCGGTTTTACACGACACATTTGAGGTAGTTGTATCCTAGTGGAAACAGAGGTTTGTCGGTTCGTTAGACTGTTAGGGCACTTCTTCATGCATTTTGTGTTTTGCTTCGCGGTACAAGCTTTTACATACTTAGACAGATTTAGTCCGGAGTACGTACCCCTTATTACTGTGTAAACTATCAACTGATGTCGGGAACTAGACTAGGAGAGATTATATGTTAACACGGTTGTTAAAATATTCGCCCTGAAAACGAGAGGTCCAAGGTTCGAGCCCCGCACTGGCTGAATGTTTTTCTGATAGAAAGCAAAATCTGCTGAGGCCGTTCGTTTCATACTATTAGCAATATATAGATAAATAGCGATCTCGACAAAATAGACGTTGGTAAACAATTGTTATGTACACGATCTGGTTCAATTACCTCCCTTTAAACATTCAAAAGACATACCGTACAGCCAAACCATTGCGACGCATTCCAGAAATGATCCCGATAACAAAGCAAACAATGGAGCGTACCAATCTAATAGTTGTAGTATGTAGATTCCACCCTGAATAGACCAATGGAAAAGTATTTACAAAACCAACGAGGAACAGAATTCGGTGTTTTATATGGAAGCCCTGGAGGGACTCCCGTAGAAGTAAGGAAGTTAGAAGTATGGAAGTTAGAAGTAAGAAAGTTGAAAGTTAAAAGTGATGAAGTTAGAAATGTTGAAGTTAGAAGTATGGAAGCAAGAAGTCAGAAGTATTGAAGTAAGAAGTCCCTGCAGGGCTTTCATAGTGTTACGAGTATTCTTATGCATCACGTAAATCTTTTTTTCTTGCAATTCCAATCAATAAAGGCGAGTTGATATTGTGTTATGCTCTGTTTTCAAATTGCATGCAAATCTCCAGTCAAACAACAATTTGTTTTCCCGGTACGGAGGTAAGTTTTCGGTGTATGAATTGTCCAGAGCACGTGGTCAAAAGGTTGTGATTCAACTGCAAAGATTTGCCTGCAGTTTGAAAAGAGAATTCCCCCTATTATATATTGGTGGAAATGTGACCAGTGTACAGCCAGGCTAGCCTGTGCGGATATCTAACACCTGAGCGGTGCTGTGCAACACACAAACACAAGGATTATGTGACCAGTGTAGATCGTGATCAGCCTGCACATTCACGCATGCTTATCAGGCTCTGCATTGATCGCCAATAAGTGTATAAGAAGTTCGAGAAACTAAAAATTAACAGTTAATAAATCGTCTCCGATAACGCTTGTACTTGTATTCCTGAAACACTGCTCATATGTAGTCCAAAAACGTATTCGAGAGAACTTGGTAACGCGCAACGATTTGGGATTTGTGGGTTCCTCTAATATAGGCGAATTGATGTAAACTGCCTGGGGGCTACACTTCTTGGTTTGTTTGGTCCGATGATGAAGACAGACAGTGTTGCCAATGAGGATTCAGATCAGTCTGCGCATAGGCGTCCGAGGTCTTTATTTGAGAAAATGTTTTGGAGAAACACACAGTGCCTCGATGAGATACTACAAATAGATGAGAAAATTAGAAGAATCCCACATAGGAGCGTGTTACATTACGGTCATTTTAATTATAGCATATGGACAATAAAGCGAGACTATTTGTAGTATCGTAACGAGGTTTTGTTTGCTTTTCCCACCATTTCATTTCTGAAATGAAAACTTGAACGTCTGCGGTCTGAGTCGCTTCTGGAACTGTGTACGGATTCGCAGTCAAATCAGCAGTCTGGTGTAGAGAGGTTAATATATTCCTCGATATAAATAATTAAAGAATAACGGGTAAATAACGTACGTTCATACACAGCGGCAATGTTATACTACGGTCATTATTATTATAGCATATGGACAATATATCGAGACTATTGTAGCACCCCGCCACCCACTTCCCCCATTTTTTCTCAAATGAAAACTCGGAACGTCTGTGGTCTGAATCGCTTCTGGAACTATGTAAGTATTTACAGTCAAGTCGACAGTCTGTTATAGTGAGGTTAACAAACTCCTCGATATAAATCATTATATAATAAGTATACGTACGTTCATACAAAGCGGCAATGCCGTCACAGTTAGGAATACACCGAGACATACATTTACGTGAATCCTCTTTGACAACAATCTGGTCGGGAACATATCTATGACGGCACTGGTCACCGTCTCAAACATCCCGAACTGTAATACATGATAGACCTATTGACTATCTTATTGAAAATAAGTTATCGACAATGAAGATAGGTACTTTAATTATCGATACAGTATATCTCTAAATTAAACAAATTTCTTTGAATTCGAGTGACAGCCCTCTTACTATTGGAGAAGTACATAAGGCATTCAACAAATGAGCCGTTCCATGGGAAAACCAACATTATGTAATCTGCGTAATGTGTCGGTCCAGATCAGCCTGTGCAGTCCGCGCAGACTAATCCGGGCCGACACATTCCGTCTCAGGGGAATAGAGGTATACACTAATGACTCATGCAACAGAAACTCCACAGGAGGCGAAAAGCGTCTGTTCGGGTAACCCTGCGCTGCATGCTCTGGCTGATCCGGGACGATAATTTACGCAGAGTCCATAATATTGGTTTTCTCCTGGGCCGGCTCAAATGAAAACATAACTTACACACATTAAATAGAATGATCTATACAACAGAATAATAACATTACCACTTGTCGCTATAAGCTACTCACGATAGCACCACTCGATACAAAATGATATTAACAAACGTTATTAAATACTCACAACAATATCAAATAATATTCACAATAGTATTAAACGTTACAAACTATTCACGGTCTATTAAAGGTCGAAAGTTTCTCACATGATTATCAAACGTTACAAAATACTAACAATACTGCAAACGTTTCAAAACACTTACAATACTGTCAAATGTTACAAAATACTTACAATACTGTCAAATGTTACAAAACACTTACAATACTGCAAACATTACTAAACACTTACAATACTGCCAAACGTTACAAAATACTAACAATAATGTTAAACGTTACAAGATACTCACAATACTGTCAAACGTTACGGTCACCAGCATTATGAAGAACAGAACCGACCAAAACTGAGGGCATGGCATCTTGCTTAGAGCTATTGGGAAAGCAACAAACATCAAACCAGGACCTGTGAATTACACGAACTCATTGTAAAATCAAAGCACTGAAAGTGCTCACAGCAAGGGGCTAACTGCAGATAACATTTGGACATGGATGTACCGATCCCAAAAGTCTAACTTGAACACTTTACACTAGCACTTTGTTAGTTAGCACTTTATATCCATATATTAAATCATAAAGGAGTAAAGCAAAATACTGTACACACAGTATGATGGTATATCGATATACTAAAAGTTGGCATACACATGCGCAACTGATATCTGGATAGTTTCTGCTTAGCACACCTCCTGGTTTACAATGGATTTTTAGCCGTGTTTTTTTTAATGCAATTAACACATATACATTTCATATCAAAATCACAATAACCTAACAATGATAATTATATTGAGAGTCCAATTTTACTTTCAAAGCAGAAATCAAATCCTGTGTTATCTACATTTTTTTCAGCGTGCAATGACTGAAATATTGTTAAAAGCGACGTAAAACATCACAAGCCCATTACAATCATCTCCTATTAACGCTACGCATAGGATCTGAGGACAACCAATAGAGGGTCACGTTCAGACGACCTTTCTGCCAGCCAATCAGAACTTTGCTTTCACGTTTTTGAAAGTGAAAGTAAAAGTCTATATTTACCAAAAAAAATCTATATTAAGCATGGAATCCCAATTTTCGCATAGTGATTTACACGCGTGTATAGTTTTTATGACGACCGCATCATGGCTACAAATGCAGAAATTAGGCAAAACACCGATACAGTCTTTCCCTGACCATACAGCATCCAAAAGTGTTCTTTGCTCTGGTTTTAAATGGTCTATTGTAAATTTGCTCAACTTCATCAATTGACGCCATTTTAAAGGTTAAGCCAAACGTTTGTTGAAACGAGTCCTCTGATTGGTTCAAATAAAAATAGCT
Organism: Serripes groenlandicus; assembly: GCA_031761405.1. Taxonomy (NCBI): domain Eukaryota; kingdom Metazoa; phylum Mollusca; class Bivalvia; order Cardiida; family Cardiidae; genus Serripes; species Serripes groenlandicus. The sequence continues at coordinate 32,323,800 of JASEVX010000012.1, forward strand.
TGGTGAATCTAAAAATAGTGATATTGGATTTAGTCAGATTGAAAACATCATACACACGATTTAATCATTTCTTAGTGTTTCACAACGCATAGGTGAATAGTTTTAAATGCATTGCTTTTGAATTCATTTTAAACCCCAACATTTTGAAAGAGTTTATTGCAGCGGTGTTAAATGACAATTGCACCACTGATATCGGCAATTTATAAGACAAAAAATATTATATTTTTCTTTTAATTTTTTTTTATCTGCCCAAAGCGGTAATCGAACTCTAGTCTCCCGTTTCACGACAGAACATGCTAACCGCTACATTACGCGGCCACTTCAATGGATTTCATTCATAACATAACTATAAACCAATACACGAGTTAGCGAATTATTTAGTATTGAAGCGTTTTATCTTGATAAAAAACAAATGTCATTTAAATCATTTGTTTTATAACTGGGACTTGACTATCTTATTCCGTCTGCTGGGGTGGTTCAGGTTAATTTTGTTTGAGAATTTGATGTATTTATGCAGGAATCTAAAATGAATAGATGAAAAGTTGCCTTTACTCCATTCGAGTTACAATATTTAGGAATTACCAATGAACTTTACTTTCGATCAATGTTGAAAACGTAGAAATACATTTTAATTATTAATCATGTAATTCATATATTTTAACATAAAATTTCTTTCGAGTTATTTCTTTTGGGTTAGTGATGTCGAATCAAATCAATGTTCGGCTTCATATGTCAACAAGTTACCGCATTTTGATTTTTAGACAGGACCTATTGGCGGTACGAGATGACCAACATGGGTATTAGCTGGCAACAGTCATTTCATTTTTAACAAAATATTCCACAAATCATCCACTTTCATTGACATTATGTACGATCTGCAACCACCAATATATCTATATGAAGTCGAGATGGTTTTCAGAAACGGAGAGCTGATGTAGAAAGACAGATGTGAAGCAAATCAATGCCGATATCGTTAAACGCCTGTCTAGATTCCAGTCTGAAAATGATGCGTCGTTTCGAAAATCAGCTACTATAGCTATACTAACGAGCCCCTTGCTAAAAAGGCATTTGGCCCTTGTGTAGGATATGCGTGCATTGGCGACTCGGTTAAGCCTGCGCATAACATTTACTGTAACTAACTGCATCATGTGATAACTGTATAAGACGCTATACCGACCGAATTAAGGTCTTATTGACTCTCAGTAATGGACTATATCAAGGGCTTGGCGTGAAACGGTTGTAACTAAAATTGGTATTTTTTTACCAAGGTTAATCACCTCGCCATAAAGTTTTTATAAGCGTTGAATAATTTTTCTTGGTAAACAATGGAAATTTAGGTGCAATTGCTCAACACGAGCAATGGCACCTAAATTTGCATTGCTTACAAAGGGGTCAAGATAGCCCCTAAACCAGGGTTTTCAAAATAGGTTTTTAGTTACAACTGTTTCACGCCAAGCCCTCGATATATAGGTAAATGAATATAAAACTACTTGGTCTACAATTCTTATGTTTGTCAAAAGAAGCATTCAGGTCAGTAAAACACGTACACGGACATTACAGCTGAAGAAGATTAAGATAAGTCGCTTCCAATACTTTGAACGTACATATATATATCCGATGTTCGCAATCAAGTCAGCATACCATTATATAACTGTTTTGTTAGATAAGTTAAGCGATTTGTTTATCTCAAACCAGAACTAAGCTTCGCTGTCTCGTGTATAGATCTGATGACTGCCTTAAACAGGTCATCTGAGACTGACCTTTGCATCATCTAATCAATGTGTCGCCTACGAAATCGTTAGGTATTAAGTCTTAAGTTAATCTATAAACATGATATATAGCCCATATATATGTACGAGATAGTGAAGGGGTGATTGTCAAGTATTCGGATTAAATAAAACCGAACGTTTGTTGTATCGTCAGATTTCATTGGACAAACAACGGCGTACATGATCATTAATATTTAAATGTTTAGGATCAATTCAACAAGACCTTTAATGCGGTGTCGTCATGTATTTGGTATGATTTAAATGAGATTGGGATTCGTCAAACGAATTTTAAAAGGTATTACATTTTTTAGAAATATTTATTTATCTCATTCTATTCACATGAATAAGCAATTATTACTTTTGCAAATGATAGTATGCCATATTTTCTTCGATAGTGATTTACATTGCACTACATATAACACATCAACAAAAGTACACTTGTTAAAAGATATTCAAAGGAATAAACTATCATTGGTAGCATAAGACTGTTACACAATGAGCTTTCCTGTGATTGGCTTAGAATCACTGTTTCATTGAAAAGTGTTTTACGCATCTTTCAACATTATTTCAGGTATATCACGGCGTTTCCTTGGTAAATTACAAATATTTTCAGTACTATTTATCCTGACACCTATATATCAGTCGTATTGCTACATGTATCCTCACAACCCTGAGGTCGCCAACGAAATAAAGAAGGAAGCCATTACTGTCGTACTAAATCCTTTTGTATGACCCGATCGGGGAACGAACCTGATCTCCCGACATGTCTGGAAATACGGATTCATTTGTTAGAAATGTAGTTTTTTTTCTTCGGTTTTACGCCGTTTCCCACATTATTTCAGCTACATCATGACTACAGTTCTTCATTCGTGAATCCTTGGTAAACAAACCATCAGTACAGGGCTATGAAATGTGCCATGTTAAAGGACATTCAATCATGATCGCTAAACCTGTTTTACTTTATTGTCTATTGAATCCTACTCATACTAAATCCCTCTTACGTATTCACGTGTAGTTACCAATTAATTACGATCTGCGTAATTGTATCAAGCGACGTCAATCAAATGTATACCAATATCAAAACTCGATGTTCTTAATTCTGTACCGTATATTGTGCATAACCAAATACAAAGCATATTTAGTGTTCCTCCACAAAGTGCATACCCGATTGAGTAGCTAGCTGTTCCACCGAAGTCCCAGATTCCCTTGCCATAAAGCCGATGATGGTAAACACCACTAGTCCGTTGAAGAAGGAAACAAACCCGGCACAGACAACACACAGTGTAGATGACCTGAAACCCATTAACCAATGAGCCGCTCCACGAGAAAACCAAACATAATGGACTCTGCGTAATGTATCGGCCCAGATCAGCCTGCGCATTCCGCACAGGCTAATCCGGGCCGACACATTTCATTTCAGGGGGATAGAGGTATAGAGTAACGAGTCCTGAAACAGAAAATCAAATCAAAAGGAGGCGAAAAGTGTCTATCCGGGCTAGTCCATAATGTTGCTTTGTTCGTGGAACGGCTCTATTGGCCACATACAACAAGTCTGCAGCATTAGACGACTTCATTCGAAACATTTGGGTTAAAATAGGAAATATATATCAATTAAAATATACCGAGTGATAAGTGTTGGAAACGTTGTGGCAAAAGGAGAAGTTGCTCATTTATAAGCATTATACCTTTTCCGCAATATTTCCAAACGTTGTCTGCTGCAGATGTGATAATGGGTTAACTAATCGATCGTTGAGTCTCTTTCAGCGCCAAAGGCAATATTGAGCTATTTGCAAACAATACTGATTCAGGTGAGTCAGCTCGTAACGAGCTGTCTCACCTGAAATCTGCATTGTTTAGCTGTGAGTTATAGAAGTATTCCAAAACTCCTATAACATGAAAATAGAGTCGTCCGAGTTTGAACATGGAAGGGTCTACTTTAAACAATTCGGCGCTGAAAGGGTTAAAAACAGACACCTATAAGAACACACGATCCGTAAGGGAGACATAGCTAGCTACATGTCGAGGGCTTAGCGTGAAACGGTTGTAACTAAAATTGGTATTTTTGGTAGTTCACCGCCGACTGATCAAACCACACCGTTCGCTTCCAAGTCAATGAAACATTACATTGAAGTTAAATGGTCCTGTCTGAGTCATAGTTGGGCGTTTTTTGAGATAACCAAGCAGCCTTTTGATTTTATTTACCCTCGCCGTGCAGAATTAATTATCTTACGAAAACCAACTTGCTTGCTCTTTGCGGTTGTTTTACCAGCGCACTCGGATGTATAGCCATTTGGCGAGCAAAATGTAAGTTCCGATGCCGGAAATCGAACCCGGGCCGCCTGGGTGAAAACCAGGAATCCTAACCACTAGACCACATCGGATGTGAAAACCAACCGTTATGCATTTGCATTTCTGCCACGTCTATACTTGTTATGTTTGGCTAACCCTTCCCTCATACGATAATTCTGCAGCAGACGACTTTGAACATATTTTGTCAAAAAAAAGAAAATCTCTATAATTGAATGGATAACCTATGACTAAAAGTGGAGAATTCCGACGTGGTCAAGTGGTTAGCCTCGGGGATTTGAAACCGGGTGTCCCGGGTTTAATCCCCAGTCACGGCACGACGGTCATGATGGAGTGTCCTTGGACAAGGCACATTTAGACAAGTACTGGGTTGTTTACCCAGGGATCATGAATAAGTGAACTGTCGCCGTGATATAACTGAAATAATGTTGAAAGCGGCGTAAAATCCCAATAAAACAAATGACTAAAAGTGGAAAAAATTGTTGCAAAAGGAGAAATTGCTCGTTTTGAGCAATTTCTTCCTTTGTCATTACGTTTTCAAAAAGCCGACTGCTGCAGAGGCGTAAGAAAGCGTATATATGAGGGGAAGGGTTAAAAATGTATTAACATGAAGGAATGTTACGAACCAGTACGTCTTCTGGTGGAACTTATTATAACTCGACATTGTGATTACTCCGCCCCAAGTTGGACCCAGTGAGAAAAATACCTGGAGAGCTGCCTCTTGCCATGTCTGTACAAATAACAATATCACACAATTTATCACTACGATTTTCAGTGACTGCCTTGGGGATGTAGTCGTAAAGCGTCAATCCGAAGGTGCGGAAGGCTCGCGGGTTTGATCCCTAGCCAAGTCATACCAAATACTTTAACATTTCGAGGGCTTTGCGTGAAACGGTTGTAACTAAAAACCTATTTTGATATTTTGAAAACCCTGGTTTAGGGGCAATTTTGACCCCTTTGGAAACAATGCAAATTTAGGTGCCATTGCTCAGAACGAGCAATGGCACCTAAATTTCCATTGTTTACCAAGTAAAATGATTTAACGCTTTTAAAGACTTTATGGCGAGGTGATTAACCTTGGTAAAAAAAATACCCATTTTAGTTACAACCGTTTCACGCCAAGCACTCGATTTGTAGTAGTGGCTAACCTTCTTGGCGCTCAGGGTTGTTGGGTAAGCATTACGACTGACGGGATGGTTTCGGGATAAAAGGACCAGGAGTACTGGTAACTTAACCAAGGACACGCCGTGATATAACTGAAAATATGTGGAAAGCGGCATACAAACATCGAACAAACAATCAACGATTTCAAAAAGTGGAAAACATTGTGGCAAAAGGAGAAATTGCACGTTTTGTGCAATTTCTTCTTTTGTCACTATGTTTTCAAAACGCCGTCTGCTTTAACCCTTTCCCTCATATAGACGCTTTCTGACGCCTCTGCAGACGGCTTTTCGAAAACATAGTGACAAAAGACGAAATTGCTCAAAACGAGCGATTTCTCCTTTTGGCACAATGTTTTCCACTTTTAGTCATAGGTTTTCGTTTCAATTATAGAGATTTTCTATTTTTTGACAAAATATGTTCAAAGTCGTCTGCTGCAGAATTGTCGTATGAGGGAAAGGGTTAATGTTTTCAAATATTTCGATGTCGATTCCTTTCAGAGGTTTTATCCAGGTATCAAATTATGTACAAAGTATTAGAAGAAATGAGTATTATTATTTAAAAGGCATAACATCATATCCTTCTTGAAGATTATGAAGACATTTAAACATTAAATTATATCAAGTTTGTAAAACTTAACTCTTTCAGCGCCAAAGGCAATATTCAGGGTTTTGCAAACAATAATGATTCAGGCTAGTCAGCTCGTAACGAGCTGTCTCACCTGAAATCAGCATTGTTTGCCTTTTAGTTATCAAAATAACCCAAAATTGTATTACATGAGAAATGGAGACGACCGATTTTGAACATGGAAGAGTCTACTTTAGACCAATTCGGCGCTGAAAGAGTTAAAAAAGAAAACAAGGACCGATAAACACCTATTTTCGTATAAACTGTAATCACATATCGAGGGCTTTGCGTGAAAAGGTTGTAACTAAAATTGGTATTTTTTTACCAAGGTTATTTACCTCGCCATAAAGTCTTTATAAGCGTTAAATCATACAATGGAAATTTAGGTGCCATTGTTCGTTCTGAGCAATGGCATCTACATTTGCGTTGTTTACAAAAGGGTCAAAATTGCCCCTAATTCAGGGTTTTCAAAATAGGTTTTGAGTTACAACCGTTTCACGCCAAGCCCTCGATATATCATGACATTTTAACTTTTAACGTATAGTAGTAAAGCAGATACGATTACCAATGTTCATTATGTTGCGTCACTCTTGTGTGCATCTGTAAAGTTGCATGGTGGTTGTCTATAAATATTTATCAAGAACGATCACTATATACACATCAAATATAACACTGACCACTTTTGCAAAAAAAAATGTATTAAAGTAGAATAACCTTCATGCATTCTGTGATTTCATTACGAGGTTGGCATTTATCAACAGTTATCTTTCGTCCAAGTGCGTTAAGAGATCGGGTTTGTTCGTGAACTTGTTCGTTCATTTCCGTTAGACCACGAACATTACCGATACTTTCCGACCTCATACAAAAATCGAGAATTTTCTACCTAAATTTGCGCTTACATCTATAATCAACAAACCTTAATCTTGAGCAATAGGGAGAAATTCGGCTTCAAGTAATACTCAATTCCCTCCGAGGCACCCTCGAGCAGCAATCCTCGTACAAACAATATTACCAGGAATAAAAGTGGCAGTGTGGCACTGACATACACGACCTGTGTAAAACATTATTACCAGGAAAAAAAGGTGAGAGTGTGGCACTAACATACACGACCTGTGTAAAATAATATTACCAGGAATAAAAGTGGAAGTGTGGCACTGACATACACGACCTGTGTAAAACAATATTACCAGAAATAAAAGTGAGAGTGTGGCACTGACATACACGACCTTTGTAAAACAGTATTACCAGGAATAAAAGTGACAGTGTGGCACTGACATACACGACCTTTGTAAAACATTATTACCAGTAATAAAAGTGACAGTGTGGCACTGACATACACGACCTGTGTAAAACAATATTACCAGGAATAAAAGTGGAAGTGTGGCACTGACATACACGACCTGTGTAAAATAATATTACCAGTAATAAAAGTGGAAGTGTGGCACTGACATACACGACCTGTGTAAAATAATATTACCAGGAATAAAAGTGATTATACATTCATTTAAAGAGGTTTTCCATGTCTTTTCCTAGATGTTTTCAAAGTCGTCTGCTGTAGATTTGTTGTAATTAGGAAAGGGGTTAAAAGGCATGTGTAAGAACTAGTAATTTGCGGAAAGTGTAGATCTAGCGCAGACTGTGTCGATACTTAGACCGGTCTAAACATTTACTGTTAGCAAAGTGAATATTGTAACTTAATGCATGGCTATGATCGTAAAAGTATACGGGTGTTTTTTTCCTGGGCTGTCAGGGGCTGAGTTCGAACCCCAGCCCGGTCAACATTCTTTCCGACGTTTGACAAAAGTCACTGTGACACAAACGTCATTCTTCTTCCACCAATGGGCTAACAGTCCTTGTGAAAAAAGAAGTCAATTGCTTAGAAAGACTGTTGTGTTTAGTACTGGTATGAAATAGCCAAGAAACACATGAGTAGTTGAACTGGCCGTCGTGATATGACTGAAAGATTGTTGTTGACAGCGGCCTTTAACCCCTATCAATCAATCAGTCGTGTCATTATCTACATGTACATTGCACGAGTGGTGTAAAATTGATCAACAGCAAGTTCTATCGGTTGTATTGAGTCTTTCATTAGTGAATAGCGTCGGGGCTTTGAAACCGGAGGTCCAGGGTTCGAGCCTTAGTCGCGGAGGTCATAGTGGAGAGACCTTCCGTAAGGCCATTTCCTAGCATGGTACTGGCTTGTTTACACAGGGATCATGAATGAGAGAAATGTCGCCGTGATATAATTGAAACAATATTGAAAAACGGCGTAAAACACCAGTAAAATAAATAATTAGTGAAGCATACATTCGTTTCTTTCCAACACCCCTTTTAGTGGCAGATATGCAATAAGTCTGATATGAGACCTAGTTTGGCCTGACGCGCATCATTAGCATATTGAACCACGTGACACGAAAATGTAGGGTCCGAAACTATAAAACTCTGAAAACGTTTTAAGTGCATTCAATGCTCCAAATCAGGCTTCGGATTGGTCAATTCGGAGAACGAATTTGCTTCTGACCAATCAGATACAGGAGCACAGGTTATGAGCACAGATTCAACTTTTACAGTTTTTGAGCCAGTTTTGAACGGCCTTTCTTTTGTGAAAACATTTCCGGCTTCAATGCGGAAAGTGAAGGTTCTGATGAGACAGATCGGAGGCGTAGACTGATTTCTAAATTCGCTTAGTCTCCCCGAAGGTCGGTTCTCGCTTGACATGACACATGAAAAGTTACCTTCCCTAGTGTCTTTGTACCGTTGATCACGGCTAGAACTGTGAGAGTCCAGAATATGATTAAGCAGATAACCAGATGCAGTTGTACGTTTCCCATCTCCTCAAGGCCACTGGATTTTCCAATAACTTTGTTCCTGTAATACATATAGTTATAATTGGCTTCTGTGGGTTGTGTAATTATTAGAACGCGTGCCTCGAGAGTTCAAAGTTCGGTCCACGATCGGGCCATATCAAATACATAACACATGGTAGAAGTGGCATCTTTCCTAGGCGCTTAGGTTGTGAAGGTAAAAACAAAACGACTTATATATCGGTGTTTAAATAATAATCCGAGTAATTCTTGAAATGTAACCAGGTAACGCCGACATATGACTGAAATACTGTTGAAAACGGCTTAAAGCACCATTTAAATAAATAAATGATTTTATTTGTTACTTGTATGATATATTGCGCCACGGGATGTAATTCATGCGATACACATCTGCGTAATGTATCGACCAGATCAGCCTGCGCTGTCCACGCAGACTGATCCGGCCGACACATTCCGTCTATGGGGGGATAGATAAAGTAGTGATTCCTGAAACAGAAAATCCAATAGGTACATAGGCCTGTTGAAAGTAAGGAAAAACAGTTAGGTTCTTCGTTTTTATGACGGACTGTTATGATAGTAACTCATAAACGTTGTGGTTAATTTGAATATCGAGTTTTGTGGCGCAATGTGTCATGGGAGATAATTCGTGTTTAGACATTGAACATAAGGACGAGCTCATTATTATGACATTTGAACTTGATTGATTAACGCCATTTGCAACCGTATTTTAATGCTTAGGTTGCCAGTTCACATAACGTGTGTTTTCTGGTTTTTCGCAAAAGTACTCCACACCACAAACCTTCTGCCAAGGCAACTTGCTATATTCCTTATAGTGTCACAAGTTCGGATTAAGCACAGCAGACAACGCTTGTAAACCACAAGTTATTCTAGTCTCTATTTATCATTTTAACAGAAAAGCGCAATGACAACAATGTAAGTGAAGTGTCTATTATCGAAGTGTATATCGAGGGCTTGGCGTGAAATGGTTGTAACTAAATTGGTATCTTTTTACCAAGGTTAATCACCTCGCCATAAAGTCTTTATAAGCGTTAAATAATTTTTCTTGGTAAACAATGGAAATTTAGGTGCCATTGCTCGTTCTGAGCAATGGCACCAAACTTTGCATTGTTTACAAAGGGGTTAAAATTGCCCCTTAATCAGGGATTTCAAAATAAGTTTTTAGTTACAACTGTTTCACGCCAAGCCCTCGATATGTTAGAAAAACGGCTACAAACAAAATAAGTTTGTTAAATGGCACTTACTCCCAGAACTCGAAAGAAGGTGATACGTAGGTTACATTTAGAGTGGTTGAGTTT
>JASEVX010000012.1:32334004-32481504 GCA_031761405.1 Serripes groenlandicus
ACAGACAGACAGAGACAGAGACAGAGACAGAGAAAGAGAGAGAGACAGAGAGACAGAGAGACAAAGAGAGAGAGAGAGAGAGAGAGAGAGAGACAGAGACAGAGACAGAGACAGACAGAGACAGAGAGAGAGAGACAGACAGACAGACAGAGACAGAGACAGAGACAGAGAAAGAGACAGAGAGACACAGAGACACAGAGAGACACAGAGAGAGACACAGAGAGAGACAGAGACAGAGACAGAGAGAGAGAGAGAGAGAGAGAGAGAGAGAGAGAGAGAGAGAGAGAGAGAGAGAGAGAGAGCGAGAGAGAGAGAGATAGAAAAAAGAGGAGGAGAGTGAGATAGAGAGAGACAAACAAAGAGAGATATATACATAGATACCTCTACAGTACGGTGTATTCCATGCGTTGTCACACGTGGTCCATGGCAACACGGAGCTGAACGACGCATACAAGTAGTAATATATCCACACACTGACAAACACCAAATACCAAAGTACCACAAGACACAGTGACACTTGTAGAAATCCTAAACCTGTGCATAACATATAAGGCAACGGTACGCATTCATACACGGAGCGGTTGTTTGTCTTAATTAAACTGCTGCATGATAAATAGAAGTCAGTTTCAGTATTTATATTCATAGGTTTATTGTTTGATGTTTTATGCCGCTTTCAAAACGGATTAAGTTATATCACAGCGTTTCCTGGATTGTTTAGTGTCCAACACCACTTTTAACAATTTGTTCCGTTATATCACGGCGTTTTCTGGGTAAGTTACCAGTACCAGTACCAGGCCAATTTATCTTGACATCAGCGAGTCAGTCGCAATGCTAACCCACAACCCGGAACGACAAGAGGGCGGCTACCATTTTTAAAGTCTTTAGCTCAGCCACTAGACCGCCGAGTCGGTTTTCATTTTGTATATAGAAATATAAAGTAAAACGACATTGTTCTGTATACTACGGTGGCACAGACATGTGTATGTTTTTATTTATCTCGTGCGCACAACTTACTGCGTCATGCGCACGAGATACCAACGACTTAATTATCTCGTGCGCACGACATAGTATCTCGTGCTCCCGACTTAGTATCTCGTGCGCACGACTTAGTATGTCGTGCGCACGAGATAAATAAAAACGTACACATATCAACTGTGTGCCACCGTAGTATACACCGTGCGAAAAGCAGTTTATATAACACGGACAATACATTTACAAATAGCTCCAAAATTTGGCTTTTTATTGTAAGAGATTTGATCAATTTTTGGTTTTTATTTTACGTATGCGGATTGTGGAGGAACTTTTATGGCTGTATGCATGAAAAGCTTCGTTGCTCACAGACGTAGACAATTTCTTTGCGCAAAATGCGACTCATTTGTATGCAACTTAATGTTGTATTAAATTAACGTTACGCGGCTTTGTAATTCAATTCTAGGCGGTTCGTAAAATTGATATCTCGCGATATCGAAGGTCAAGAGAGATGTCAATTGTCCAAAGGTCCGAATAGTAATATACAAAGTCGCGTAAAGCTATTGCATCATTGTTTTCTTTTTAGTATATTAATGTACTTTTTTAAGATACAAAATTAATGCTATACGCTTTAATTTGTTTGGGTAAAACATTCTATATATAATAATTGACTTTAAACATATTGTATTGCCCACAAAATATACATACAGAATAGAATTCAGAAAAATATACATTTATTAGGCAAACGGGTCAGGCCACAGGTTTTCACATCTCTTCAATTCCTTTGTTGAATATTATACAAGTAGAACTCACGTTCTTTAAAAAAAAAATGAATTATTACTAACCGTATGATTTAGCTAATCAGGAATTGTGTAACTGTGAACTTAAGAATTCTCATTAAAAAATATTAAAGTTAGAATGAATGCGATGAACCTTTCAATAACGGACAAAATCCAAAAGCGAGCCCAGCACTTCTTCCGCAAAACTGACCAAGGCACACTTCTGCATAGTATAATGGACCCCCTGATGTTATCAAAAAGAAGAAAAATGGAATCAGGAAGGCACCACCGCCATTTCGACTGAAAAAGATCAATTACAAACATTGAAAGATCGGTACACATAATACATCCAGATTATGCTCGGTACACATCACATAATCCATTATGCACATAACGAAATGGAGATTACTCAATACATAGTGACCGGTACACATCACATAATGACGTGTGTACGTATCAGAACGTATATTGCACATAACACAACGACGTGTACACATCAAAAATAAGATAAGTGAACATCATATAATGTATGTACATAACGAAATGTGGATGACATAAGACACAACGGTCGATACAGACCACATAATGAAATGGAGAATTCACAAGAAACAACGAATATTATACATAATATAATAAAGTGTGCACATAACAAAACGGATTATGCACCTAACACATTAATCAGTGTACAAAGCCTAACGGAGTATGGCATGATAGTGTAAAGACTACACAGAATACAAACAAATCATGTATTAATGAGGCAGCAAAGGCATTCCATAATATCAGCTTCTTGATTCAAACATATGAGCCGTCCCGTGATAAAAACCAACATTGTGACCTCTGCGTAATGTATCGACCCAGTTCAGCCTAATCCGGGCCCACACATTCCGTCTCAGGGGATAGAGGTATAGAGTAATGATTCCTGAACTGGAAAATCCACAGAAGGCGAAAAGTGTATATCCGGGGCATGCTTAGGCTGATCCGGGTCGATACCTTACGCAGAGTGCACAATGTTGGTTTTCTGGCGGGACGGCTCATATCAATATATCTGCGTAATGTATCGACCAGATCAGCCTGCGCTGTCCGCGCAGACTGATCCGGCCGACACATTCCGTCTTAGGGGGATAGATGTATACTGTAGTTATTCCTGAAACAGAAAATCCACAGGATACGAACAGTGTCGTCCAGGTAAGCCTGCGTGGCATGCTTAGGCTGATCCGGGTCGATACTTTACGCAGAGTGCACAATGTTGGTTTTCTGGCGGGACGGCTCATATCAATATATCTGCGTAATGTATCGACCAGATCAGCCTGCGCTGTCCGCGCAGACTGATCCGGCCGACACATTCCGTCTTAGGGGGATAGATGTATAGAGTAGTTATTCCTGAAACAGAAAATCCACAGGATACGAACAGTGTCGGTCCAGGTAAGCCTGCGTGGCATGCTTAGGCTGATCCGGGTCGATACTTTACGCAGAGTGCACAATGTTGGTTTTCTGGCGGGACGGCTCACATGTCGTACATGTAGTTTTATCTTTCTCTATTCAGATTACTAGATAATTGACTATTAAAATGTCGGCAAGGGGCGGTAAAATACAATTGTTCTGAGAACTATGTATTAACTTGTTTTACGATATCAGGACGGCAGACGTACCTGCAAACGATCGGGAACTTCCATACGCTACCAATACCGACAGTGTATCCCATAATCGCCAGAAAGAATTCAACTTTATTGTTCCAGTGTCCTCTCAACGATTTGTTTTCTTCTTCGTCAACCATATCTGTTTTGGTACTTTCTGTATTGTCCGAATTGGTTTCATTTGGTGTAGGCTGACCATTGTGCGTTCCAATGTTTGTTTCACGTATCTGATTCATTCTAATGATTGTTTTTCTTTGCCCTACTCATGAATACTATTAATTCTGTTAAATCATCTTAACGATGAACTTCATTAAGTAGATTATTCAATGATTAAAATTAAGCGACTTCATTTTTCATGTTATAAGAGTTTGGGAATATTTGGGATAACTTACAGGCAAACAATGCCGATTTCAGGTGAGACAGCTCATCATGAATGCTTACCCGAATCTGTATAGTTTGCAAAAGACTCAATATTCACATTAGTCACCGTGCTGAAAGAGTTACTACTTTCCATCATACAACTCCCCTGCAAGAGACCACTTTGAAAACGTTTCGGTAAAATCTAGGAAAAATTTGTATCCTAGAAATTGTAATTATATTATAAATGACGTCGCCGGGAGTGTAATAAAGCCATTGAATAAATTGCGTATTCAACTAGTGTAATAACAATGTTACGTAACGTCATAATGAAAAGCATTGAAAATGACCGCGCTATATAGCGACGTTATATATATTTTGCGCTAATAATCGTCGAATTGGAATTTATGATATAAATAGAATATAACATTCGTGGTCATTCAATACAAAATTTTATTAAACTCGTTTTCTAAAATTGCTAAAAACTCGCCAAGGCTCGTTTTTATCAATTTTAGAACACTCGTTTAATAAAATCTCGTATTGAATGATCACTCATGTAATATCCTCTATTAATTAAATGGTGTTGTAAATGTTGTATGCTTATTATGATCAGTTTCATTTTGCTACAATGATAGTAGCCTTCTGCAGATGCATCTAAATACGTATACCTGTGTTTAAAGCGACTGAACTCCAGATACCCAACTGTTGAAAAAAAATAAAATTTCCAATTTTAAGAAAATAAGTGTTATTTTTGTATTTGGGGCATTAAAATATGATAGCTGACATATTACATACCCCTATAATTGGTGAGATTTTCTTGTTTTCGATACTTTTTCCATCGCAAATTATACCCTGTCAGTAACGGGGTAAGTATTTTTAAATAGGAAACCCCTTCATCGGGATAATTGAAAACGACTCAAGTTCACTTTATTGATAAAAAACGATATATTTTCTACCCTGGTTTTACTTGGATAACATAAAGAATAACATTTAGGGCAAATTCGATTTTTTTTTTTTTTTTTTTCGTGCCATCTGGATTTCAGTCGCTTTAAGGGATAAAAGTGAATTAACAAATGCTCGACAACAAAAATAGATATATTCATTAACGATTGTTTTCCATTCATAATCAATCATTGTGGCCATATTCAGACGTGCTCTACGGAGGCAAAGAATACGTCTACCATTCTGTATCTACCAACCTATCGTATGTATCCACACTTAAATAATAAAAACAACCTTATCCATTAATTTCCTTTACTTTTTTATCCGACCTTATCATATATAGCAATGTCCTATAAAATGATAGTCAGCATGTTTTTTTAAAACATGAAACGTGTTGTTACATCTCATTTGGAATGCATGATACATAAACAGTTCATCGAACGGCATGTATGTAAACATTTTTGTTACATGGGTCATACTGTTAAACTTTAATTCTATATACTACGAACGTGTAGAATTTTATTATAACAAACGAAATGTAATTACCAAAAGACGCATCAATTGTTAGGCAATTTAAACAGAAACGAGGTACACATAGACATTCATCTACAAAGCCGCCTTTGTATTTGACAAGGCCCGCATTGCATAAAAAATATGAGGCGTACACCCATAACAAAAACTGTGACAATGTCAATGCAATTTCAGTTCACCCTTTCCAGCAGACGTCTTTTGAACACATTGTAACAAAAGAAGAAATTGCTCAAATTGCTCTGTTTAATAATCAAACACTCATTTATGTAGATTTCTCATGTTTTTGTTTATACGTTTTCAAAATTGTCTGCTGTAGATTTGCTGTATGTGGGAAAGGGTTAACATGGAGCGCATACATGCCCCGAATTAAAAGCTATTAGTGAAGACAATACAATCACCGTATACCACAATATCAAGCGAACAATCATTGCTAAAATTGTACCAATTTCCAGCAAGCATTTTAAAACACGAGTGATTTTAGCGAATATTGCTGCAACAGATCAAGCTAAATTTACTTAAACACGCATTCTGATATTGGATCTACACTGGTCGAATCGTGTCATCTGGTTAGCTTACATGCCCATTTACTGCCGCTTCTTTATACAGTTCGTAGACTATCGTGGACAGGCGATATCTCGATCTCGGAATAGACCCAATAATTACTTCGAGTTATTGACGTGTTCGAGTCATTGTTAGATATGTGATTTATTTAATATGTATTATCTGCTTCGAAATTAATTTAGGTTACAAAACACCAAATCAATTCCTTCTTTGTTTACATGTAAATCAACGAGTTTCAACCCTCAATTGTCACACTTTCTAAGCATTTCTCATGTAAAACACCCTATATCATTGAATAGTTAGTTTTAAAACAATCCAAATAACATAGGGCATTACGCAGTGAAGAACTTACCAGGCGAAAATGTTTACCGTCATTTTGGACGAAATTGGGCTGGGACGAAACTGGTTTGTCACGTTTGGTACTTTCACTTTCAAACAGGGATGTATTTGGCGTAGTTTGACCTATTTAATTAAGCGTTTATCATGAAAAGCGAGTCATTGATTAAATCATATTAAGCAAACAGCACTAGAGCAGTTCTGATTGTTAATCTTAACAATCAGCATTGCTGATATCCTGTCTTCAAAACAAATCCGTTTCAGGAAATGATTGGAGTTAATAAAAGTATTCGATTTTCCCATGTTCGAGTTATCGCGAAATCACTATATGAGCCGTTTCACGAGAAAACCAACATTGTGGACTCTGCGTAAAGAATCGACCCGGATCAGCATAAGCATGCCGCACAGGCTAACTCGGAAAGACACTTTTTACCTCCTATTTTCTGTTTCAGTAATCAATAATAACCTCTATCCCTCTGACGGAATGTGTGGGCCCCGATTAGGGTCGATACATTACGAAGAGTCCATAATGTTGGTTTTATCGCGAATTCACTATATATATTAAACATTTGATTGATTGGAGTTTAACGAATAATTCCGTTAGTTGACATAATAGCAATTATATTCAATACGTGAAATTCGTTTACATTTCAACGTCGCTAACCCACCGATTTAACCAGTTATGTTCTAGATGCCAGCTACCGCGTTAATCGAATACGTTTCTACACAGCAAATAGAAAGTTGGCCCTATTTTTCAGTTGTAGTGTCAAGAAATGACCTTTCGTGCCTGATAACCATATTGAAGGTGAAAAACGAAACACCGTTTCAATATTCATACAACCTTGATGCAATCGCATAATTAATGTCAGTTTGTTGTCCGAGATAACGGTCTGTGTATGTCACATGTTTATTTACTGGCGGTGACAATATACAGTGAGTGTTTGGTAAAGTAGATGGGGAGACAGGACTTTGTCCCTTTCTCGGAAGCTATTCAGTACAGTTTGTTTTTAATGAAAGTATTTTTTAAGTTTCCATGATCACTTCCCTTCTATTTTGCTTCGCAAAAGGCTAGATAATTCGAGTTTTAAGCTTGCATAGTTCTACCATGCTTTAATTTGTACACAAATAAAGTACATGTATATATATATAAAAAAAAAATCTGTAAATTATGTCATTCTTTCTATATACATGTACATGTATTTCTTTTCTTTTCTATCATTCTTAAATTCATTCTGATATTGTTTTCATTGTTACGCCTTGGTGGCCCTCTGATGACGATTTGTAATATATTGCAAAGCTGTCATTTATGTATTTTCTGCATATTGATCAACGAATTCAATATTGTATTGTCATTGGTTAAAGTTGCAGACAAGGACGTACATTGCGTTTGGTCGCCTGGTACTCCACAACAGTACCTTACTGACCCTGGATTACTCGCCCTTCAGCCTTTTTAATTGCATTATTAGTTAATTTCTAAATGTATTGATGACTGCATTCATTATTTGGAACAGTGCGCTCGAAAATATGGTACCTTCTAGAAGCCTGTTCGTATAATTATTCAGAAAAATCCGGTTCATCTGCCTGGTGGGTGACACAACCATGGCGTCCGTGGAGTAGTTATTCATGGAGGGGCCTGCTTATGAAGCGGACGATCAGGGTTGGACTCCCGGTCCAGTCCTACTAAATGCTTTAACAAATGGTAGCAAATTACCTCCCTCCTTGGTGCACAGGGTTGTAAGGATATTATTACGACTGATGCATCGATGTAAAGGATAAATTGTGTCGGTATTAATGGTAATCTACGAAGGAAAAGCCTTATGCGACTCTGAAAACGTTTATAAATTCTCTATAAATGGAACAATAATTAATGAATACATGTAAACAAAAAGGTCGAATCGGGATAGCACAACTTGTAACAGTGATGGCTATCAATCCAGGATTCATCAGTTCGAACCCCGATTCAGCCATTCATTCTATAGTGATAGTCGTTATACCAATAGACTAAATAGTAAATGTGGGAATGCCGTCGTACATATATTAGTTAACCCCACATACAGCAAATCTGCAGCAGACTACCTTAACAAATATTTGCAAAAATGTGAAAAATCTCCATAAATAATAGTATAATAATTGAATAAAGTTGAAAACACTGTGTGTTCGTTTTGATCAATTTCTCCTTGTGTCACAGTGTTTTCAAAAGTTGTCTGCTGCAGAGGCGTCAGAGAGCGTCAGATGTGTTGTATGTGGTAAACGGTTTATGATGTAACCGGTATCTCGTTCATGATGTTTGTCATGTTCTTCCACAATTTAGCCGGTCCATTGGACAAAGGTACACGTTGGACATTTCTTTACAGAGTAGGTTCACATCATTCTATCCATCTGCTACGTGTTACATAATCTTCAAATGAGCCGAATTACGAGAAAACCAATATTATGGACTCTGCGTAATGTATCGATCCAGATCAGCCTGCGCAGTCCGCGCAGGCTAATCAGGGCCGACACATTCCGTCTTAGGGGGATGAAGGTATAGAGTAATGATTCCTGAAACAGACAATCTACAGGAAGCTAAAGTGTCTGCCCGGATTAACCTGCGCGGCATGCTTAGGCTGATCCGGATCGATACTTTACGCAGAGTCGATAATGTTTGTTTTCTCGTAATTCGGCTCACATGTTGACAAAGGATCCTAACAAGCTTGCGTACATGTAAGTAATATGTGATTAATTTAGACCTAGTTCGTACTATGCGGATGTACAATACGATCAGGTTTAACAATGTTAAAAAAAATTAAAGCGTCAATGGCACTGTAGTGGCGATCGTATGGAAAAGCCTACAAAGTAACAAGCAGTATATCGGTGTAGGGCTTGCGATGACTCTGGTGCGGGTAAATTTGAGAATGTATCAACCCTGCATCTTTTGACAGTAGAATAATGTTAGTTTGCCAGAATGTTGTCTTGGTGATTTTTTAGTTACGTTCATGATGTGTTCAAAATTAGGCCATTCCAAAGTTATGAAAAATCTAGATGGTATTCGATAGACTACCGTTTTAGCTCATTAGAATGGCTATTTGTAATCTAAATTGTTCGGGTAATCACATGTTCATCACCAGGTCGCTAGGCCATATTAAGATAAAATATTGTTTACACTTTAGAAATGACTAAATGATCAAGAAATGAGAGAAAACAGTATCCATTAGTTTGGTGTTTGTTTCAATGATGTCCGATATTAAACAGGTCTGTTCAATTTAGTCCCTTCACATTGAGCCGAGCCCCGGTAGCTCAGTCGCTAGCGACGCGGGCTGTCAATCCAGGGGTTGTGAGTTCGAATCCCGGCTCGGCCAACTTTCTTTCCGACGATTGACAAAAGTCAATGCGACATGCGTCATTCCTCTTCCACCAATGGGCTAAGTCTATGTGGAAAAGCAGCCAGTTGCTTGGAAAGATTGTTGTGTTGAGTACTGGTGTTAGAAAACCAGGAAATGCATGAGTAGGTGAACTGACCGCCGTGATATGACTGAGAAATTGTTAAACACGGCGTTAAACCCCAATCAATCAATCAATCAACCCTTCACATTGCATGATTGAGGGTTGTGAGAGACATAAGTGTATTTATATTTCTCTGAGGTTGTTAAACTGCTTCGAATAATGTGAGTGTAAAAACAAACACAAAACATGCTCAAAGAGCACAATTTCACTATTTGCCAAACTGTTCAATTTATAAAAATATAGGCATATATTATAATACTCGATCTCCAAACTAAATTAGGCTACACTTTCAGCATTGATTGCTAATTGACTCTAGAACGTGCAGACGTGTATACATAACGTGTGTACACACTGACATCGTGTGTCCTTTAAACCTTTGTAAACCAGTCTTTTCATCTAGACGCTTTCATATATTTAAACAACTACACAATAAAGCATTTATAATATTGAGATAACCAGTCTCGCGAGCTATTTATAGAACCTTTTGGAATTTCCAGATTTAAGTATTATCAGAGTTATTTGTGCAAGGCAGATAGAACGCGCAATGATATCTGCCCAATCATGACGAAGATAATATTTACATATTTTAACTCTATGTAGATAATGTCTCGATAAAACTCAAATATTAGTAACAATCCGGTACCAAAGTAGCACTGACATAATTATTATTAATCACGTCTCTGCATCAATGATGGAACTATAACGGATATGAGTAAATTAGTTTGCAGTAAGGAAAAAAAATATCAACCGATTGTTCAAAACCGACTATGTAAATATTTTTCGTTGTTGTTGTTTCTGTTAGCATTGTGGCGATTGTCAAACCAATCGCCACAAAAACTGTACCTATCTCCGTAGACGGTATAATCTTTGAACTAAGGTACGTGTACCAGAACCATGTATATCAAATTTTGACTGCATGCTAACTATAATCTGAAATGGTCCACGCGTTTGGAAATGTCGTTGATTGTATGGTGCAATAAAAATCGTGTATCGAACAGACTCGGTGTTAACAAGTGGTAAGAGTCTTCGAGAACGGAGGAGCGGTATTTGTGAGTTACGTACATAAAGTATCTACGTGGCATGTTCGCAAGGGCCATTGTGCCACATATTCGATCCCAAGTTGGGTTCTACCAAAGGCAGCAAAGAATGTAGTAATTTGTCCTTCCCTTTTGCCCCCAGGTTTACTCGGATCGCATTGACGATTGATGCGCTGGCTTCAGCACACCATCAGCGGAGCTCTAGATAAGAAGAGTATTTCACATCCATAAATCTTTATTTGACCCTCAAACCCTATGTTGTGGGTACTCAAAAGAATCGTCTCAGTGAGACGATTCTTTTGAGTACCCACAATATAGGGTTTAGCGGAGTAATAAGAGAGATATGGATGGGAAAAGACCAGTTCGTTCCTCTGTATCTGGTCCTCTGCATCCACACTGGTAGTGTACCCACGAAATGTGATGTGACTGAAATTGTGTTGAAAGTGGCGTTAAACATCAAACCTAAAAGGAACTGTTTTGTATTGAAGGTTTGAAATAACAAGAAACTGAATGTATGTCCCCAGTACAACCATTGCGTAAACAATTTTGAGAAATTTACATGAATCGAAATGAGGCATGTGCATTTACACGTTTTAAAATAGTACATTTATGAAACTTCTTGGTTTTACAGAGCAACCTGTCTAGAGCAACTTTTGACGGAGGCTAGGAATATCAGTCGTTTTATCGAGGTCACATTTCGAAGCATTTTGAATACAGGCAACTTTAAAAAAAACGTTGTGGAAAGAATATAATTTCACCCACAATGTTAGATCCTCTCCTTCCCATAGACCTCGCCCCAAACTCAGAATATTTTCCAATTAATGTTGCCATTATTTTCCGTTGAAATAGGAAATATATTAAACTATTGTTCTAAAGTGGTTTCTTCATATAGAGGTGACCTTTCGAGGGGTTGAACTGTACCGTGTCTTTTAAAAAAAATGACGAATATGTCGAAAATGAGGTAAATATTTTTATTATTCAAAAGTGTTTATTTCGTACAAGTATGAATGGCACAACGTACAATTTCCATATAAACCCCTGCCTATCATATGATATCAACCGGGAACATAGGTTTTCGACTGAGAACGTAAATTTTCTAAATAATTGTGTCAAGTAATGTTGAGAACGTAGGTTTTCAGAAAAATCTGTGATTTCAATCAAGAACGTAGATTCTCACCGAGAACCTGTGATTTCAATCGAGAACGTAGGTTTTCAGAAAACCTGTGATTTCAATCGAGAACGTAGATTCTCACCGAGAACCTGTGATTTCAATCGAGAACGTAGGTTTTCAGAAAAAACTGTGATTTCAATCAAGAACGTAGGTTTTCAGAAAACCCTGTGATTTAAATCGAGAACGTAGATTTTCAGAAAAACCTGTGATTTCAATCGAGAACGTAGGTTTTCAGAAAAACCTGTGATTTAAATCGAGAACGTAGATTTTCAGAAAAACCTGTGATTTCAATCGAGAACGTAGATTTTCAGAAAAAACTGTGATTTCAATCGAGAACGTAGGTTTTCAGAAAAACCTGTGATTTCATTCGAGAACGTAGGTTTTCAGAAAAACCTTTGATTTAAATCGAGAACGTAGATTTTCAGAAAAACCTGTGATTTCAATCGAGAATAGATTTTCAGAAAAACCTGTGATTTCAATCGAGAACGTAGGTTTTCAGAAAAACCTGTGATTTAAATCGAGAACGTAGATTTTCAGAAAAACCTGTGATTTCAATCGAGAACGTAGGTTTTCAGAAAAACCTGTGATTTCATTCGAGAACGTAGGTTTTCAGAAAAACCTGTGATTTTAATCGAGAACGTAGATTTTCACCGATAACCTTAGTTCTCACGTGAGAACATAGGTTCTTGTAGTTATTGTGCAAACGGCTTGAAAAAAGTGGTTCATTTGCTGCAGATGAAATTTGAAAACAGAAGGGAAATATTGCACCATTTATGAATGTGCCACCTTGTTTTCAAAACACGAGGCTTATATACATTATATCATCTATAACTGCTTTCTTGCAACCATTACAAATGGGATATTTTCTACAAAATCTGCTCTGTCGCCTTGTTTCCAATGTAAAATCTTGTAGCCAGCTTCTGTATAAATATTTTGAAGCATGTCCTTGGCGGCGTTCAAGACTTTAAACTTATGTTCCCCTATGGTGTAAAAGTCTTCACCGAGCAAGTCAACAACAACGATGTACCCGCCCGGCTTCAGCAGTGGACTGTAAAAAATATGAATAAAATACAATGGAATCGCGATAGGTCGAGCGTGCGCTAATTCGAATATATCGTTTAACTCGAATCAATTCCTAAAACGGTTCTATCTTTTGAAAAACAGCTTAGCAGCAGTTCTGACTGCTCAAATGAGCAATCAGAACTACTGCTGCTCTGTGTTCTTGATGTGTTTTATCATTGTCTTGGTTTACATAATAAGCATTTAAGCAAACAGTCCAACCTGTGTTTAAAGACCACCAATGGAAAGAGAACAATCTAGTCTTCGTTCAATTACAGGGTCCTTTGTGCAGAAAAAGAGTTATCGGGAAATTAACAATGTGGTTGCTATAGACAGGGATTTGCTAAACAAAGTTGGTCGTTAGCACAGGTTTGACAGTAATTGAACTATTAAGCTGATATATACATCGATTTAGCAACATTCGAGGTGTAACGTGTACCGGCGTTAAGCCATCGCGAGTCAACCATCCAGGTACTAACCGCGATGTACGTTGCTTAACTTTAAACAAAGGTCAACCACTCTGCCAACGTCGCTATAAAAGCCGGTTTCTACGACAAGGCCGTATAAGTGGTATTTACACCTACACTCCGTTCCCGTTACATTTCTCCCTCTTTCTCTTGACTTCGACCCAAAGTCACACAACTGAACACAAGCAGGACACTAGAGCGGGGTCTATGTAAAATCACTGGGAACCACCGGGGTCCGGGGATGATGATGATATCAACCCAAAAATCCCACCGCTGCCACCGTTTGTAACGTGTACCGGCGTTCAGCCATCGCGGGTCACCCATCCAGGTACTAACCGCGATGTACGTTGCTTAACTTTAAACAAAGGTCAACCACTCTGCCAACGTCGCTATAAAAGCCGGTTTCTACGACAAGGCCGTAGAAGTGGTATTTACACCTACACTCCGTTCCCGTTACAGAAGGATCCATTGTAAACGTCGATAACTCGAAGTGATTCACGGGTCCCTTTGGACTTCGAGTTATCGAGAACTCACTATAGGCAAACTTGTCTTAAGCAACCACCCAGTGGAGAGTCAAATACAGACGGCTGCTTAATGCAAGTCAGATATATAGAAGAAAAAAATTGTTTAATCTTCAAGTGTCGGCTTAATAGAAGTTCGCTGCTTAACAGAGGTGAACACTAGGTTGACTGTATATACATGTACGTCAGTTTATAACTTTTTAACGTATTGTTTGCGGCTTTTAATCGGTGGCACCAAAAACTGGCGCTTCTAAAGGAGAACAAAAATGGATGCTTTCCAGGGGTGCCGTTTTGAGAGGTCATGCTGTATAGTAAGAACAGTTTACATTTACCTATAATTGTTGACGCACTTCTTGTACTGTTCGGCAGTAGGCGATGCCGCATTCTGACAAAGGGTTAGGGTGATTGCATCAAACGTCATTTGGTCTTCTTCTGTGTCGGCCAGTGGGTTGGTCTTGTGTAAATCACTATGCACGATTGCGCATACCTTCTCGGACAATTTCCGGTTACACGTGACCCAATCCTCTCTAATAATAGAACACAAGCGATGAATTTAACATTAACACAAGGAAAGATCCGATTGCTTGTTGAAGACATACCTATTTTTTTAGGAAATCATTTCTTCCTTTTTTTTTCTAAAATCATGTTTCAATCAGATATTAAATGTAAGTTCATATATGGAAAATAATGTACATGTGATGTTAATAAATATGCATTTTAAACATACAAATAAGCCGAATTTGGCGATGAGATGTGTTATCTATATACTCTGCGTAATGGGATCATATTGCTTAATTCGAAAGATTCATCGAGGACTACATTTCACATAGACGGACTGTGAAGTCTACAAGGTGATAGGCCTACTATACGGATAAGTTATACATGTATCTCGACGGCCAGTTCACTTAAAGCAAACAGAGTAGATCCTGATGACAATGCAAACAGTTGTAGGCTGGTCTGGATTTCACTGGTTGTAAAACCTTTAGAAAGATATTAGTATTTTTAACTGTATGATTAAAGTTTTAGTACTTTCCCACATACAAGAAATCGGCAGCAGAAGACTTTGAATACATCTAAACAAAAATATGGAATATTTCTATAACTAAAAGATTAATTATTCAATAAAGTTGAAATCATTGTAGCTAAATAGCTCATTGTGAGCTCTTTCTACTTTTGCCACACTGTTTTCAAAAGTCATCTGCTGAAGATGAATCAGAAAGTCTCTGTATGCGGCAAAGGGTCGATCAATGTATACTGATAGGGAACTTGCATGGCTACACCTGCACCCTACACAGCAGTCTTCCCAGGCAACTGGCTACCTTCCCACATATTTTATCTAGCCCCAAAACAGTTATTCTGATATTCTAATGCTCAATTTCATCATGATATTTGTCAAATTCCAGAAATTCTCACTTTCTTTTATAGTTTTTAACCTTTTACCCCTAAAGACACCTTTCTCGATGTATGACATTCTTGCAACTTAGGTATGTTGTAGAGCATTTTAATTAACTGGTTTTATTTCAATATATGGTGCAATATAATATACATTAAATACAGTTATTCTGGTATTTTTATTGCTAAATCTGATTTTGATATAGACATATTCCAGAAATTCATACGTTGGCTTTTTCTATACTGTTTTGCCCATAAACGGCAGATGATAAACAAAACAAATATGCACAAATTATTTATGTGCATTTTCCCCCTTTATTTGCAATTTCAGCCGCAGGGGGACTGGACTACATTGATAGAAGATGAAATACGCTCCTCACAATGACTTCTGTCAAGCATCGGTCGACCTTAATCAAATCATAACATCGAGGGTGACTTGGCGTGAGTACAAAAATAAAAACCTCATTATTCTACGTCAGGTCGAGTTATTTAACACAAGAACATTTGGAATGGTAAAAATGCTTACGTCTTTCCCTCAAGCTTCATCATGTAATTGAACACCGATTCTTGATTTTGGATGAGGCCCGCTTTCCATTTTCGCAGAACCTCTAGATTCTCCTCCGATAAATCGCTAAGAACAATTTCTGTAAACCATTTTGATGCCGAATATACGCCGTGACAGACTGGTCCCGTTCCTATGTCTAAAAGCCGGTCGCCGGAAATTTTGCCTGCAAAAGTGAGGTCGTCCTTTACCTAATATATACGATTTGAGATTTGTCCACAGCAGACGATATTTGAAGATTAACCCTTTCCCTCATACGACAATTCTGCAGCAGACGACATTTGAAGATTAACCCTTTCCCTCATACGACAACTCTGCAGCACGACTTTGAACATATTTTGTCAAAGAATAGAAAATCTCTATAATTGAAAGGATAACCTATGACTAAAAGTGGAAAACATTGTGGCAAAAGGAGGAATTGCTCGTTTTGAGCAATTTCTTCTTTTGTTACTATGTTTTAAAAAAACACTCGTCTGCTGCAAAGGCGTCAGAAAGCGTCTATATGAGGGAAAGGGATAAGTGTTACACCACAGCGGCATTGGTTCCTGGTCGTAGTTCCCTAAAAAATGTCCCATTTGAAATATCTCCTGCACTGTTTCATTGAGAAGTATAATGTTTAGGTTTGATTTCAGTTTTAAGCATTCCTGTATCTCTTATATGCATTTATGTGTATACTTTGCTGGACTATGTTGTGTTTCAGGTCTAGTTTTAATGAGAATGGAAGTGAAACTTGAAGCGAATTTTCAATTGGCAGTGTTATCATTGGAAAGAACGTACATTTTAAATCCTCAAAAACTTAAACAAATGTCAAGTTTGAGAGAGCGCTCGATGCAGCAAAACCTTTACCGTCTTTGAAGACATCGTGAAGCGAGTCTAGAACGAACTTTACAAACACGTCATTCGATTTGTCCCCAGTGTATGTAGTATAGAGTGTATCTATATATACTTGAGGGTCGAAATTCGTCTGCGCATGTGTGGTTATAGAGGCAGCCATCTGAAAAAAAGATTGATTGATTGATTGATTGGGGTTTAACGCCGTTTTTAACAATTTCTCAGTCATATCACGGCGGCCAGTTCACCTACTCATATGTGTCCTGGTTTTCGCACACCAGTACTCCACACAACAATCTTCCCAAGCAACTTGCTGCTTTTCCGCATAGACTTAGCCCATTGGTGGAAGACGAATGACGCAGGCATGTCGCAATGACTTTTGTCAAACGTCGGAAAGAAAGTTGGCCAAGCCGGGATTCGAACTCACAACCCCTGGATTGACAGCCCGAGTCGTTACCGACTAAGCTGCCGGGACTCGACTGAAAAAAAGATAACTGTTCCTTTTATTTCATTACGAGTTAACGCCGCTCTCAAGTTTTCACCAGTATTACAGCAATATAATAATATCACAGCTTGGTAAATGCACCCATTGTTTGTCGGCAACAAACGAGGACTATGACGGAAAATGTGTATTGCCTAAGAGCACTTCGCACGCTACACCAACCAAAATCCAATGTTAATCTGACGTCGGGGCCCAACGTCTTTACAACGTCAATCCAACGTATTTGGTTACTTGGAAATGACCATCGCGATTAAGGCTCGAATTCGCGAAAGAGAAATCAAGATAGAGAAAGAAATGCAATTTAACAGAAAGAGAAAGCAAAAGAAGGCGAGCGGGTGAAAGAGACATGCTTTAAGAGAGGGAGGGATATGGAAAAAGAGTGCAATGGAGTGAAATAGGGGGAGACAGACAGACAGACAGACAGACAGACAGACAGACATATATAAAGGGAGATATAGAGAAACAGAGAGAAAGAGAAAGAGAAAGAGAGAAAGAAAGAGGGGGAGAGAGATAGGGAGGGGGGAGAGAGAGAGGGAAAGATAGAGAGAGAGAGAGAGAGAGAGAGAGAAAAAGAGGGGGAGAGAGATGGAGAGGGAGAGAGAGAGAAGGAGATAGAGAGAGAGAAAGAGACAGAGAGAGAGAGGGAAAGAGAGAGAGAGAGAGAGAGAGGGAGAGAGAGAGAATGAGAGAGAGAGAGAGAGAGAGAGGAAGGGAGAGATAGAGAGAGCGCGAGAGAGAGTGAGGGAGGGAGAGATAGAGAGAGAGAGAGAGAGAGAGAGAGAGGGGGAGGGAGAGATATAGAGAGAGAGATAGAGAGAGAGAGAGAGAGAGAGATGGGGGGGGGGGAGAGAGACAGAGAGACAGAGAGACAGAGAGATAGAGAGAGAGACAGACAGACAGAGAGACAGAGAGAGAGAAAGTAATACAAGTAAGATAAAAACCAAAATATAACATAGTTTACCTTTATACATCAGCTGTGTGTAATGTTATGTTAATAGATCTTTACACAGACCAAGATTATAATAAACGTACATATCACATGATAAGAAAATGACTACGATATCCCATTTGTGTCTTAATTTTTTTAAAGCCTTTTACAACATTGTTTAGTCATCTCAAGGCACACATTAGTCCACACATTCATCTACCTTTTGTTGTCTTCTTTACACCCGTAATCTGCACATCAGTATTTCCAAACCACTGGCTGCTTTTATACATAGACTGTTAGCCGATTTCCTTTTGACTCGTTGATCGTTGGCAATCGTCGGAAAACCTGTTTGCCGATCTAGGGTTCGACCATGTGAGTTACCGGAGCTCGGCTTACTTCCTTCTGAAACGTAGTTACTAATAATAGCCCATATATACTTTCATGCGTACAAGGAAGGATTCGTTCTTTTCGTTATACTATAAAATCAAAGTGTTCTATTTGATGATAAAGTGGTGCTATTGCGTCAAAATGCGTCAAAATGCGTATGCAGGTGAGAAAGGGTTAATAAAGAATGTTCTTACTAACTTACTTACTAACTTACCTACTAACTTACTTAACCCTTTCCCTCATACGATAATTCTGCAGCAGTCGACTTTGTAGTCTGGAGTTCCTTCCCCTTATTACTAGGAAAGTCGGGAAACAGACTAACGACTTTGAACATATTTTGTCAACAAATAGAAAATATCTATGTGGAAAACATTGTGGCAAAAGGAGAAATTGCTCGTTTTGAACAATTTCTTCTTTTGTCACTATGTTTTCAAAAAGCCGTCTGCTGCAGAGGCGTCGATATGGGGGAAATGGTTAACTGCTTATTTTCGAGTGGTTTGGGAGGAATTGACATTGAAATGTCATTTACCTTTGCCTATAATGACGGGACGATTGTTCTGATTTTTACATCGATTGATTAGGGTTTTACGCCGTTTTCAACAATGTTTCAGTCATATCACGGCGACCAGTTCATCTTCTCATGCGTTTCTTGGTTTTCCCACACCAGTACACCACACAACATACTTCCCATGCAACTGACTGCTTTTCCACATATACTGTTATACAGCACATTGGTGAAAGACGAATGATGCATGTCATAGTGACTTTTGTCAAACGTCGGAAAGAATGTTGGCCCAGCTTGGATTTGAACTCACAGCCCTTGGATTGACAGCCCGCGTCGCTACAGACTGAGCTACCGGGGCTCTTTACAATGTCAGTTCATATGAAACAATGATATCGACAGAAGCACCAAACAGAAGTAACATTAAAATTACATCAAATAGCACGTCACAGAGCTATAACTAAATCATTAAGAGAAATTTCTCCTTTTGCCACATTGATTTCAAATATCGTCTGTTGCAGAAGCAGCATTAAGCCTGTGCAAGTGGGAAATGTTAAGCTTTTCCCATATACAACAATTCTGCAGCAGACGACTTTGAAAACGTACCCAATTTGTTGGGAGGGGGGGGGGGCGGGGGGCTGGGTGGGGGAGGGGGGGGGGGGGGGGGGGGGGACTCCTTTAAATGAAAGTACAATAACTGAAAAGAGTTGAAAACATGGTGACAAAATGAGAAATTGCTCGTTTTCAGCAATTTCCTCTTTTGTCAGCATGTTTTCAAATAGCCGTCTGTTGCAGATGCGTCAGAATGCGTCTATATGAGGGAAATGGTTAAAAGGGAATATAAAAGCTTCGTAAACACTTCACGATAGATTTGCAAAGGAATACAAATAGTGTCAAATGTATCTTTTGTAATACCATGTTTACGGTTGGAGAAGTTCTAGAATCGATGTGTACATTGACCATTTGTTAGATAAAATCAAAATTAAAGGTGGTTACTCCTTTATTTTCATTTTTTTTAATCCACCTTCAACACGTGTTCAGTTATATCACGGCATTTCCTGGGCAAGTTACCAGTACTTCTGGTTCATTTATCCTGATACCAGCGAGTCAGTTGTCATGCTTACCCAACACTGGCAACAGTTGGAAAGTCATTACGACCATTTTTACAGTTTTTGATATGACCGGATATCCTTTGTGTATAAAATAAATCATGCGCTAAAATGATCACATTTGTATAGTAATTGAAATATCACTATGTACTTAGTTTCTGATGAGTGAGGACATACATTGTCCTTATGAAACTAATTTGTAAAACTATGTAAATATAACCAATTCCAAATTTCAAATTGTATTTAGCTCCTTCACTGTTTGAGCACTTTACCAGTTGGATGATTTCACCCTTAGTTTGGATTACCTATATATATATATATAGGATCTGACATGAGTTGTCATTTCATATAAAGTTTCATTAAACGAGTTCCAGAAATGTGTTATTAAGCGAATGTCAGATTCTTTTTTATCACATGACGAAACACAAAAAGAAAATCGGTTTTGCGCTGTCAGAAAATAGTCCAAACATGTAATACTTAATAAACTGTTAACTAATCACACACAAATATAGTTTTATGACCGATAATGGTCCCTTTACCTCGTCCATCTATCGTGACGTTTGTGTTTACCGGATACACGTTCTCAACCATTTTGTAAACATTCGCGAATGAATACAACAATAGTGATTCGGTCATGTTATATTACACATGTGACATATAAATAAATACATAATGGGTATATTAGATCGGATACAAGCATTATTTTTATTTTAATATGAAATTAATTTTTCAAGACTTAACTTAAATCAACTTAAGGATGTACTGAACTGAAAAGTGGATTTTTCATAATATTTAACTTTTGTTGTAACATTGTTTTATTGAAAGTTTGATGTATGTTAAATAAAAAAAAACACAAACAAAAGGTAGGGTAGTGGGCTTTATTTTTTGCTAGATCAATTTATGAAAGCCTTATGATATGCATTTTTTTGCTATTTTAGCACATGAAAAAAAAAAGTTTTCACGCAAATTGCCAATATTTGAAAGAGGATATGCTAATTGTTTGTCTTCTTGTGGTTTAAATCTCATTCTGAAGTTATTTTATCCATATCTTTGGAAGTTCATGTGATACGTTATAATTAAACCTAAACAATAGACACTTTTTTTCCCTAATGAGAACCCATATTTGTCAGGTGTAAGAATAGACAAATTTAAAACTTTGAAATAAGGGAAAAACATATTTATAATATTTAACTTTTTCTGAAACTTCTTCAGGTTATTGCAATTACTATCATTTATCAAAATTTAAAAAGAAAAGTATATGTCATTGGGCAAAAATATTTATTTATTTATTTTTCAAACATATATTCAAATGTCATAAAAGTTTTCCAATATTTTCTCCTTTTTTTCGAAACAATATGATAATATACAAGTTCTAGATTAAAATTGATATATATCGACTTTAATATGTACTTTTTACCCAGTTATATTTCTTAATCAAACATGGCTACTGGACAGTGGCTCACGAAAAATTGGAAGGCTCACGAAAAAATTAGGCCCCTTGTCTAAACCAAATTTAAACCAATTTGTTTTAAATGTTTAAGCATTATAAAAAGGTATAATGACTAAAAAGGTTTTAATTGTCAACAAAATCAGAAGATGTAATAACAATGTAACATTTTTTTTTTATTTTTAAATTTCAACTTCTCAGTTCAGTACATCCTTAACTCTTTCAGCGCCGAATTGTTTAAAGTAGACTCTTCCATGTTCTAAATCGGACGTCTCCATTTTTCATGTAATAAGCGTTTTGGAATATGTTAATTACTAAAAGGCAAACAATGCTGATTTCAGGTGAGACAGCTCGTTACGAGCTGACTCACCTGAATCTGTACTGTTTTCAAAAATCTCAATGTTGCCATTGGCACTGAAAGAGTTATCTGACGAATATTACGATGAGAACCTTTAGTATAGTCTGTTTATATACTTATAATACTGTATTTAAAGCCATTGACAACGACACACTTTGGCCAGACTCCGATACATCATCAACATGCGTACACTTACTCTTGTGTTTCTAACAGTAGCAGCTGTCATATATGACTGTTATTGCTCAAACGAGGCAACACTGCAAAATGACTTGATGGGCATTTACAACACCAACGTTGCGCCTAAAAACGGCACGGCGGCCGTAGATGTTGCAATTGGTATGGGCTTGCTGTCCATAGTTGAATTCAACGAAATCAAAGAAACGATCACAGCAAATTATGTCTTCAACCTGGAGTGGACCGATGTAAATTTGATCTGGAACCCGTCCGATTATGGTAACGTCACGATAACGGTATTTAAACAAAAGCAACTGTGGCTTCCAGACATTTTTACGAACGATGAAGTACATGGGATTGGACATTTCGGATATGGTGATTTGCTAGTGTATGTAACGTACGACGGCAACGTGAAATGGAGTTCCATGTCAACGGTCGAAACGATATGCAAAGTAAACACGAAATATTTTCCTTATGACAAACAAGTCTGTACTGTTAAGGTGATAAACAAGGACGGAACGAGATATACGATCGACGTAAACATTCCGAAACCGACCATAGCAACACACGGTTTCACAGAAAATGGTCAATGGAATTTGACGTCAACGTCAACGGAAATGGTGTCATTACCCAAATCTCCCCAATTTATGTATTTCCGGCTACACCTGACACGTCGCCACGAATATTACGTCAGCTCACTTATTATGCCGACCCTGTGTGTGTCCGTGTTAAACTGCTTTGTGCCCATGCTGCCGATCACTTCCGGTGAAAAGATCAGCTTTGGTATCACCGTCTTCTTGTCGTACATGGTGCTGTTAACCTTCACGACGGATTATTTACCGAGAACATCCGAGCATGAGCCCTATATCGTTAACTACATCGGAATCATGCTCGGGCTGTCATTTGCTTCCGTAATATGTTCCGTTATCAGTTTGTTGATCCAATCTGCATTAATGAAATCGAAATCAGACAAACCTGATGACGTTGTTGATGACGTACCATCACGTGACACTCATACACCAATCAGTTCTAACGTCAGTGTAACGGAATCACCCACAGACACGTGCAGTACAAATACCAAGTCAAATATAACAGAAGTTATTGAGGCGAAGCCCGCTTGGGGAGAACAAGAACAGGGCCAAAGCGAGATTGGACACCATCGACACTGCTCTAAACGAGCGCCCATAAAGCTACAGTTCAAGGAGTTGAAAATTTGCATTAGAAAATGTCTCGGCTATTTTGATATTATCGCGTCTGTTTGTATAATTCTTACAACGGGGTATGTAACCTTAACAACTATGACTACTTTGATGATTTGAAACTGATTTTTTTTAAAGTGAAAGCATAATTGATTGGTAGATTTGTAAACATTGTGGCAAAAGGTGAAATAGGTCAGTATGAGCAATTTCTCCTTTTGACACAATGTATTCCAAAGTTGCCAGCAACCAAATGAATACGTCTGCAAGAGGAGAATGTTTACCAAGAGACCTTAAATCCAAATAGCTAATGTATCATGTTAAACACGGCTTTAAGCTATATATGCTATCAACATACACACACAGAAAAGTCTTGCAAAATGCTATAATCTATTATTATACCTCAGTTATGTCTACAATGGTAAAATCCCATTCTGGGCCGATACATTCCGTCTCAGGGGGACAGAGGTATAGAGTAATGATTCCTGAAACAGAAAATCCACAGGGGGCGAGAAGTGTCTATCCGGGTAAGCCTGCGCGGCATGCTTAGGCTGATCCGTGTCAATACTTTACGCAGTGTCCACAATGTTGGTTTTCTCGCGGGATGGCTCAAAGTATGCCGATATTTCCCAATACAGGATTGATGTGAATTGAATTACGAAGAGTGCGCTGATATCGAGATAAGATTACCAGAAGTACTGGTAATCGCCTCAGGACACTTTGTGATATGACTGTAATAGTGGTGAAAGCGGCGTGAAGCACCATCCAAACAAGCAAATTAAGCACGATATGCATAGTATTGTTATTATATCTTTATAAGTATCATTTATTATCGTTATTATATCTTTATAAGTATCATTTATTATCATTATTATAAGTAGAATTGTTTGTATAATAAATAAATTAATTCCAACTGAATAAAATACGAGTTAAATGCCCTAACATGTGTCCCAAAACCTTCTTAACCCTTCTCCAAATACGACAAATCGGCACCAGACATTGTGGCAAATACGACAAATCGGCAGCAGACATTGTGGAAAATACGACAAATCGGCAGCAGACATTGTGGCAAATACGACAAATCGGCAGTAGACATTGTGGCAAATACGACAAATCGGCAGTAGACATTGTGGCAAATACGACAAATCGGCAGCAGACATTGTGGAAAATACGACAAATCGGCAGCAGACATTGTGGCAAATACGACAAATCGGCAGTAGACATTGTGGCAAATACGACAAATCGGCAGTAGACATTGTGGCAAATACGACAAATCGGCAGCAGACATTGTGGAAAATACGACAAATCGGCAGCAGACATTGTGGCAAATACGACAAATCGGCAGTAGACATTGTGGCAAATACGACAAATCGGCAGTAGACATTGTGGCAAATACGACAAATCGGCAGCAGACATTGTGGAAAATACGACAAATCGGCAGCAGACATTGTGGCAAATACGACAAATCGGCAGTAGACATTGTGGCAAATACGACAAATCGGCAGCAGACATTGTGGCAAATACGACAAATCGGCAGTAGACATTGTGGCAAATACGACAAATCGGCAGCAGACATTGTGGCAAATACGACAAATCGGCAGCAGACATTGTGGCAAATACGACAAATCGGCAGTAGACATTGTGGCAAATACGACAAATCGGCAGCAGACATTGTGGCAAATACGACAAATCGGCAGTAGACATTGTGGCAAATACGACAAAACGGCAGCAGACATTGTGGAAAATACGACAAATCGGCAGCAGACATTGTGGCAAATACGACAAATCGGCAGCAGACATTGTGGCAAATACGACAAATCGGCAGCAGACATTGTGGCAAATACGACAAATCGGCAGCAGACATTATGGCAAATACGACAAATCGGCAGCAGACATTGTGGCAAATACGACAAATCGGCAGCAGACATTGTGGCAAATACGACAAATCGGCAGCAGACATTGTGGCAAATACGACAAATCGGCAGCAGACATTGTGGCAAATACGACAAATCGGCAGCAGACATTGTGGCAAATACGACAAATCGGCAGCAGACATTGTGGAAAATACGACAAATCGGCAGCAGACATTGTGGCAAATACGACAAATCGGCAGCAGACATTGTGGCAAATACGACAAATCGGCAGCAGACATTGTGGCAAATACGACAAATCGGCAGCAGACATTGTGGCAAATACGACAAATCGGCAGCAGACATTGTGGCAAATACGACAAATCGGCAGCAGACATTGTGGAAAATACGACAAATCGGCAGCAGACATTGTGGCAAATACGACAAATCGGCAGCAGACATTGTGGCAAATACGACAAATCGGCAGCAGACATTGTGGCAAATACGACAAATCGGCAGCAAACATTGTGGCAAATACGACAAATCGGCAGCAAACATTGTGGCAAATACGACAAATCGGCAGCAGACATTGTGGCAAATACGACAAATCGGCAGCAGACATTGTGGCAAATACGACAAATCGGCAGCAGACATTGTGGCAAATACGATAAATCGGCAGCAAACATTGTGGCAAATACGACAAATCGGCAGCAAACATTGTGGAAAATACGACAAATCGGCAGCAAACATTGTGGCAAATACGACAAATCGGCAGCAGACATTGTGGCAAATACGACAAATCGGCAGTAGACATTGTGGCAAATACGACAAATCGGCAGCAAACATTGTGGCAAATACGACAAATCGGCAGCAGACATTGTGGAAAATACGACAAATCGGCAGTAGACATTGTGGCAAATACGACAAATCGGCAGCAAACATTGTGGCAAAAGGAGAAATTGATAATTATGAGCAATTTCTTTTTTTGACGAATTGTTTTTAATAGTCGTCTGCTGCCGATTTGTTGTAGTTGTCAGAAAATATCTGTATGTGGGAAATGGTTAAACAATAGAGTCACAATACACGTAGTCTCGATATATCGCAGTTACATATTGCATTGTAGGGTGCGACCAGTCAAAATATAAAATCGCATTCCTACTACAAAAACCTGGACTAACAACACACGCAAACGCAACTTTAGGTATTTGCTTACAAAGAGCATATCGGTCTGCGCAGGATACTCCCTGTGCGCAATCAAGTTGTACACCCTAGAAATATTGTTGGAAGAAAGGCTTACAACCAGAAATCGACTTCAAACGTATCGAATTTGTTCGTAATTGTATTCTAAGTCGAACGGCTCTAAATGACTCGGCAGTTTTCGTATGTAATCGAATGTGATCGGCAATTTCCGTAGTGTAACGTTTGTGATCGGCAAATTCCGTAGTGTAACGTTCGTAATCGGTACGTCTGTTAGTCAGATATCTCCACAAGTCAACAACAGACAAATACCGTTCTTGGAGGAATGTGGCACGGCCTATATACCGATAATAAATACCGATATCGTACGGAAATCTACCACTACAGCACCGAGTCGATGGTATACGAATGACGCAAGACACAATGGTCTTTTATACGAATCCGCCTTGGAAAAAATGTGTTGGTTGGTTGATTCGGGTGAAACGCCGTGTTAAATAAGTGTTTTAGTCATATATCACAGCGAACAATTCACTTATCCATTTGTTTACTGCCTTTCTCACACAAGTGTTCCACATAAACGCTCTAGGTGTAACGATAAACTCGTGCATGCAATGCATCGAATATAGCCGGTACTCAAATATGTATTGGCGAATAACCCAATATTTTCAACAATGTCAACTTAGCAAAGAAATATTTCTATGGTGCAAATAACAGCCTTTTATTAACTCCAATCATTCTCAGAAAGAACTCATTATTCTTATTTGGAGTGACATTATTACAAAATACCTTTTCCACTTTAAATACAGCGATAGGCTAATAATATTTCCAGTCAGCGAGAACCGTAGACTGGGTCCTCGTTCATTCGTAAAATCGGTTTTTCTTAAACTGTGTATGAAAACGTTTGCAGGTGTACCAGTCTTATGCAGATATGTTAAACAGTCTTTCAAAGAAGCTGGGTGATAATAAGCCTATTGCTGAAGACGGATGATTCATGTCGCATTGACTTCCGAACTCATAGCGCTTAGATGGACAGCCAGCTTCGCTACCGGTGCTCAGTTCAATAGTTGTTGGAAATGGTTCAACATGTCTACTTGAACACGTTTTCCTTTCCCAGTTATTGCTCAAACATCGATTGTGAAGCAAGTTGTTACGACTCTCCTGTACCAGTGGTCGGGAGTGGGAACCCCAGCTCAGTCAACATTCTTTCCGACGTTTGTTGAAATCTGATGCGACAAACGTCATCCACCAATAGAAACAGTCAATGATCTTGGCGGCCACGTTTTCCACCAATAGAAACAGTCAATGTTCTTGGCGTCGACGTTTTTCAACGGATCGGATTAATTTAAACAATCTTATTAGAGGGTCACCCAAGGAACAGTTGTGCAAATTAATTTTGAAATCGGGCCAGTATACACATATAAGGAAAACAATCTCCACCCACTGGCGGCCATGGTTCCCCAACGGATCGAAATAATTGGAACACGCTTAGAAGATAGTCATCCAAGGAACATTTGTACCAAATTATTTTTTCAAATCGGGCCCATACTTTTAAACAAGTAGATTTTTTAAGATTTGGCATTTCTGCCATTTTCTGATGCCACAATAAAGAAAGTTCAAGTTGGAATTTAATTATTTGAACAATTCTTGAGGGAACCTTCCTGTGAAATGACTTTGAAATCAG
This sequence comes from Serripes groenlandicus, assembly GCA_031761405.1. Lineage (NCBI taxonomy): Eukaryota > Metazoa > Mollusca > Bivalvia > Cardiida > Cardiidae > Serripes > Serripes groenlandicus. The sequence continues at coordinate 32,361,968 of JASEVX010000012.1, forward strand.
AGCGGCAGTTTCAGAGAAGAAGATTTGAACGGACGACGGACGAAGAGCTTAATGTGAGCTAAACAGCAGCCAGTTTCTTGGAAAGACTGCTGTCTGGAGAAAACAATTGTGAGAGGAAGCCAAGAAACACTCGGATAGGTGATCTGGTCGCCATGATTAGACAGAACGACTGTTGTGTGGAGTGATTGTGTGAGAAAAGTAGAGAAACATACATGTAGGTGAAATGGTGGCTGTGATATGACTTGAAAGATTGTTTTAAACGAATTCAAACTTCACTCAATCAATTCACCACTCTCGATGCTTACGTTCTGGATATCGATGGTTTCATGCAAAACAGTTGTAACTACATCTTAGACAAGATGTAGTTACAACCGTTTTGCATGAAACCCTCTATATGTAATCAGTCCGCGGACTATGGTTGTCAGATTCAAATGGTTGTACCTAGTTAATCATGTAAGTCACACCAGATAGTCTGCACTGTCCCACCTGGTGGGTGTCTCTTTCACAGTATTATGGTTCATGTAAAACAGTGCAATAACAGGAGAAATAGCTCATCATGAGCACTTTTTTTCAAAGTCCTAAGCTGCAAATATGTTGTTGTGTGAAATACATGGGGTTTGAGAGTTTGCAGAATTTGAATGTAGATTTTAAATTCCAAATCATTCTGTGTTCTTTTTAAAATATATTTTCCAAAATCCTTCAACCTTCAAGACAACATTATAACAAATAGTGATTAAATAGCCTATAAACGCTTTGTGAACAATCCTAGTTCTTGGAACAGAACAGAGCAGTATCTTTATTTCTCTCAGGTACACATACTGTACAGCATGAAGGAATGGAACACATCCTGTGTCTTTTATAGTTCACAACAACTGTGAGCTTGGCCTTTAACCCTTTCCCTCATACGACATTTCTGCAGCAGACGACTTTGAACATATTTTGTCAAAAAATAGAAAATCTCTATAATTGAATGGATAACCTATGACTAAAAGTGGAAAACATTGTGTGAAAAGGAGAAATTGCTCGCTTTGAGCAATTTCTTCTTTTGTCACTATGTTTTCAAAAAGTCGGTCTGCTGCAGAGGCGTCAGAAAGCGTCTATATGAGGGAAAGGGTTAATTAATGAAACAAAATAATAGACCGTTTGCATAATCTTCTATGGATATACACATGAAACACATGAAACCTGAAGGTAAAAATGGCAGATAAAGAAAGTAAAATCAATTAAAATCATTTAATTTCTATTTTATCCCAGATATTACAAATACAATCTCAATAATATACACGTACACGAAACAAAAAACGTACCTATCTGTATCTTAACTCTCTTTAGAGGACTTAAAAAGTTTTATTAACCTTTTCCAAAAAAATGAAACGAGCAATTTCTCCTTTTGCCACAATGCTTTCAACATTTTTCAGTAATTATACCTACAATTATAGAGATAGAGACATTTTTGAGCAGACATTTTCACAAAGTCGTCTGCTGCAGATTTGTGGTATGTGGGGAAGCGTTAACTGAATGAAATGTTCATCGTTTATTCATAGGTTTCAATGTCTCAATGATATATACAACTTGTTTATGACGATGACGATTTTCCTAATAAACTGCTTCTCCTGCACATTGTTCATTTGGTGCAACAAGACATACATACATATGTAGATCGATCATTTGGTGCAACATGACATGACATACATACATATGTAGATCGATCATTTGGTGCAACATGACATGACATACATACATGTGTAGATCGATCATTTGGTGCAACATGACATGAATTCATATGTAGATTGATCATTTGGAGAAATAATTAAAGAAATTTTCTGTTTTCGAATATATCATGACCGTCTAGGATCAGATCGCGAGAAAACCCAAGGACCGATAGTTGCAACAAAGTACATTGCAATACAACATCAAAGACGATAAAAACCAGATAGCCATGAAACCAGATATTCAAGGGTTACCATAACACATATGATCTTTCTTTTATTAACGGTGACCTTGGCCTTAATTACTGTAACAATTAGCCAGTCTTTTTGTTTAAAACACAACAAGTTTAGATGGGTTTATTTTTAAGAAATAAAAGTGCCGCACACTCACTCACTCACTCAACCAACACAGCTACCTAAACATTCAGCTATATATGTAAATATAAGCTTCAAAATAGGAATTTGGGACTTCTTAAAGAGATTGGAGTTAAACGCCGTTTCAATCTGCATATTACGGGAGCCAGTTCACTTTATGTGTGTTCCCTTGTTTTATCGCACCTGAATTACACACAACCCAATACATGTACATGTACAGTCAAAGATGCAGCCATTGAATTAATTAATTGGAGTTTAACGCAATTTTCAATGGATTTCAGTTATATCATTTTGGACTGACGTGTTTATCCTAGTTTCCTCTCATCAGTATACCACACAACAATCTAACAAGGCAACTCCCCACTTGTCACAATAATTTTTGTCAATCATCAGGAAGGAATAATATCCACGTCGGAAGTTCGAACTTATGACCCCTAGATTGATTCCCCTTGCTGTCAACAACTGAGCTATTGCTGCTTGACTGCCACTAGAGAACACTGTACCTGGGTGCAGTCTAATGAGGATATCTTAAACAAAAACTGACTATATACAAAAATATATATTAATGATAATAAACATTAAATTGAAAAATCTCTGCAATCCAATACGATGAATTGATTGATTAATTGTTAATTGTTTGGTGTTTTATGCAGCTTTGAACAATTTTTCAGTTATACCATAGTGTTTCCTGGGTAAGTTACCAGTACTACTGGTCCATTTATCCTGACACCAGCCAGTCAGTCGTTATGCTAACCACGCATTCCTGAGCACCTGATGACTTAAAACTCATCTGGAAAAAAACAAAAAACATTTGAAAATAATACAGGAAAATGAGAATCTGCTCATTATGAGCAATATATCCTTGTATCAATGGTGGTTTTCTACCTTTTCTGCACTCTCTCAGAACTATGCTATTATTTTGCTACATTTCCTATTCTTTTATTTCACATGTTTTCAAAAATGAGAAAAAAAACAATCTTAACCCTTTACCTACTTTTAGAGATGTAAGCTTTGAAAAAAATACCAGTAGATTGTCAAGCGTTGAAAGTATAATTTTGATACTAATATGAAAACATGTTGGGAAAAGGAGACATTTCTGATTTTAAATGCTTTCAAATGTTATCTGCTGCAGAGGTCTTAAACAATTACATTTATATGGGGTAAAGGGTTAACAAAAACATAAAAATTTAATATGTATTTATAATTGTTTGAATGTACCTAAATGATATTAAAAAAAAAATCTCTTTGATCAAAATTCATCGTGTATAGTATTTGGAGTTCTGGGTAGGTCAGCTCTATAGGTCCCCACTGGATCCTCCGATGGTGTTATAAATACCCCTTCTTGGGCCTGCCAGTAGTTGAGCTCGTTCGGGGATGGATAACCGGACACCTCACGCTGTCCACTGATTGGTCGACCGTATGTATCACCAGACACATGCAAATAGCTGGAATGAACAAGAAGTAAAAAAAAAATGTATTTAAATATAACGTTTAAATACTTAAAAAACCTGTTCCCACATACAACATATATGTAGCGGACAACTTTAAAAATTTCTTGGCAAAAGTTTGAAAAACCCAAATTAAAGAGAGTTGAATTATTAAATACAGTTGAAAAGGCCGAGGCAAAAGGAGAAATTGTTCATTATAGAAGGGGTACATAATGACCATGTTGTCACAAGCAATATAATTTTAAAGTTTGATGAAGAAATATTAAGAAATGGCAAAATTATTGCTGATTTTCAGTTTTCATGACAAAATCATAGTACAATCAAGAGCACCGCGTACGGCACAGACGCTCGACTGATAGAAAAAAAAAAAAATTAGCTAAACAAAAAACCTTAACCGGACGACCACGCCACTGCCAGGGTCATGACAATAGCTCTCGTTTTTTTTCAAAAGTCGAGCTAATAAAAAACCTTAACCGGATGACAACACCTTCAGTGTAGATTTTCCAAGTCCAAAAGGGGGGATAATTTGGTCAATATTAAGTTCAGGGTTATGGAACTTGTTGTATCAAGTTATGTTAAGACATTGAATAAGTTTAGGAAGTTTCAAAGCTATAGGTTAAATTGTGTTTCAGTTATCACCATTTTTCTCCCTTCAAAGTAGATTTTCTAAATCGAAATGGGGAGATAATTTTGTCAATACTATTTACAGAGTTATGAAACTTGTTATATAAGGTCAACTTAAGACACTCAGCAAGTTTGTGAAGTTTCAAGCAAAAAAAAAGAAAAGTTTTTAAGATATGAAAAATCATGAGTAAAAAATTGTCAAAAACCTGAGCTAAACAAAAAACCTCAACCTTACGTTTTGAAGTTTTAAGTGAAACAAATAAAGATTTCCAGCTATATACTTTTATTATTTAACATATTATGATTATGTTTATGAAGTTTAGTGACTTTAACAGTAGTAGTTTGTTAGAAAACAGAAAAAAAGCCGAGCTGAACAAACAAGAGGGCCAAGATGGCCCTAAATCGATCACCTAATTGATAGTAAATTAGTAGCAAATATTTAACTGCAAATATCTTGGAAAATTTTATCAGGGAATGCAAATGAAACTGCAAAGGAGTGGACACTTCTCAAGAAACAGCTTATCAGTAAAGGCCATTTATATCTTGAAATCTAACAAGAACTTTAATAAGAATGGAATTATAAAGTTTTTGTCATTTTGCACCTTTCCTGATGCCGCCTTGCTGCCCTGTTTTTCAACGAAATCAATATTGCTTCAACAGTTTATTTAGAGGGTCACTTAAGGAACATTTCTACCAAATTATCTTGCAATCGCACAAGTAGATTATGGAGGAAAAGGATTTTAAAATTTGGGTATTTTTCTCACTTTCTGATGCCGCAGCAACCAAAGTTATCAATGGAATTTAAATCTTTGAACAATTTTGAAAGAGGACCACCAAAGGAACATTCTTGTGATGTTTTGTGGAAATTGGTCTATTGGAATGGTAGGAGTTGGTTGTCATTTGTAGCTAAAAGTTCAATTTACCCTTTTTGTGACGACGCCTGGTTGATATGATTGTGTAACCAATCAAAACGGCTTAAACAAATTAAATAGAGGATCATTACAGTAAGATTCGTATTATATTTTCTTAAAATCAGACAAACACTTTCATAAAAAATGGAATTTTCAAATTTTGTCATTTTGCCCCTTTTCTGATGCCGCCTGACTGCCATGTTTTTCGACCAATCAGTATGGCTTGAACACATTTTATAGAGGGTCACCCAAGGAACATTTCTACCAAATTATATTTGAATCTGACAGGCAGATTCGGAGGAGAAGATTTTTAAAGTTTGGACATTAAATCGATCACCTGATTGATAGTGTATGGTGAGTGTAAGGAACAACAACTCTGCGAAGGAGATTGCCCTTGCATAATACTCTGCCAAGTGTTACCTCCCTTAGACCATCAATCTAATAACCATATGTCATTTGAAGCAAAAAATTAATTTTACTCCTTTTCTGATGCTGCTTGGTTGCTATGCCTTTCAACAAATCAATATGGCTTGACAAAGTATGTAGATGATCAATGAAAGAACATTTCTACAAAACTATCTTTAAATCAGACAAGCACTTTTATAAGGATACTTTATTAAAGTATTGTCATTTTGCCCCTTTTTTGATGCCGCCTGACTGCCATGTTTTTCGACCAATCAGTATGGCTTGAACAATTTTTATAGAGGGTCACCCAAGGAACATTTCTACCAAATTATATTTGAATCTGACAGGCAGATTCGGAGGAGAAGATTTTCAAAGTTTGGACATTTTGTCCCCTTTCTGATGCCGCAGCAACCAAAGTTCTCAATGGAATTTAAATCTTTGAACAACTTTGAAAGAGGCCAACCAGAGGAACAGTCCTGTGATGTTTCACGAAAATTGTCCTTGGAGTTTGGGAGGAGTTGATGTTTAAAGCTAAAAGTTAACACCGGACGGACGACGGACGACGGACAAAAAGTGATCAGAATAGCTCACCTTCAGCCTTCGGCTAAGGTGATCTAAAAACCTTAACCGGACGACTACGCCGCCGCCGCCGACGCCAGGGTCATGACAATAGCTCTCGTTTTTTTCAAAAGTCGAGCTAAAAAGGGCATAACTTTGTCAAACATGACCTTGACGCAAAGATTTTAGTTACATCACAACCATGTTGTCATAACAAAATAATAAAAATTTTGATAGAGAAATATTAAGAAATGGCAAAGTGATAGCTTTAAAGGTTATATTATGTTATTATTATGTTTTGTGACAAACAAGAGCGCCAAATGTCACAAAATACGCCTGTCCTGTTTTTTTGAGACCAAGTATAGTGGTAATTGGTTGTACGTCAGCCAAACTTAGAGAGACACTGTTAGTACAGTTTTGGCCATTTCGAGGGACATAATTGTGTAGTGACTAAGATATTCTGCCCATCAACATATTGTCTAAATTTGGTGATGATCGGATAAAGGCTTCACAAGTAATTTAGCTGACAAGACCAATTTTAGGTTATTTCTATAATTAAAGGGCAATAACTCTCTATCGACTGGAACAATACGGCTAGTTATCAAACTTGTCCAAGATAATACGACCAAATTTGGTGATGATTGGACAAAGGCTCCTAAAGTTATTGAGCTGACAAGACTAATTTTAGGTAATTTCTATAACTAAAAAGCGATAACTCTTGATTAACTTAAGTGATATGGCTAGTTATCGAACTTGTCCCGACATATTATTCCAATACACATTCTGACCAAATTTGGTAATGATTGGATAAAGGCTTCTAAAGTAATTGAGCTGACAAGACCAATTTTAGGTAATTTCTATAATTAAAGGGTGATAACTATCAATTGACTAAAGCGATATGGCTAGTTATCGAACTTGTCCGAGATATTATGCAAATACACATTCTGACCAAATTTGGTGATGATAGGACAAAGGCTTCTAAAGTTATTGAGCTGACAAGACCAATTTTGGGTAATTTCTATAATTAAAGGGTGATAACTCTTTATTGACTAAAGCGATATGGCTAGTTATCGAACTTGTCCGAGATATTATCCCAATAAACATTCTGACAAAATTTGGTGATGATTGGACAAAGGCTTCTAAAGTTATTGAGCTGACAACATACTGGACGCCTCCCACCCGTACACCGCAGGTAAAACTTTAATACGATCCGTTTTTTTCAAAACGGGCGTATAAAAAGGCCATTTCCCTACAAATAAGGTTGACAGAGTTATGTGACTTGCTGCAGTTGTCTATATTGTCATTAGAAACAAGTGTGCCAAGTTTGAAGTAAATATGTTGGATGGTATAGACGTTATATTGGCATTTGTAAAATGTAAAAAACTTTAACCAAAGCAGACGCCTCTTTATTCTTCAAATAGTTAAAAATGACACTTACTATTCTGTAACTACATTCTTAAATCGTATCTTGTCTTTCCTATTCCAAAATTGTCCACTGCTACATACAACCATCCAATTATCACCTGAAATGATTATCAAAATATAGTTAACAAAATGAATTTCATATTATTTATGTATCTTATTAGTTTAAATCTATTTTCTGATAAGAAATAGTGTTACTTCATTGATTGATTAACCCTTTCCCACATACAGCAAATCTGCAGCAGACGACTTTGAAAAGTTTTCAAACATTTATATATAAAAAAAGCTTGTTTTGACCTATTTCTCCTTTTGTCACAATGTTTTCCCCGACGCTAACCACAGCGGATTCTCCCCTGTCTATTTACAGCCCAACTAAGCTATATTATATTTGAAGGAACACATGTATAATCTACCAATAAACAGTTCATTAAATCCGGAGCTTTTAATACAGAGTGTTTTTCAAGCTCTAAAATCCTTATTTTACCTCCAAAACCTATGCTGTGGGTAGTCAAAAGAATCGTCTCAGTGAGACGATTCTTTTGCGTAACCATAACATCGGTTTTACGGAGTGCAAAGAGAGATATGATATAAGAAAGACCTATTTACTCCTCCTTATCTAGTCCTCTGGCAACCGATTAAGTCAAATATGTGACAGACAGGCAGATAGATGAATACCAGCAGTTGGAGAGAAATTGTCCCTAGATCTCACCCAGCAAAGGCAGGTGACAGAATGATAAAGGCAACTTCTAAAGCAACATTTAGTTCTTTAACACTTTTTCATTTGCAGATTCATAACACAGGTCTGCATCAGACTACTTTTGCCACAATGATTTTAACTATATTCTATGTTGATCTTTTATAGATTTTTCAATAGTATTGCCCAGTAAATGTTTCTAAATTTACATGAGATATGTCATTTGCAACTTCTTTCCCTCCTTTTTTACAAACATGTGCAGAAGACAACTTTTGAAAGAAGTGTGACAAACAAAGAACTGCTAATGAAGAGCAATTTCTCCATTGTGAATTTGTCACAATATTTTCAATTAAATAAAATACTTTAATTCGAAAACATTTGCCAAATGTTCACATAGATAAGGTCAGTCATCTGCAGCAGACAACTTTGAAAACATTTAGGGCTGTTCCAGGAAAAAATGTCTAGGGGGGGGAGGAACGACCACCAATTTTTAGGGTACCACCTAGCAAATATTAATTATATTTTGGGCACTCATTTTTTTAATTTTAATAAAAAAATAACCCCCATTCACAAAATAAATAAAGCTCAAAGTTCCTCCAATTAAGCAATTTCTTCTTTTATCACTATGTTTTCAAAAAGCTGTCTGATGCAGAGGCGTCAGAAAACGTCTATATGAGGGAAAGGGTTAACCATACCTTCATCCCCTTCTCCATCTTCACCAAAGGCACTGACTTCTAACTGATGTGACAATGGGGACTGGAAATGATGGCTGTGTAAATTTCTCTTTGTTTGTAAATGCAACAGTCGAATTGTTTGTCCACATTTAATTGGTTGTCTGAAATGACATATGATTGTATGAAATGTCAAACTAATGAACAATTTATATATATATAGATAGAAAGATTGGTTGTCTGAAATGACATATGATTGTATGAAATGTCAAACTAATCAACAATTTATATATATAGATGGATAGATTTCCTTTATTGTGTAACGTAAACTTTACATCGTTTCTAGTTACATACAAAAAAGATATACATATCTTAACAAAGTCCTGAATGAGTTATAAGCATTAATTTGATATATTAATTTAATTGCTATGATATATTAATTGCTATATATCAAACATTAAAACTATTTCCAAGCATATTAATACATCTGAAGCAGATGACTTTTGAATAAATTGTGGAAAAAGAGGAACTTGCACATGATGTTTACAAATATATTCATTAATCTATACTATCATTAACCCTTTCCCTCATATAGACGCTTTCTGACACCTCTGCAGCAGAGGCTTTTTGAAAACATAGTGACAAAAGAAGAAATTGCACAAAACGAGCAATTTCTCCTTTTGCCACAATGTTTTCAACTTTTAGTCATGGAGATTTTCTATGTTTTGACAAAATACGTTCAGAGTCGTCTGCTGCAGAATTGTCGTATGAGGGAAAGGGTTAAACTCTCCCGTATAGAGATTTCCCATAATTTGTCCTAGATGTTTTCTAAGTTCTCTGCTCATTAGTTATATAGGGGAAAGTATGAAAGTCATCAGGTGCAGACTTGCTGGACATGGAAAAGTGCTTTATTAATTTTTATGCTCAATAAAAACATTGTTATATAAGGAGAAATTGCTCAAAACAAGCAATTTCTCCTTTTGCCAAAATTTGTTAGTAATCATACTTTTATATACATATAGAGATTTTCTGTGTTTTAGTCTAGATATTTTCGAAAAACGTTTGCTGCAGATTTGTTAAATGTGGGAAAGGGTTAAAATAACCACTGTACCGTACCCTCTGATGCACTGTTGTCCAGTTTTAGCTCGAATTTGCCAGTAACTGTTATGATCATCTGATGATTCTACAGCTGTAACAGACTGAAAGTAAAAAACAAAATGGTGATTTGGTGCAGTTATACGGTTAAGACTTGGATGAGCCTGTAACCATGTGATGTCAGAAAAAACCAAAATAAATTTCTTCTTTGTTCTCATGTAAATCAAAAAGTTTCAACCCTCAATTGTCAAACTTTCTAAGCGTTTCTCAGGTAGAACGACCTATATCATTGAAAAGAGTTACCTCTAAGCTTTAAAATTATCAAATGAAAATGGGGGTCATGCATTATGCAAGAAAGAATTCAACCTGCGAAAATGATTACCTTCTTTTTGGACAAAATCTGGCTGGGACAAAACTGGTTTAAGTATATTCTACTTTCACTTACAAACAAGGTATAAAATTTAAAATGATAAAAATGATGAAATCCATTTAGTACATCCTATATATAGGATCTGACATGTGTTGTCATTTCATATAAAGTTTTATTAAACGAGTTCAAGATTTTTTGTTATTAAGCGAGCCTGTGGTGAGCTTAATAACACATATCTTGGACGAGTTTAATAAAACTGTTAAAGTGTTTATGAAATGACAACGAATGTCAGATTATTTTTATCACATGACGAAACACACCAAGAAAATCGGGTTTTCCAACGCTATTTTAATTTCGTCAGTAAACCGTATAACAATGCCACAAATAATTATTCCGAGGTCATATTCAGCTTAGTTTATTAAAAGTAATAATAAATAACACTCTTGAGATATTATATCTATCACATAAAATGACTTATGAGGCGTATATCGACGTGACGTCATTTTCCTAGTATTAGGTCATGTTATATTACACATGTTGTATATAAAGAAATACGTAATGGGTATATTACATGGGATACAAGCATTGTCATGTGATAAACACATTTATACTTAAACTCAATATATTCCGGTGAATGTATACACTCATTTATGCAAATAAAGGTTTTTTTAGGGACTGTTTGGCTGTAGATCAGCATGGCCATAGATTTATTTGGTGTAATTTGACCTATATAGTCTTAAATGCATCTTCTGACATAACACTAGAAGTATAGTTGCATTGATTGTATGAAGGAATCTTACTATTTTTTTGGGATCAAAATTAAAGGTCATTTTCAAGATGTTGCTAGGACCATATGAAGATATTGAATTCATAATTATCTTAATCATAACCCTTTACCAATTACAACAAATCTTCAGCAGTAAAATTTGAAAACACATCGGCAAAAATGTGAATTTTCTCCATAATTGAGAGTTTAATTATTGAAAAGATTGTAGCAAAAGGACAAATTGCTCATTATTAGTAATTACTCATTTTGTCACAAGGTGGTCAAGTTGTCTGCTGCACACGCGTCAAAATGTATTTGCATGTGGTAAAGGGTTAATAAAATTGAAACATACCGGTTCTCAACAAACTGAGAGTCATCTTTTACATCAAAGAAATGAATGAGTAACCATACTATGTCATAGGGTTAACCAGTTTATATCATAAATTTACTTTAAAACTAATATCTCCTTTATTAAGTGCTAGGGATCCCTAGTTATATATTGCCTAACAGTCATAAGTCCTCGATAGTTACTCCAAAAGTGACCATGGAAATAGAATAAGTACCCATATCATACCCTTTCCCACATGTAGATGCTTTCTGACACCTCTGTAGAAGACGACTTTTACAAACATTGTGACAAAAGGAGATATTACTCAAAACCAGCAATTTGTCCATTTGCCACAATGTTTTCAACTTTTTTCAGTAATTATACCTTCAATTAAAGTGATTTTCTGTGTTTTTGTCTTGATTTTTTCAAAGTCATCTGCAGATTTGTTGTATGTGGGAAAGGGTTAAACTTAGTTTAATTTACTCTCACTATCATACTATGAATACTAACTTACTTTTGGTACTCTACCAAAGCCATTTTTTCTGTGCACAAATGAAGGAGCATCCGAAACAAGATTTAATTTAAAAATTCTTTTTAAATTTTTCTTGTGTTCCACTACATGTTGGGAATACAATAAATACATAGCTTATGATCATGAGAATAAACTATTGTTCACTACCAGAGCCATAATTTATGGAAATGAAGGGGTACCTACAACAAGAGCACAGTGAGCTAATGCCAATGCTCGGCAATTCTTTTCTAAGTCAAAATGGACATAATTATTGACCAATCATTTAAGCTCGAGTTGTGACTTGGCAAAAATATATGCATATTATTGATCTTGAAAACATGTGTCTCAATTTCATTTTTAAATGTTTTATTGAGTTGTGAGGAAAGGTTAAAAGTTTTGTGACAATCAATGAAGTCAACTACACCAAGGGTATTACAATAACCCGTCTTTTTTTCTGCGAAAAACAGATGAGCTAAAAATAGGGTAAGTACAGTAAGCTTACCTGTTGTCCGCTACCAGATCCGTATTTTACATCGTGGGAATGAAGGCGAACATTGTGGTATGGATTTATTAACTTAAGGCTTGATCCACAAGTAACATAGTCATATCGGAAACCTGTAAAAAGTGAGAACCAGTTTTACATTTAATAACCTGGTGAGATTTGTACAAAACTGCACTTTCCGCGCGTTTACTATCTTATTGCCCTACGATACCTAATGACCCAAAGTGCGCGTCTCTCCGTCAGTCGTTTAGACACCAAACAGGATGAGAAAAGTGAAGTCGGGAACTTAAGTTGTTCAATAGGTTGGAATGCTCAACGATAATTTGAAACACACAAGCTGACAGTGGTTGAGGAGCAGATGCAAGCATTGAATGGGTAGCCAGAAGAACCGACCCCACGCGAAAGCGACCCCACTTTTACTCAGAACAAACGACCCCAGTTTTAGTCTACCCCATTATCGGTTTTAACAGAGACATATAAACACATGTGTTTATATGTCTCTGGTTTTAACAGGTGTGAATGGATGATGATCACTACATTTTAAGAATGTATTTTAACATTGTAATAAAATGTAGATGAATAAAATGTAGAATGTATTTTAACATTGTAATAAAAATGTATGTTAACATTGTAATAAAAATAAAAATGTATGTAAATTGTGTTTGTTTTATTGATACTGTTGTAATGATATAATTATTTTAATTGCTCAATTTGAAAAATATATATATATATATGTATGTGTATGTATAACCAGAGACATATAAACATATATGTTTATATGTCTCTGGTATAACTGCCTATCACATATTCATTAAACTTGATGATAATTTCGTGAAACTCTGTTCAGAATTGTTAAATTTATTATTTGTTACTTGTGACTTTAATAATTTGGATTAATTTGTTGTTACTTTTGACTTTAATAAATTAGATTTTATTGTTACTTGTGACTTGTGTGAGTGTGAAAATGGCTGATTTGTGTATTGAGTGTCTTGACCCCGTTCGTCCATAGAGGACATATCTCCTTTTTTCACAATGTTACGATGTTTACTAATGTTTGATAGAGGACATATCTCCTTTTCTCACAATGTTACTAAATTATCCAAAATGCCGAAGTTGTTTAATAGTCACAATGTTACTAAATTATCCAATATAATTGAATTGTTGTAGGGATCACAAGGATTGATACTTCAAAGCCCGAAAACAACTCATCATCTTAGAGTTTACATGTCGAGCATGTCGTTCCACTGAGGCTCCACAGGACGTCGAGGACGTCCTTGTAGACAACACAATAGCAGAGGTGTGTATATCTAACCCCTTTATTGCTTAATGTTAAATTAAAGTTATACAAGTTATACAAACGTCTGTTAATTCTAAAAAACGACCAGCCTACCGCGCCATGGACGTTGCAATCTTCAAGCTGTGGGACGAATATGACGACCACGAGATCGTATGTGAAGATTTCCTCAAAAAGATAGGAGATATCTACGGGAGTTGAATTACTTTTATTTAATATGTTTACTATGCAGCATTAATTTAATAATTGTTTTTTTTTTTTCCAGTTATGTTTTCAAAGTCACTATTTGTTTTTTACTCGTTTGTTTACTATGCAACTTTAATTTAATTTCGATTTATAACAAAATGTTTTCAAAGTCACTATTTGTTTTTGCTCGTTTGTTTACTATGCAGCTTTAATTTCGATTTATAACAAAATGTTTTCAAAGTCACTATTGTTCTATTACTCGATTGTTTACTATGCAGCATTAATTTAATAATTGTTTTGGTTTTTTCCATTTATGTTTTCAAAGTCAATATTGTTTTTTTACTCGATTGTTTACTATGCATCATTAATTTAATAATTGTTTTGTTTTTTCCAAGGTTTAACAGAATGTGTCACTGTTGTATTTTTCCATATTCATGACTGTTTATTACACTTAAACACTTAAACCCTCCATTCACACCTAAAACCGATCCATTCACACCTGTTAAAACCGATAACAGGGTAGACTAAAACTGGGGTCGTTTGTTCTGAGTAAAAGTGGGGTCGCTTTCGCGTGGGGTCGGTTCTTCTGGCAGCCCATTGAATGTAGCAATGCCATGTCATAACGTGAATCAACAGGATTAAAATAAATTCCCATCTCTCTTCCACTGTGACGATATGCCCTCCAGTATAAAAATTCAGAACGTTTTTAAAAGAAGGGGCGTATTATATGTTCTAAAATATTTATCTGATGTCCAAATGCTTTTGTTTTCTGGAATTATTAACAAACATATTTTACTCAAGAAAAGCTAGATAAAGATCTATCAGTATAACCTGTATCCAACATTCACCAGGCGATGAAAACATTGTGGCAAAAGAAGAAATTACTTAAATTGAAATTTTGATCAATTCAACAATCTTTTAAACTGTTTTCCATTATTCATTTTAAATTTATTTGTAAAGATTTTTCTAAATAGTTCATACTACATATATGTGAGAAAGGGTTAAGTTATGAGTTGTGTGTACCGGTTTTCCGAACACCTGGCCATTATGTCATGAAACACTCAGAACTTGTCTTCCTTTCACAAGTCGTTTCGTGCATTTGAATGACAGTGGCGCATTTTTTCGCTACGTTTTGATATATATATTTAGAAAAGTAAACAAACTGAATAAATATTTACCATCAGCAAAATTCTGTAGGCAGAAAACACTTAAAACTGAGAAGAGGCTGTGAAAAAAAATTGACGTGTCCATGTTTCTGTTTACCCGAAATACTGGTTACTTCCTTCTAATTGAAGAGTCAAACACGTTCTTTGTTTTCATTGGATACCTTACCGGCTTACTGATTCGCTCCTCCATTAGTTCCCCCATCTAACCTTATCAAAGTTAAAGTTAAAATTCTCTAAGATGAGATAGTTTAATATATCTTAACTAAGACAAGTATTTGTACATAACATCTCATAAAACTCCATGAGCTGTGTCATCAATGAACAGATATACTCGTATCATTGGAATGAATATCAACGTTAGTCTAAATATTTGGCATATTGATTTAAACAATAACATAAATCAGGGACTACTAACACGTATTAGTAGTCCCTGCATCAATGTACATATCATCCGTTTGTATTAAGATTCTGTACATTGCTAATTTATCATATTTTGGTTAACCCACAATATTGTGTATCATGTGATGTGCTTGTATCAGGATTTTTTAAAAATAGTTTGGAAAATCGAGAGATTGCCTATCACAACGTTTCCAAATTTATCTTAAAATATGTGATTCACGTTTTTCCAGATGTTTTTCTTTTACTCTGATGATTTTAAACTGATATTTTCGCTAGTACTGTTTACTCATTAAATGCAACATTTGAAATACCGATCATGAGAATAAAGGTATTAATGTGTGCCGTTATATAACAGAAACACAGCTGAAACAGCTGAAAGCGACATGAGCAACACTCCTGATGGAAAAAATGGGTTTGAAACAGACGGGTGGATGTTTTCCATAACAAACTCAAACATTTTAACATACATATGATATATGATCTTATATTATACATTTATTATAAGCGTAGTCGACCTGGGAATGTTTGTAAATCCTCCGTGGCTGCGTGTTTGGAGTTACGGGAATTTAGAACCGCACGTACTGGGTTCGATCCCCGATCACAGTGCTCGTCGTGTAGTGTCCCTTGACAATACTCATTCTCTAGCAATCACATCGAGTATGACCCGCGTGTTCTGTCACCGTGATATACTTGGAATACCGTTGGAAAAACATATCGGCGGCCTACACACGAATACAGCCAACAAATAAATTACGATTTTGTGTCGAATCAAGTACAAGACTAATTAACCTCGGTTCACGAAGATTAACGGAAAAATGACGGTTACGCGGGAAATGTCTGTGTAAGTGTTTCAGAAAAATGACAAATACGCTTTGTAGCTATAGGCCGCGTCGCTAGAGAATAGTTAATGATAAATACTCTTAGCAGAGAAATAGTGAAGTATATAAAGCTTGATGAGCGTTCAAACTAGCCAATGCGCTGTTAATATGATCGAATCACAGTCTTCCTTTTCATAAAACATTTAAGTTCAAATGAATTCCAAAGCTGGAAATACACAACTTACTGTAGCATAAATGGACGGATCTCTCGAACACGTCGATAACTCGAAGTAATTAAAGGATTTGTGTGTTTGGAGTTACGGGGATTTAGAACCACACATACTGGGTTCGATCCCCGATCACAGTCGGATCGTCGTGGAGTGTCTCTGTATAATACTCATTCCCTTGCACTCACATCGATTATGATCCGCGTGTTCTGTCACCGTGATATACTTGGAATCCCGTTGGAGAAAATATATTTGCGGCCTACACGCGAATACAGCCAACAAAGACTAATTAACCTCGGTTCACGAAGATTAACGGAAAAATGACGGGTACGCGGGAAATGTCTGTGTAAGTGTTTCAGAAAAATGACAAATACGCTTTGTATAGCTATAGGCCGCGTCGCTAGAGAATAGTTAATGATAAATACTCTTAGTCGCATCATCAGATGTTAAGTACATGTATATAGAGCTAGACGAGCAATCAGAACATGACATCAGAAAAGCGCTGTAATCTTAATATGATAACATCACTGTCTTGATGTTCATAATAACAATAAATGAATTAATAAGTCGAACATACATCAGTGGATTTAGCACAAATCAACCGATCACTCGAACACGTCGATAACTCGAAGTAATTAAAGGATCCCTTTCGACTTCGAGTTGTCCCGAGTTCACTGTATTTTCATGTGAAAATAGATCAGGGGCGTAGCATTTTTTCTCAAAATGCCCCAAAATACAGCTGCGGCGATAGACATCTGCGTAATGTATCGACCAGATCAGCCTGCGCTGTCCGCGCAGACTGATCCGGCCGACACGTGCCGTCTTAGGGGGATAGATGTATAGAGTGGTGATTCCTGAAACAGAAAATCCACAGACGGCGAAAAGTGTCTATCCGGGTAGGCCTGTGTGGCATGCTTAGGCCGATCCGGGTTGATACTTTACGCAGAGTCCACAATGTTGATATTCTCACGAGACGGCCTACACATTGATTATTGCAAAGCTGTAGATTACATTTGGGAACACCACAACTATTCTCAGTATGTTTAGTATATGTATTTAATAGACATAGTCAGTGTAACGTTATTAATGGGGGATTCCAGTCTATCAACAACCTGTACAAATTAAACACATTTGAATGCATGACTATTCTTATTAAGTGATAAACGATTTCCAAAGCAAGTACCACTGTCCTAGAAACGAGGTTTTAAGAATCGTCCTCTTTGAAAACAAACCTATGACACATAATTAACGTCTGTATATTTGGATGCATACTTTTAATACGGAATTGAACACGTGGTGGAAAGAGAAAACATGCTCTAAACTGTTATGATATTTGGATGCATTAAGAGTCCAAGTTGGTGGATTCAGTTGTATGTGTATTGGGGATTTCCGTAAGAGTTATTGATTATTTATTTATTCTTTGGGTATTTTTTACCCTCGCCGTTCAGAATTAACTATTTGGCAAGCAGTTCTGGTATTAAAGAGGGCTGCATGCAATATATTATAAGGGGTCAAGATGAGTAACTCTGTATTATCAACAGGAGTAACATATACCTCTAAGAGTTGTTTCCCATAAACGAACAATTTCATCATTTCACACACTGTTTACACAATTCGTTTGTAACAGAAGAGTTAATTGTCGTTTACATAAAGAAAAGGATCACGTTTCATTAATCTCTGCCTTTCTATAACAAAAGAAATACAGTTTAATGTAATATAGACCTAGCTAGACTTTGTTTCAATATGCCTATACGTGTTTGTGGAAAACAGCGGATGCCAGGCGAAAAAAACATTTGTTTTAGTCCCACCCAGTATTTTAAGCCGAAACTGCGTCGCCATTCAGGAAGCATCATGCCCCTTAACCTGTCAGAACTCTGGGATATTGACCTCGCCTTTAACCCTTTCCCACATACGACACATCTGCAGCAGTAAATGACTTTAAAAACATAATACTACGAGCTGTCTCTCCTGAAATCTGCTTTGTTTGCCACTAAAACATTATATTTTACCAATTTTCCTGTTAGACGAAACACTGAGTGGTCTAATTTACAACATGGAAGAGTCGACTTTGTGAAATTCGGCAGTGAAAGAGTTAAGTCGAAACCGTTTCCCTGATGAAGATAAAAATTACCTCCTTTCCATTTGCAACACATCTACAGTAGATGGAAACTGTGTATAGATAGAAGTACACTTATTGAATAGACGTCTATATAAATGTATAGTGTCCACAGGTTTCAATGCTCATTTGCAACTACCAAGTGCGTACCGAGGCATACGCACGAACGCCAAAGCGTACACTTCGTCAGAAAATAAAATGACAGTGAAAATGAAATTGGATATAGCTAGGCTATGTCATCGATATGATCAAAAAGACCACTGAAGTTCACCGTGTGCAATGTAGGATTTCAAAAGTTTACCTACGGAATTTATTATGCCCGGATCTGAAGCCACACCTGTGAGTAGGCCTATGCTCAAATTGTTACCGAGTTGCGCCCCTGACTACCTTTTTTAACTCCTTCAGCGCCAAAGGCAATATTGAACTTTTTGCAAACAATACAGATTCATGTGAGTCAGCTCGTGACGAGCTGTCTCACCTGAAATCTGCATTGTTTGGCGGTGAGTTATAAAAATATTCCAAATATCCTATAACATGAAAATAGAGTCGTCCGAGTTTGAACATGGAACAGTCTACTTTAAACAACTCGGCGCTGAAATGGTTAAAAGACATCTGCAGCAGATGCGTCATCATGCGTCTGCATTTAGGAACTTGATGCTTAGCGCATACAGCATACAGTTAACAGTTTATTTGAGTGGTATTTTTTCGAAAACAAACATTAACGTTATTATTAGACGTTTGAAATAAATCCTCGCCTGCACATGTTTTAGGATCCTAATTGACATTGCTTTATATGAATTACTTGAAACTTTCTATGATTGTGAATGGGAAAACGGTGCCGAGCAATATCCGACTGATTTGATTCGCTTGGTACTCTGGATATACCTTTTATCCCGAATGCCTTTACGTTGGGATCAACTGTATTGCATTTGTATAACGGCGAACGTACCGTTATTCGTGACCCCTGGTAGATCACAGTACAATGAAGTACTAGACTACGATATGTGTTTTGCAAACGGGCACTACGCCGTGCCGGTTTCGAGCGGCATTGCACACGGGACGCACGGTTTCAGATCCCATGCGCTAAACACATAATACAAGCCATGCGAAAATCGACCTTCGGAGAGACTTACGTTTATATTATTTACTGTCAAATTACCGATTTTTATAGTCAGGTATTGGTAATAACTGTTACCTAGAGGCACCAATGAATATGGTGGATTCCGGTGTAATTAGACATATCGAGGGCTTGGCGTGAAACGGTTGTAACTAAAAACCTATTTTGAAAACCCTGGTTGAGGGGCAATTTTGACCCCTTTGTAAACAATGCAAATTTAGATGCCATTGCTGAGAACGAGCAATGGCACCTAAATTTACATTGTTTACCAAGAAAAATGATTTAACGCTTATAAAGACATTATGGCGAGGTGATTAAGCTTGGTAAAAAAATATCAATTTTAGTTACAACTGTTTCACGCCAAGCCCTCGATATTCTTCGAGGGTAAGTTATTTGCGTTTTGAATACACCTATTACCGTTTTCTGATTTGAATACATTTGCATTAAACGTTTTCCTTATACTATTGCAGGCGACGTTTTCGTCCTTTGAAACAGACAAACTTCATAGATGAATGCGGAATAAGGGAACATTGCTCATAACAAGCTGTTTCCCTTTTTCCAAAATGATTTCAACATTGCATAACAAATAAACTTCCAAATATATCTTGGTTACATTTTCTTCATATAACGATATTAGAGTGAGTGCTTGAAGTATTGATATACGAGGACTGACCAACTATATTGCGCCGGTAAGATTTGACCATGTATTGAATACAATGTATGATCACTTAATTAAGCGGTAACAATATTACCCCTTTCCCTCATACGTCACTTCTGCAGCAGACGACTTTGAACGTATTTTGTCAAAAAATAGAAAATTTCCATAATTGAATGGATAACCTATGACAACAAGTGGAAAACCTTGAGGCAAAAGGAGAAATTGCACGTTTTGTCACTATGTTTTCAAAAAGCCGTCTGCTGCAGAGGGGTCAGAAAGCGTCTATATGAGGGAAAGGGTTAATCTTTTATTTGTTTATTTGTTATAATAGCTTTCTGATACGACGTCTTATCAAATATTTATCAACAATGTCTACGATTTAGTAGGACAGTCCTCGAACACTGAAATTTTGGAGGGAAAATTAGACATTAATACGAAAAAACCCCATGAATGGGTTTTTTCGCTTATAGTTAACGGGTGTGAGATTTTTTTTTTTTTTTTTTTTTTTTCAATAACCCATGAAGCTTTCTGAAATGAAACTGGCCAAATCCATGGGGGCCGCCATTTTGGGTATGTATAAAATGAGCCGAGAAACACGGATTGAAAAAAAAATTATTGTCGTCTTTTTAATATATTTTTTTTAAATCGATATTTTGGGTATGTATAAAATGACACGAAAAACACGGATTTTTTAAATTATTGTCGTCTTTTTAATTTTTTTTTTTTTAAATCGATATTTATTAAAGTGCTGTGTTTTGGGGGAATTAACATTAAAAATAAATGGAACTCTGTAAGAAATATGTTTTCCCGTTCGTCAAAAAAACGACAGCATTAGACTTCTACGCCTGAACCTAAATGTTGACTGTATCGTAGCCAAAGAAGGACGTGACGTCATTTCCGTAACACTTCATCTTGGCGTAGTCAATGGAGCGACGTCGTTTCCCGCAAAAAAGTGGTATCAACATGAAATACCCCAAATTCCTATACATGAGCTATTTATCAAACATTGTTGCAAAAGGATAACTTTCTCATAAGGAGCAATTGTTCTTTTAGCGACAATCTTTCCCTAAATCGTCTGTTGCAAAGGCCTCAGAAACCGTCTCTAATAGGGAAAGGGTTAAGCAGAAATGTGACCCCTTACATCATTTGTTCCAGTCATATTGACTGGTTGAAAAAGGCAGTTGCCAGGTGGCATCAGCAAAGAGCTGATCTTTTTGCTTCTTTACCATAATGCAGGTGATCGATTTAGGATCATCTTGGCCATCATGTTTTAACCTCGTTCATTATAAATGTATTCCTTGATGTTCTGAAAGTCTTTACTTTATCATTTTCTGTTCGTAATAATAGACGACAGCAATACGAATTCCAAATATTTTTTGATAATGCACGAAACATGACATTAACATTATTATTGTCTAGTCAATTACTTATAAATCCTTTTTTATGGCCAAAGTATGCTCTTTAATTTTTGTTTATAACTATCTTGCGTTTTTTTCGTAAATAGGTAGTACCTATAGATATATTATTATTATTATCTGATCATACATACTATTAAATGTTTAGCAAGCATGTTGGCACGTGAGATAGCGCGCAGCACGAATCTCGTGCAGACACAAACCTCTGTCGGTGCAAAAAGATCCAGTAAAGTTCTCAGCTCTATTTCCACTTAAGACCGGTGATGGTATTGTAGATATTTGTGATTGATTGATTGGGGTTTAACGCCGTTTTCAACGAATTTTGTCAGTTCACCTACCTACGTATTTCTCACACCAGTACTCCACGCAATAGGCTTTCCAGACAACTGACTGCATTTCCATTGGCGGAAGACGAATGATTGTTGTCAAACGCCGTAAAGAATATTGGCCGATCTGGGATTCGAACTCACAACACCTGGATTGACAGCCAAAGTCACTACCGATGTATATATACACACACAACTACCTTTTACCCATGACCTATCCGCAGGCCTCGGTGGCCAAGTTAGGATTTTAATAAACTTTAAGTGCAGATACGATCGGACGCTTCTTGTATATCCATGTTTATAAGCAGCGTTAGAAAAACTAACCGTGTAGCGTAATCAGTACACCTGTGGAAAAGGAGCTGCCTACTTATCCGTTGAAAATGATCCATATCTATACTGCTTTACTGATCTAAATGGGGAATAGTGTGGAACCAGATCAGACTGCGCGAAAGCGTTGGCTTATCTTGATCCAAATTGGTCGCAAATATATTACGGTTGGTTTTGACAGAAGAATAGTAACGATTGAAATATTGTGGGTAAAGGAAAAATTACTCGTTTTCAAAAGCCATGTACTTTTAAATACATCAAAATACCGTTTGTATCAGGGAAATGAGTTAAGTCCCGTTCTATGTTGACGCGCCTGAGATCTCTCTTTGTATACGCCCCAATCTCTGGAGGCCCATTTTGACAATTATTTCATTTCATGGCGCATAATTAGCACTTAGGAACAATAACGTTTCAGGTAGAATATATATGGTTGATGAGTAACCGCGGCGCTTACTGTGTGTATGCCTGGTGCATTGAATACGTTAGACGCATCTACGAACAAACAGTGCCCTACGAAAAACATTCTTAAAATGCTTATCCTTTACGGACAGTGTTCTACCAGTTCACACTGCGCATCTGTCCTGTAAGTAAGTAAGTAAGTAAATTGTTTATTATTGTGACATGTGTTACAAAGCATTTATAATATACATTTATTCTTTAACAATTATTATTAACACCCGGCCCCATGGGCCTATAAGTCACCAAAACATATATATTTCATAATATCATACAAATATACAAGATATATATATACAAAAAAAGTGTGATCGGACGTGCAATTAGTCATTTTATTCGGTCGTATAAACAAATGTAGAAATCATTTAATAATAAATAATCAAATCCTGTATGATATGGCTCTGTAACATAACATAACATAACATAACATAACATAACACAACATAACATAACATAACATAACACAATATAACATAACAGAACATACCATAACATACACTTTATTCACCTAGTAATAGTTACACTATACATGGGGATCTGATAAAGAAATTCACTGTTTGGTGATTTAACATAAACATTGAATAGCAAATATGATAAAACAGATTGAATGTTGTAGTAATGATCTTTGTTATCGGGGGAATTCTCATCAGCATCATTCGTAAGCAATTTGAAAGAGATGCAAAATATATAAACATTTTCTTTCCTACAATGTTTTCAGTTTTCACAATTTTACGTTCTTATCAATAAATTCTTAAAAGAAAAGATCAATTCAAGAAACGTTTAACAAAATAAATACTTTGTTTTCATTTTGATATAAAAAACATTGATGCACAAGAGTATCTATATTGTAACGTGTGCTAAACTTAGGTTGATTTTTCCCGTAGCACATTAAAAAAAAATATATACCCGTTGCCAAGCGGTTTGCGTCGGTGATTTGGAAATGGACGTCCCGGGTTAAATCCCCTGTTTCGGCGGTCATGATGGAGTGCCCTTGGGTATGGCACATTCAGTCTTAGCCCAAAATGCTGGTGTGTCTTCCCGGGAATTATGAATAAGTGAACTGTCAACGTAATGGTATTGAAATAATGCGCGCCCCCCTGCAAATGTAACTGAGTCCATTTATAATCTTCACTATTAACCCTTTCCATCATATAGACGCTTTTCGACGCCTCTGTAGCAAACGACTTTTGAAAACATTCTGATAAAAGGAGAAATTGCTCAAAATTATCAATTTTTCCATTTACCACAACGTTTTCAACTTTCTTCAGTAATTTTACCTTCATTTGTAAGATTTTCCACTTTTTTGCCTTCAAGATTTCAAAGTCGTCTGCTGCAGATCTGTTGTATGTGGGAAAGGGATAACAAACTTCCAGAAGATCGTTTCTTCCATGACATGACATGGCTAATTTATCTTAATTGGATTGATTAAAAAAGAAAATGGCGAAAAGAACACTCTCTCATACGAATGAAATACCTCAATTTCATATTTGTATAGGTCCAGCATATTTTCAACACCGAAGATGTAATGGGGGAAATGGAACTAAAACAGAAAATCAGAAAAACGGAGAAAGCATTTACATTAGCATAATGTTTGAATTAATACCAAACAACGTAATTCGATAAATACAAAGGTATCTTCCGTCACAGTAATTAAACCCTTTCCCTCATATAGACACTTTCCGACGCCTCTGCAGCAGACGGCTTTTTGAAAACATAGTGACAAAAGAGGAAATTGCTCAAACCGAGCAATTTCTCCTCTTGCTACAATGTTTTCCACTTTTAGTCATAGGTTATCCATTCAATTAAAGAGATTTTCTATTTTTTGTCAAAATATGTTCAAAGTCGTCTGCTGCAGAATTGTCATATGAGGTAAAGTGTTAAGGGTTTTCACAAAGGGATCCCAAATGGGATTAAGTCTGCATGTTTACTCGCATAATTAACTCCGTGTATTGCGTGAGTCACGAGCCGCAGTAAGGAGCATTTCGACCTAAAAATAAACGAACTCCCTCCTAAAAACTCACTAGTCATACATCTGTTTTCAATGATATAATGAGTGAGTTGGCACGCAGGTACGAAACATTATAAAAACCTTTGCTGGAACTGTTGCTATTGTGATGTTAACCATTTTCCGGATACATACTGCACTTATCCACGCATCTGCAGCAGACGGTGTTTAAAAATAAATAAATAGCAATTTCTCCTTTTTCTACAAGGTTCATGTACAAGTATATTTAAAGCGTTTCTATAGTTTTGCCTGTTTGCTTATTTTTCTAACAGTCGTCTGCTGCAAATGTTGATGTATGTTGGACAGGGTCAACCATTTACCTGATACATACACATATTTTAACGCATCTGTAGCAGACGACATTTGAAAACATTGCAGCAGACTACATTTGAAAACAATGCAGCAGACGACATTTGAAAACATTGCAGCAGACGACATTTGAAAACATTGCAGCAGACGACATTTGAAAACAATACAGCAGACGACATTTGAAAACAATACATTTGAAAACAATACAGCAGACGAAATTTGAAAACAATACAGCAGACGGTAGTTAAAATTATTGTGAAAAAAGGGGTCATGTGAAAACATCTTGAGAAAAGGGGGCCATTGCTCTGAGCGAGGAAGTCATACCTTTCCCACAATGTTTTCCGAATTCTGTATCTTAACTAAAATTACTTATTTTTGTGTTGGTAAATGTTATACTCGCTTGGTATTACAAAGAAGAACGACTCTTATAATAATTAGCGTAACAGACAAACGTTTAACCCTTTCTTTCATATGTAAACTTTTTTCTGACACCTCTAAAGAAGACAGACGTTTGAAAACAGTGTGGAAAAAGTGGAAATTGCTCATAATGAGCAATTTTTCCCTTTGCCACAATGTTTTCAACTATATTCATGAATTATATACTCACATTAACAGATAGTTTCCATAGTTTTGTGCCCGGATGTGTTCAAAGTTGTCTGTTGCAGATATGCTGTGTGTGGGAAAAGGGTTGGCATGAAGACAAATTAGCCACGGTTATATCGCTGACAACAAACATGTTTCCAAGTACAATACGCCTTTTTTTCATTCCCACTGAGTCAAGGAATGCATTTCCCACATATAGACACAGTTTGCCGCATCTGCAGCAGGCAATTTGAAAAAAAGCAGAAACATGAAATTGCTCATAGAAAAAACCTTGACGAAGGTAACGTTTCACCATACTTTCGAGTGCAGTAAACCGAATGAAAAAATAGTCCGAGTTCGCGGTAATTTAAATTGAACAATTGATAATGCACTTTGAATTATTATAAAAGCTAGACTCCAGGATTTATTATTTCTTTATTTTACGCCGTTTTCAACACTTTTTCAGTTGCAAATGTATTATCACGGCGTTTCCTTGGTAAGTTACCAGTACTACTTATCAATTTATTCTGACACTAACGAGTTAGTCGTATTTATTTACTTATTTATGGGGTTTTACGCCGCTTTCAACATTATTTCAGTTATATCACCGCGACAGTTCACATATTCATGATACCTGGGTAAACAAACCAGTACTAGACTAAGATATGTGCCTTGCCCAAGGGCAGAGACCATGACCATAGTGCCGCGACTGGAGATCGAACCCGGGACACCCGGTTTCGAAATCCCCTACGCTAACCACTCGACCACAGCGGATTTCCCTGAGCGCCAAGGACAGCAGCCATTACTTCAATGTTTAATGTAGTTGGTATGACCCGGCCGGGGACCAAACTTTCAACCTCCCGCACACGAATTGGACACTCTACCTCTACACCATCGGATCGATGTCAATCATTAATCATTTGCGACCATTCATTGTAGATCCAGACCAACATGCGATGTTCCTGAATTGATCTGTATTGTTCCAAATGTTTTTAAATAAATATTCATGGAATTACTGACGAACGATGTAAACCTGGATCATGGACGACGGACGAGAGTCGGATATTTATGTATTGCCCCGGGTCTATTATTTGATGCGTCAGGGCGGGGGTTTCATGCGGATCCTTACAAATCGGACTTGATGTAACACGGGGTATGATGGAGGAAGTCCTAAGAACATATCGAACTCGTTTCATGCGTGTTCGGTATTCGCCCAACACGACGCATTGTTTCTCGAGCGATTGTTACCGAGCGTCCACGTTAACCCTAAAATCTGCAGCAGACGACTTCCAAATTATCAAGGCAAAAATAGGGAATATCTCTATAATTGAAAGTATGATTATTGTATAGATTTGAAAACATTGTGGCAAATGGAGAAATTGAGCAATTTTTCTATTTGCCACAATGTTTCCAAAAGTCGTCTGCTGCACAGGCGTCATAAAACGTATGTATGTGGGAAAGGGTGGACATATATCTTACTGATAAGCAGAGATGCAGAGATTTGTGTCAAGCCAGAGATGCAGAGATTTGTGTCAAGCCAGAGATGCAGAGATTTGTGTCAAGCCAGAGATGCAGAGATTTGTGTCAAGCCAGAGATGCAGAGATTTGTGTCAAGCCAGAGATGCAGAGATTTGTGTCAAGCCAGAGATGCAGAGATTTGTGTCAAGCCAGAGATGCAGAGATTTGTGTCAAGCCAGAGATGCAGAGATTTGTGTCAAGCCAGAGATGCAGAGATTTGTGTCAAGCCAGAGATGCAGAGATTTGTGTCAAGCCAGAGATGCAGAGATTTGTGTCAAGCCAGAGATGCAGAGATTTGTGTCAAGCCAGAGATGCAGAGATTTGTGTCAAGCCAGAGATGCAGAGATTTGTGTCAAGCCAGAGATGCAGAGATTTGTGTCAAGCCAGAGATGCAGAGATTTGTGTCAAGCCAGAGATGCAGAGATTTGTGTCAAGCCAGAGATGCAGAGATTTGTGTCAAGCCAGAGATGCAGAGATTTGTGTCAAACCAGAGATGCAGAGATTTGTGTCAATCCAGAGATGCAGAGATTTGTGTCAAGCCAGAGATGCAGAGATTTGTGTCAAGCCCAGTCCTTACATGCCAAATAATAAAATGTTGATTTTACTGGGGAATGTCTCATACAGTTAACCCTTCTTCAAGACAAGCAAAACATGAAAAGGTATCTGCGACAATCAACCGTCAGGCATTATAGCTACACTATTGATCATTCAGCGCAATTGTACAGTCTAATCCGGCTCTAAGATGCTTTGTAGAAACTTCTACGAAGCAGTATCTATTTAACTATTTAGCTGGAATGCGTATTTTTCCGCTACTGTAATAATTACGTAAATGTTGATTTTTCATGGAGCACAGGTAGGTATTTTTCTACTCCTGCAATAATTACGTAAATGTTGGTTTTTCATGGAGCACAGGCAGATCTTTTTCTACTCCTGCAATAATTACGTAAATGTTGGTTTTTCATGTAGCACAGGCAGATCTTTTTCTACTCCTGCAATAATTACGTAAATGTTGGTTTTTCATGGAGCACAGGTAGGTCTTTTTCTACTCCTGCAATAATTACGTAAATGTTGGTTTTTCATGGAGCACTGGCAGGTCGTTTTCTACTCCTGCAATAATTACGTAAATGTTGGTTTTTCATGGAGCACCGGCAGGTCTTTTTGCACTACTGTAATAATTACGTAAATGTTGGTTTTTCATGGAGCACCGGCAGGTCTTTTTCCACTCTTTTAATAATTACGTAAATGTTGGTTTTTCATGGAGCACTGGCTGGTCTTTTCCACTCCTGTAATAATTACGTAAATGTTGGTTTTTCATGGAGCACCGGCAGGTCTTTTTCCACTCTTTTAATAATTACGTAAATGTTGGTTTTTTCATGGAGCACTGGCTGGTCTTTTTCCACTCCCATAATAATTACGTAAATGTTGTTTTTTCATGGAGCATCGGCAGGTCTTTTTTCACTCCTGTAATAATTACGTAAATGTTGTTTTTTCTTGGAGCACCGGCAGGTATCTTTCCATTCCTGTAATCATTATGTAAATGTTGATTGAATTGATTTATGCACAGCTTGAATTAACATATAATGTCATGTCAGTCTTCATATTTTGCTACTCGTAATTTATTCGTAGAAAAAACAACCATGCTACATCATTATGCAATAATCTGTCAAAAACATGGGCAGTGATACGATTTACAGCAATCCAAATGGTTACAGTTTTCTTGCAATATCTAAGACTATGTACGATTTTGAACAAGTATCGGTGAAAATTGTAATATCACAAATGTAGTTTCATATCGGTCTGCGAATTGGGCAGCTCATATATTATTCGTTCAAAAACAACTGCTACATTATCATGCAATAAGTTGTCAAAAACCAATAGCAGTGGTACGATTTGTTGGGGGAGAATCCAGCAAGATAAGGGTTTCGTGCAATGTATAAGGATAGAGGAATTGCACATAGTGGGTGAATCAACCCGGATATGTAGGAATCTTCCAAAAAACTCACAACTCGAAACAAGCATATTTTTCATCTGTAATAAATGAAACATGTCATGCAAAAACTGTCATTCAGATTACTTGACGTTAATAGTATATGCTGTCAAATTCTTGTATGGTCAGTTTTCGATCATAACAGTTCTCAGGAGGGCGCTAAAGATGATTGCAAGACTAGATGTCAAACGGAAAAGACCCTGATCTAACTGCACTAAGACTGTAGTCTGATCTTGAACTTCGCTGATCGCAACAACTCGAAGGTCGATTTTCGCGGGACGTGCCCCCAAGATGATACAATCTGTGAGTACGTACACATTTTCCCGTCACAGGGAGATGAGGCTCGACTCTGGAAACCAAGGTAACCGTATCTTACAAGGGGGGCCCCTCCGCTGCACTAAGGGAATTCTGTAGTGTAACGGAACTTAAGACTAGCTGCAGAACGTTTCGTATACACAGCGTTACGTACCAGTCATGTTTTACATTTAGTTGACGATATCACTACTTCATTTATTCGATTGATTTATTGTTTCACGCCGTTTCCAACGTGTTTTCAGTTATATCACGGCGGTTCCTAGGTAAGTTACCAGCACTATACTGGTTCATTTATCCTGACACCGGTCAGTCATGCTGACCCCGCAACCATTTTTAAAGTCTTTGGTATAACCCGGCCGCGGATACGTCATTTATCGAAGTGAATTAGTAGAGATTACATTTTTAAGATAAGGACTCATTTAAAAATCTTGTATAGCTTTCCATTTGAATATGTATTCCTTTTAGAATTATTTTTTTCGGGTGTGTTTTTCTTATTTTAACAATAAGAATAACTTAAGCTGAAGGATACAGCTAGAAGTAAAGACATGACCGTATGTATGCGGATTGTTTTCTGAATATGTGAAGCAAGTTTCTGAGAGTTGGCCTTTAGAAAAGTCTACAAGGTGCTCGACTTTTGCAACTGACTAATCAAACATTATGATGAAGTAGCTAATTGATTTAATCTTCTTCAGTTGGACGGCCGAAAATGGTCAATTTTTCAGAAAGTTAACTTCCATAAGTATATCAAAGTTTAGAGTCGCAAAGTATTACACATCCGCTGTACACTTCCGATACCCGGTAGCGCAGTCAGTAGCGACGAGGGCTGTCAATCCAGGGGTAATATGTTCGAATCCCAGCTCGGCCAACAGTCTCTCCGAACGTTTACAAAAGTCACTGTCACTGTCATTTGTCTTCCACCAGTGGTCTAAGTCTATGTGGAAAAACAGCCAGTTGCTTGAAATTAACTGGTGTGAGAAAGCCAGGAATGAGTCGGTAAACTGGCCGCAGTGATATGACTGCATCTTTTTGGAAAACGGCGTTAAACCCCAATCAATCAACCGCTGTAAATCTCCATTAATAATGGCCGGATTTGAAAATGATCAAACAATTAAAAAAGAAGTAGGAAAGCAATGAATTTGCGTATTTAACTGTACACATACCGGTCT
Organism: Serripes groenlandicus; assembly: GCA_031761405.1. Lineage (NCBI taxonomy): Eukaryota > Metazoa > Mollusca > Bivalvia > Cardiida > Cardiidae > Serripes > Serripes groenlandicus. The sequence goes on from JASEVX010000012.1 coordinate 32,392,744, forward strand.
ATAAAGACTATATAACTGTAGTCTGCAGCAAAACGGGACAGGACCTTAGCCGATGTAGCAAATGGTAATACAATTTAGACTGATAAGATAATTAAATCTGGTTGAATCAACTGTTTTAGAATTGTACACCTGCAGACTTTGGTATTGCTATCTTAGTTTAAACTGATTTAATTCACTTCGTTTGTTCCCCGAGAAAACCCACAGTATGGACTCTGCGTAACGTATCGAACCAGATCAGCCTGCGCAGTCCGCGCAGGCTAATCCGGCACGACACATTCCGTCTCAATGAGAAAGAGGTATAGAGTAATGATTCTCGAAACAGAAAATCCACAGAAGACGAAAAGTGTTTGTCCGAGTTAGCCTGCGCGGCATGCTTAGGCGGATCCGGGTCGATACTTTACGCAGACTCCACAATGTTGGTTTTCTCGTAGAGCGGCTCATTATATTTATCACTGCCAGATTTTTAACCAATAGTTGTGTCGCCGAGCGTGTCTTGAGGTCTCCAAATCTAACCTGACCTTTTGATCACTATCTCGGTGCTCAAACATCTCTGAGACACTGGCTGCCACTTCTTTGCGACTTTGTCACATACTATTGTTTCAAATGTTTATCACTGTAGCCAGTCTATGAATATACTCACCAGGTGTTTCGGAATGAAGTAATTTGCACGTTCGGTAATGAATCCGGTGCTCGCGAGTCGAGTCGCTAGGAATGTAATCGTTTTACCAGGGCCCCCCTAAATGTCGCCCCGCCCCTCGAGAGAGTAATGTACAGTCACCCCCTGCTATATTTGTGTATTTGGATTGAAAACCTGGCAGGATAAAACGGAGATATAACGATTTAAACTCAAAATGCATCTGCGCGACGCCATACGAAAGCCGACCGTAGTATGTTGCGATATTATTGGAAACAGCGATTAGAGTGCATGTTTGTCAACACGGTATTTGGTCATGACATTTTGTAGAGACTTGGATCGTGGATGCGAGTACGAAAAGACGGCCGAACAGGGACGATCCTGGCTCTGAGTCGCATGCTGATCTTGATCCCCACTGGTCGAGAAGTCACGAAGATCGATATTCATCCGGAGTAACCTATTTAACACAATCAGAGGTTTAATGCGCAGAGGGACAGTATGATCTGGATCTTCACTGGTTTTACAAAGAACCGAAGGTCGATTTTCGTGCGGCGTGGCCCCAATATAACGCACGAATTTCGCTGATGAGTAAATCGGAGGCTTTCCTTTCGACCCCTTTATTATATTTCCAAGCTTAATATCGTCCCGTTTATTAGATGTACAGTTTATGACAGGCATGTACACGAGAATGAACAGTTCAATCTTGTCCTACACAATGTACCGGTACTTTGAATAGTATTTATTTGCAATATGACGACTCTTAAACATTCATTTTGGAACAAATTCAAAGACATCTCCAACTGTATGTAATATATTTTACATGTTAAGGGTAAAAAGGTGCAAAATTCCAGGGACGGGACGATACAGATGGTGAAAAGTTAAGCATTTCCTCCGGCATAATTGTTAGAGACTCTTTACAGAACGTTATTGTCAATACCTATATACAGGAATTCAACTGAATGCCCTTCTAATACTTAAAATATATTTACAAAGTAAAACTTTGCCGTATTCTATCTCTTAATTTGGAGACTATTCTCAATTTCAAATTACAATAAATAATTTCTGATCGGCTTTAACACAAATCGTTAAGCCAATTTAATTTTCAATTAATTTAAACATTGACTCAAAGCATGTCAAGTTATGAGTCCTTGTTATGTATTGTGAGTACTGGACTCGGGACTTACAGGTAACAGTAGTAGTAATAGTAGTAATTGCATCTCACATATGTACGCTCCGGGGCAAACCAAATTTTAAAGAATGAGCATTAGAAATGAATTATTACAAATATTTCTTCTCTCTGATGTACACACTTTCTTAAAGGGACTATATCACCGCTTTATCCATACATTGAATACGCTAAAATGATGATCATATTTGCATGCACGAAACTATACCAATCCGTGTTTTAATGTCTGCTTCATGTGGTTTATGGTAATAAACAACTAATACAACTAATAGAGTAAGAGTTTGCACAGTCGCAGCTACAAAGGTAATCGTACACATACTACCAAAGGAAAATAAAAAAAATGTGTTTTTAATTTCAATAAAAACTTGAAATACTTTTCGTAGAACTTTCGAAAATTGTGACTTCGGAACATATGGCATTTAAAAACAATTTCTTATTATCGACAGTTCACGTATTCATGTAAACAAACCAGTACTAGGCTAGAAAATGTGCCTTGCCCAAGGGCAATCCACCATGACCGTAGTGCCGCGACTGGGGATCGAACACGGGACAACTGGTTTCGAAATCCCCGACGCTAACCACTCGACCACGGCGGATTCCTACCTAAATACAATACAATTTCTCCAATGAAATACTATAAAGCATTACGAAACGTATTTTACTTGATAATCATGGGCGTCAGAGAATCAAGTCTATATTTGAGTGGCGCTCTGCGAGAAACTATCGCAATGCCGTAGTGACCACTTTAGATCCAGATCAGCCAATCCATCCACACATTATGATCTGGATGTGCACTCTTCGCTAATTAGTCACAGAAGATTTCAAGCAGTGTCCATTGCGTACTTGTCTTTTTCAATTTGCGTAGGACTGACGTTAAATGAACCGTCCCGCGAGAAAACCAACATTATGGACTCTGCGTAAAGTATCGACCCGGATCAGACTAAGCATGCCGCGCATGTTTACCCGGATAGACACTTTTCGCCTCCTGGGGATTTTCTGTTCCAGGAATCAATACTCTATACCTCTATTTCCCTTAAACGGAATGTGTTGGCCCGGATCAGTCTGCGCGGACTGCGCAGGCTGATCAGGGTCGATACATTACGCAGAGGCCATAATGTTGGTTTTCTCGCGGGACGACTCAAAGGTTGATTTTCCTAGAGCACCGGCGCTCATTTGATACTATTTAACAGTATGAAAGCTAGATAAATCATTTGATACTATTTAACAGTATGAAAGCTAGATAAATCATTTGATACTATTTAACAGTATGAAAGCTAGATAAATCATTTGATACTATTTAACAGTATGAAAGCTAGATAAATCATTTGATACTATTTAACAGTATGAAAGCTAGATAAATCATTTGATACTATTTAACAGTATGAAAGCTAGATAAATCATTTGATACTATTTAACAGTATGAAAGCTAGATAAATCATTTGATACTATTTAACAGTATGAAAGCTAGATAAATCATTTGATACTATTTAACAGTATGAAAGCTAGATAAATCATTTGATACTATTTAACAGTATGAAAGCTAGATAAATCATTTGATACTATTTAACAGTATGAAAGCTAGATAAATCATTTGATACTATTTAACAGTATGAAAGCTAGATAAATCACGCATTAAACCAGCCGTCATTCAAGTATTTTCTTTTTTAGGATAAACTGATAGAAGAATATACTTTTAACCCTTATCCTGCTATAAACGAATTTAAACAACACTTACCTACGCCTTATAGTGTTAGTCTTGACACTACAACTAGTTAACCCTTTCCCTCATATAGACGCGTTCTCACGCCTCTGCAGCAGACGGCTTTTTGAAAACTGGCACAGTGACAAAAGGAGAAATTGCACAAAACGTGCAATTTCTCCTTTTGCCACAATGTTTTCCACTTTTTGTCATAGGTTAATCATTCAATTATGGAGATTTTCTATTTTTTGATAAAATATGTTCAAAGTCGTCTGCTGCAGAAGTGCCGTATGAGGGAAAGGGTTAAGTAGTAAATCATGAGAAGTTAGCAGGATATAGCAGTTTAATCCTGGACTATTGTGTTTGTTACTATAGTTGATTCATAATTATTTAGTTCGGACTACAGGTTACAATACACCAAAAACAAAAATCCTTCTTTGTTTCCATGTAAATCGACCAGTTTCAGTCCTCAATTGTCACACTTTCTAAGCGTTTCTCATGTAGAACACCATATATCATTGAAAAGAGTTACCTAATAGCTTTAAAACAATCCAAAGAAAATTAAGGGTCATGCATTATGCAAGAAAGAACTCACCAGGCGAAAACGGTAACCGTCATTTTGGACCAAATCGAGCCCGGACAAAACCAGTGTTTAGCATTCTCTACTTTCACTTTCAAACAAGGTCAAAATACTAAAAGTGATCAAATCAATTATTTCCAGTGCATCCTATACACATTCACAATGCATTTAAACACAATGTCATATATATTCAATACATTCTGGTGATGATATACACTCATTTCTACGCAAACAATTTTTTTTTTTTACAGACTAAAGTACTGTAGATCAGCAAGTCCGTAATTTGACCTACATGTAATCTATCTATAAACATTTATTAGTCAAAACCACGGAACATAAAACCAGTTGCGTGAATTCGGTGGGATATAATTAACGATGACTCAATAGCAAATATATCCTAACAGTGAAATCATTACTCAATCTGACAACAAATATAACAAAAAATTGCATTGAGATTCGTCTACAATTCGCCTAAATTATTGTTAATCATACTTTATCTAGAGAATGCGTAGTTCTTCGAGGTAAATTATTGAAACAGACAGAAATAAAACATATCAGCTAAATAAGCAGCCACCCTGCCGATGCGCATAATTAACCTGTTGCTACACACAGCAAATCTGCAGTAGGCGACTTTGAAACTATCCAGTTTAACCCTTTCCCACATACAGAAAATCTGCAGCAGACGACTTCGAAAATGTCTACTCAAAATTATGGAAAGTCTCTATTATTTTAGGTATAATTATAGAAAAAAGTTGAAAACATTGTGGCAAAAGAGAAATTGCTCGTTTTGAGCAATTTTTCCTTTTGCCAAGATGTTTTCAAAAGTCGTCTGCTGCTGCAGATGCGTCTAAATGTGTCTATAGCTGGGAAAGGGTTAAATGTTTCTCTCTGTCCTGATGAAAGCGTAATTATTGAATAGTATTGAAAACATGATGGCAGCTGGAGACATTTTTTCATTATGACCAATGTCTCCTTTTACCACCACATTTTCAAAATTCGTCTTTGAAGATACGTCAAACTGCGTCTTGGTGTTGGAATGATTCAAAAGGAATAAGGACTTCATTTATTCTGAAGAACTTGAGGAACGTCAGAGCAAGATATGGAGGAGACGAGTCTGTTAACTCTTTCAGCGCCAAATTGTTTAAAGTATACTCTTCCATGTTTAAAACTGGGCGACTCCATTTCTCTTGTGACAGGGGTTTTGAATATTTTTATAACTAAAACTCAAGCAATGCTGATTTCAGGTGAGACAGCTCGTTACGAGCTGACTCACCTGAATCTGCATTGTTTGTAAAATCCTCAATATTGCCTTTGGCGCTGAAAGAGTTAAAAAAGGGATATCGTTGAGTTTTGTAAAACCATGTTTTCCGAATTCGTCTTTGCAGATACGCTAAATTGCGCCTTAGTGTTGGAAAAAGTTGGGAATAAAGACATTTATTCCGAAAATACTTAAGGCACGTTAGTGCAAGATATGAAGAGACGATTCCGTTAAAAAGGGACCTGCAATTTTATGATATCGTTGAGTTTTGTACTACCATGTTTTACAAATTCGTCTTTGCAGATACGTTAAACTGCGCCTTGGTGTTGGAAAGAGTTGGGAATAAAGACATTTATTCCGAAAATACTTGACCCACGTTAGTGCAATATATGAAGAGACGATTCCGTTAAAAAAGAGACCTTCCACTGAGTTTTGTTGACTTGTAAAATGGCAGAACGAAAGGTACAAACTTAGAAGAGCATTATGCTGGGTACATGTAGCATATTAGCTGAATGGCAGAACGACAATTGAGTTTGCGGGGTACCATCTTAGCACAACGTTCTCCTGGGTAGCAATGTAGAAGACTGACAGGGCGAGAACACGTTTTCATGGTTATTACCACATACGAAAGATGTTCTGCTGGGTTAAAATTGGCAAACATGGCAGGACGAGACTCTCGTTTGAACAGTCTGCCACTTTGTAAATTATCCTTAAATTGTGATCTACGTTTTTGCCAATCTGAGTGATTCTTCTACCAAACTGGATGTGATCCCTATTCTGTTATTTTCCCAGTTTTGTCACGAATAATGAATAGTATGTCATATCTATGCTCGATCAATCCGGTCTTTTTTGTTTTCAAATACTGCTTCAAATGGACTGAACCGCCTCGGTGGTGTAGTGGTAGAGCGTCCGCGGGAAGTGGCGGGTTCGATCCTCGGCCGGATCATACCACATATTTTAGAAATGCCCTCCTTGACGCTCAGGGTTGTGGGGTTAGCATTGCGACTGACTGAATGGTGTCAGAATAAATGGACCAGTAGTACAGGTAACTTACCCAGGAAACGCCGTGATATAACTGAAAACATGTTGAAAGAGGCGTAAAACAACAAATAATTCAAATTGACTGACTTACAATGATTTATGTTAAATCTCAATGTTATGTCGGTCTCAATGAATTGTATGTTATTTAGTATACTCACTCGTTCTTCCGAACGAATTTCGTTTTTATTTGATGTTCTTTAAATACATATTCATTAAAATGTTTGCTTCAGTATAAGATCAAGACGTTCTTTCACTGAAAACAAACAATGATGACAATTCCACGAATGAATTAGCTATGTTGGTCTGCAGGAATGGAAATACATTTGTATATCTCGAACTGACACTAAAAACCGAATTATTATGTTTATGGCATGATTTTATTATCTGATGGCATGTGGAGACTAGATACATATAATCAGTGAACTTAATAACACAGTTTATCAGGACATTATTACACTAGTTTTGGTTAAGTTATCTACTGAAAAGAATGTAATAGTAATAAACAAGTACTTCCTACCTGAAATATGTAATATTTTGATAGAAGAAATGCATTAGCATCCGTTATAAACACTGAAACTATCATCATCCCTGCTATTCACCACCTTTTTACCATGGTATGTATTATGCCTATACTGTCATAGCGACGCGGGATGTCAATCCAGGGGTTGTGAGTTCGAACCCCAGCTCGGCCAACATGCTTTTCAACGCTTGACAAAAGTCACTGTGACAATCATCATACGTCTTCCACCAATGAGCTAACAGTCTATGTGGAAAAGCAGCCAGTTGCTTGGCAAGTATGTTGAGTGGAGTACTGGTGAGTGAAAACCAAGAAACCAGGACATGAGTAGGTGTACTTGCCGCCGTGACATGACTGAAACATTGTTGAAAAAGGCATTAAACCACAATCAATCAATCAATCAATCAATCAATAGGAGCAGTGAACTTAAAAACACAGAGAGTTTATATGGACATAATTACACTTTTCTTTAAGTTATCCACTTGCACAAAACAAAAGGTACTCCCAACCTGAAATATATCCTATTTTGAAAGAAGAAATACATAAGCAACCGTTATAAACACTGAAACTACCATCAACGATGATATTCATCGACCTTTTTTCATGGCATGTCCAATGTCTACAGTCATAACTACGACATAACCCATTTATTTATCAATTTCGTAGACTTGATGTGATGAGATTAGTGCCAAAATGAAGAAGGGCAAGTTTTGTTGATCTCGGTTCCTAAGGACCCTCCGTCACGGGATAATATAAAGGCTTAACACTTTTCCACATATAGACGGTTTCTGGCGCCAAGTATGCAAACATCTTTTGAAAACATTGTGACAAATGGAGTAATTGCTCTAAACGAGCAATTTCTCCTTTTGCCTCAATATTTTCATATTTTTTTCCAGTCATTATACCTTCATTTATAGAGATTTTCTACAACTTTTGAAAACATTGTGACAAATGGAGAAATTGCTCTAAACGAGCAATTTCTCCTTTTGCCACAATATTTTCATATTTTTTCCCAGTAATTATACCTTCATTTATAGAGATTTTCTACATATTGCCCTAACTGTTGCGGTCTGCTGCAGATTTGTTGTATGTGGTAAATGGTTAACATATTTGACTAAATGTCGACCGACAAGCATACATTTCATAAGTGAAATGTTGTCGTAGACACTTTTAAACACCCGTCTATCATATATCTCAAGAAACGCAACTCACATAAATGACATAAGCCAGCGCATGTCGAAGAACTAGATATATGTCGCAGGAAAATAGACCTACCTTCTGGACTATTACAAATTCAGTGGTAGGCTAATGTCCCAGTTCTTAAAACTATTGGAGAAACTATTAACGATTTCTTTAACAGACGTTTTTTGAAAAGATCTAGGCAACATTTAACCCTTTCCCTCATAAGACGCTTTCTGACGCCTCTGCAGCAGACGGATTTATGAAAACATAGTGACAAAAGAAGAAATTGCTCAAAACGAGCAATTTCTCCTTTTGACACAATGTTTTCCAATGTTTTCCACTTTTTTCCATTCAATTATAGAGATTTTCTATTTTTTTTTACAAAATACGTTCAAAGTCGTCTGATGAGGGAAAGGGTTAAAGAAAAATCTTGCATGGAGTTTGAAAACATCGTGGAAGAAGGGGAAATTGCTCATTTTGAAGATGAGCCGAAATTCGTCTTCATCTAGGAAAGTGTTAATGTGCTATGTACTCACTATAAACATTATAAGTCTCAATTGAATACAGAAATACATCTATAAAGTATCTTATAGACATGTCGTTTAACCATAAAATTGTTTTATCCAAATTTCGTTGCCCTAATCATAGGTCTAAAATTGAGACTAGTCGCTATAGCAAAATTACTCGGGGGAAAAAAGGATATGTTTGTTCTGTTTACACAAATTGAATCATAACATTACTGAATGTAAAAATCATGTATTTTTCCAGTGTGAAAAGTTCCACGAAATAAGACAGCATTTCCTTTTCACCTGGTATACATTTTGTTCTAACATTACTAGTTTCCACAGCTTACTACAATCTAAGAACCCTTTGCTAATTAGAAAAATAGCACACTTCGTATACATGCGGCCCGAGCCCCGGTAGCTCAGTCGGTAGCGACGCGGGCTGTCAATCCAGGGATTGTGAGTTCAAATCCCGGCTCGGCCAACTTTCTTCCCGACGATTGACAAAAGTCAATGCGACATGCGTCATTTGTCGACTCCACCAATGGGCTAAGTCTATGTGGAAAAGCCTAGCAGGTGCCTTGGGAAGATTGTCTGTGTGGAGTACTGGGTGTGAGCAATAACCAGGAAATGCATGAGTGTTGAACTGGGCCGCCGTGATATAACGTGAGAAGATTGTTATAAAGGCGGGCGTTATAACACCAATCAATCAATGCTATCGTATACATGCTTGTTTAGGGGCACTTTCAGAACGTAATAGATGTATAAATATTATGTTACGTATTATGGGCCGGTGGCCTAAGTACTTTTAAATAAAGATTTGTCATTGTCATGTCATTCGCCATTAGCAGATACATACTTTTCTATGTCGTTTTGAATACATTATATTCGGTCGGAATGTAATTATGCTTATGTCGGGTAATCGTTTTGTACTAGTAATGGGTGACAGAACGCCTACCCATTGTACCAACCCATTATCCTGTTGAATGTCATCATCTTTTTTTTTTCTGGCATTTTAGTAATTGTTAACTCTTTCAGCGCCGACTTGTTTAAAGTAAACTCTTCCATGTTCAAAATCGGGCGTCTCAATTTCTCTTGCAATAAGGGCTTTGTAATATTATATAACTTGAAGGCAAACAATGCTGATTCCAGGTGAGACAGCTCGTCACGAGCTGACTCACCTGAATCTGGATTGTTTGCAAAAACCTCAATATTGCCTTTGGCGCTGAAAGAGTTAAACGGTTTTAGCGTTTCTGTGAATCCGTTTTCAGATGTGGATTTTAAGCATTCGCCATACTTATACAATAAAAGCTTTATTCTTAATGGAAAACTACATTTCATTGCACTTTTTACGGACTTAAAAGACTGTGCAATTTAACGGCATCCGTTATACACAGAACATTCCTTAAGAATTTAAGCAGAACTTTAAATATGAGGCATAGATATGTTGTTTTTATAAGTATTTGCGATCTTACCCTTACCGTTTGCTAAGGGAACTTAGAAGGATCGTCTCAATGCGACAATCATTGTGAGTATCCACTACCTTACTTTAATCTAGTCTTACATTTGAAATAAAGATGGAAACTCCTTCTTATCTTCTAGCACTCATACAAATCGATAGAAATAATTAAAAGGTAATACTGGGCATCCCCTTTTCAACAAGGCAAGCAATTAAACAAAACGTTGAAATGGCTGCAGAAAAGTGTTCGAAGTGTCTATATTCTCCTGCAATTCGTGGCGCACACGTACTTTCTTGTGAATACGCACAACATATAACCTAATTGAGTTAAAAACCAACAGATATTTGGGGTAATTCGTTTTACCTCCTCCCTCTCCATGCCATAGAATTCAACCACTCATAAAACAATGTATTAACGTATTAACTCTTTCAGCGCCAAAGGCAATATTGAGGTTTTTGCAAACAATACTGATTCAGATGAGTCGGCTCGTAACGAGCTGTCTCACCTGAAATCAGCATTGATTGCTTTACAGTTATCCAAATAGTTCAAAACTCTTATAACGTATGAAATAGAGTCGCCCGACTTTGAACATGTAGGAGTCTACTTTAAACAATTCGGCTCTGAAATAGTTAATCTGCCTGTGTTGAAGTGTAAAAGTGGTCTAGGACCAAGTGTCGCGTACCTACATTATGTATATTGTCTAGGCATTTGAATTCAATCACTCATAACACGTATTAGCTGCCAAGTCTTAATTTGTTGAAGTGTAAAAGTTGTCTAGGACCAAGTGTCGCGTACATACATTATTTCTTGTCTAGGCATTTGAATTCAATCACTCATAAGATGAACGGAGTGAGCTGTCAACAAACGGTTGTTTTCGAAATAGCTATATTAACAAGGACCAAATGCCGTGTATATATATATACACACACATTTTGATTTACCAACAACATAGGCTTAAATATACTTAACCCTTTCCCCCATATAGACGCTTTCTGACGCCTTTGCAGCAGACATATTTTTGAAAACATAGTGACAAAAGAAGAAATTGCTCAACACGAGCAATTTCTCCTTTTGCCACAATGTTTTTCACTTTAAGTCATAGGTAATCCATTCTATTATAGAGATTTTCCATTTTTTGACAAAATATGTTCAAAGTTGTCTGCTGCATAATTGTCGTATGAGGGAAAGGGTTAAATAAGAGATATAAAAAGGGAAAATGCTGCTGACGACTTTGATATCAGTCTTTAAAATAAAAAGCTGTATAAAACCTTTCTTTTGCAATATCTCTATTTACTAGGACATACAAAAGGCGTCTTAATACAATAATCAGTTTGATTACCAACAGCCTAAGATATAACTGAGTCAGATTCAATAATTAGTGGGTAAAAACGTTATTTCTACTTATTCAACAACGGATTGTTAATTTTGCGAAGTGTCTGTATTGTCTAAACCCCGGTGCCGTGTACATACAAACGTTTGAGTACCCACAACATAGGATTTAATGGAACAAAATAAATAAGTAATGGGTAAGAACGTTCATCTCGTTTTTTTATCTAGGCCCTCTGAGTGCAAGCACCCATACAAAAGCGAGTGGCTGCCAAAAACCTTAATTTTTCGAAGTGTCTATATTCTCTGGGGCCCGTGCCGTGTACGCGCTCTCACAGGCGACAGGTAAAACACACGAGAGTGGGGGAGTGCGGGTTTGTTTTTGTTTAAAAAATGTTATGATGATGTATGGAGGGTACGAGATATTTGGACTTTAACTGTTTATTTATTTTATTTTCAATAGAAGACTGTATTGTTGGAACAGGAGTGATATAGGTAAATTTGGATTTTTCTTAATTTTCTTTTCTTTTCTTATTCACATGTTACATTAACCCTTTCCCTCATACAACAATTCTGCAGCAGACGACTTTGAACATATTTTGTCAAAAAATAGAAAATCTCTTTAATTGAATGGATAACCTATGACTAAAAGTGGAAAACATTGTGGCAAAAGGAGAAATTGCTCGTTTTGAGCAATTTCTTCTTTTGTCACTATGTTTTCAAAAAGCCGTCTGCTGCAGAGGCGTCAGAAAGCGTCTATATGAGGCAAAGGGTTAAACTACGGAATGTATGAAGGCATTTGGACTTTAACTGTGAAGTATGTTTCTTGTATAGTTTCCATAAAAATATATAATATGTTGTGTATATCTGTTTGAATTAATTCAATAATACAATATAAATGGGTTCCAAAGAATTGGCATTGAATTATGAAGAAAGCATTAAATTTATGTTTGTGATAATAGTATATTCTGGGAAAAGGAACCTTGGTGTTAGCCGGACACTTTCTAAAATGTGACTCAATATTGTACGTAGACTTGTATCATGAAATAACCATTTAATTGTTGTGACATTCTTATAGTGGTTTGATTTGAAAATATCTTGGGAAAAGGAAATAACTGGAATAAAAGGAACATATCTGAAAAAAGAAGAAAATATAGTCTCAATACAGAAGTGAAAATCAAGTTTTCCTTTTTCCAACACTGTTTTCAGAAAGTCACATAATGAGGACAGATATACACAAACCAGACTGTCACGAACAAGGTTTTACCTATCTAACAAAGTTCATCCATATTTAACCCTTTTGCTGCCAAAGGCAATTAAAGGCTTTTGCAAACAGTGCAACGACAGGTCAGACAGCTCGTAACGAGCTGTATCTCCTGAAATCTGCATTATTTGCAACTTAGACATTCAATTTTACAAAATTTCCTGTTGGACGAAAAATGGAGTTGTCCAATTTTTAACAAATTCGGCTGTGAAAGAGTTTTAAAACACCAACAACATAGAATATATTTCAGGAAAATGAATAATAGTTAATAAAAAATATCAAAAAGAAAGTGCATTTTACAAAAGTACATAAAACCCCAAAACACGAAACAAATGTTTAACCTTGACCTCCGAGGAATTTTAATTGATTTGAAAATATTTCTTCTACATGAAAATATAAGATCGATGGATTATGTTTGATATAGTGGTTTTACATGAAAAAGGAAGTTGTTATAATATAAGAAAGTAAGTAACTCAAATAGCGTACGTTAGAATTGTACTTTTTTTTATTTATTTATTTCTCACCTGTTTTACCCTTTCCCACATGCAGACATGTTTTGACGCATCTACAGCAGATTTTGTAAAAATACCGGGATAAAAGGAAAACGTACTCATAATGATCAAGTTCTGCTTTTGTCCCAATGTTTTAGTAATACAATATTCAATGAATACACTTTCATTTGTATATTAGTTCTAAACTTCGGCTAGATGTTTTCAAAAGTCGTCTACTCAAGATGTCTGTGTCTGTTGGGCGAGTGTTAACTATCACATCAGCCTGTTCTTTTCACTGCAATAGTTCCCTTCTTGCTTTACCGCCCCGGCGGCGATGAGGTAGAGCGTCCGCATCGGGTGCGAGAGGTCGCGGGTTCGATCCCAGACCGGGCCATACCAAAGTCTATAACAATGGTAGTAATGACTGCCCTCTTCGGCGCTCAGGGTTCCGGGGTTGGCATAACGACTGACTGGCGGGTGTGCGGAGTAATGGACAAGTAACTTACCCATATAACTGAACATTTGTTGAACGCGGCGTAACTCACAAATAATGAATACAAATCACGTGACATGCAGAAGCTACGTCTATGGCTCTGCTAAGTGTAGGCGTAACGTGATGACTCTTCTTAGACCGTGCGAAGAACTCTTTTTAATACAACAATCCTGCAGCAGACGACTTTGAACGTATTTTGTCAAAACATAGAAAATCTCCATAATTGAATGGATAACCTATGACTAAAAGTGGAACACATTGTGTCAAAAGGAGAAATTGCACGTTTGGTGCAGAGGCGTCAGAAAGCGTCTATATGAGGGAAAGGGTTAAAACCCTTTCTCACATACAACACATCTGCAGTGGGCGGCCTTGAAAACATATAGGCACACATATGGAAACTCTCTTTAAACACAAGTTTAATTATTGAATAGAGTTGGAAACATTGTGGCCAAAGGAGAAAAAAAAAACCTGCTGCAGAGGAATCAGAAATCGTCTATGTGTGGGAAATGTTTAAAGATACACCACGACCGTCCTTTCATTAATACTACTCGAATATAATGACGACTTTTAAAAAATGTGATGTACAAGTGTCCAGAATAATTGGACATTAAATAAACTTTTGATTTAATGTGAACATGTTTATGAAGAAAGGGAGGGTAATATTAGAGCTTTTGAAGCGAAATATACTAAATGTGACTACGTTCAGGAGTATGAGAAACGGAATGTACTCAAAGAGACATTGTCCAGGTAAATGGGAAATGAAGTCTGTGTTCAGGTTTATGGGCAATATAATATAATGACATGAGACTGGGGAATATGTTTATGATAAACGATTTTTACTTCAAAAAGACAGTGCTCATGTTTATGAGAAATATTACGTACTAAAAGAGACTGTTCATGTTTATATGAAAAGTTACGTTATACAACGAGACTGTCCATGTTTATGAGAAATGTAACGTTATAAAAAGAGACAGTCCATGTCTACAAGAAAGGATAAGTACTAAACGAGACTGTTCATGTTTATGACAAAGGTTACGTACTAAAAGGAGACTGTCCATAACTACCAGAAATGTAAAATACTAAAAAGTGACTGTTTATATTTATGGGAAATGTTACGTAATAAAAAGAGACTGTCCATGTCTACAGGAAAGGATAAGTACTAACAGAGACTGTTCATGTTTATGGAAAAGAGTTACGTACTAAAAGGAGACTCTCCATAACTATCAGAAAGGTTAATTACTAAAAATAGACTGTTTATTTTTGTGACAAAGGTGACGTACTAAAGAAAGATTATGTCCATCTCTATTAGAAAGGTTAAGTACTTAAAGAGATTGTTCATGTTTATGACAAAGGTTACGTACTAAAAGCGAACTATCCATGTCTAACATAGATTAAAAGTACTAATATAGACTGTTCATGTTTATGAGAAAGGTTACGTACTTACAAAGAGTATGTCCACCTTCATCATAAAGGTTGATTACTAAAAGAGACCGTTCATGTTTATGAGAAAGCTTACGTACTAAAATATGAGAATGTGGTACGGTAAATGAGAATTTCAAGTACTAAAATTGTCAGGATTGTGAAAAACGGAATGTACTAAATTTAATCACTGCTCATGTTTAGAAGAAACGTTATCTTCTAAATTGAGACTACATGTTTATGAAAATACATTTAATTAAGACTGCACACGTTTATGAAAAATGTAGAACACTGAATTGATACTGTGCACAGGTTAACGGAAAATGCAACGCACTACTGACTGCGGGGATCATAAGAAATGTGATTATGACTAAATTGAAACATATACAAATGTAATGCAATGTCTTGAGCCTATGCACATGTTTATTCGAAATTGCATGTACTAAATTGAGGTAGAATCTACATGTAGCTTGATGACTGTCTGAAAGATGGATTTTGCCATGGATTCGATACTTGCAATTCATTAACTTTCCAGAGCAGAGCTAATTAGACCCAACTATTGTCAAAGAGCTGAGAGGTTTGAGCTAATTATATATAATTGTTTTAAGCTTTTTGTTATACTCCTTTGTGCATAGGAGAATGATTCACTCGGTCATTTGTCCATTGTGCAAGCTAACCCTTATCCCGCTGTATGCGAGTATATAAACACGTGTGTTTTATCTTATCCACACGCCTATATATATAAACAGTATACGTGGTAAGGTTGTCAGTTGATTTGAAGAACAAGATTGTAAGTGGTCAGGGGCGCAGCTTTGCAATAATCAATGTGTAGGCCGTCTCGTGAGAAAATCAACATTGCGTACAGTATCGACCCGGATCAGCCTAAGCATGCCACACAGGCCTACCCGGATAGACACTTTTCGCCTGCTGTGGCTTTTCTGTTTCAGGAATAACTTCCCTTATACATATATCCCCCTAAGACGGAATGTGTCGGCCGGATCAGTATAAGGATACATTACGCAGATGTATATCGCCGCAGCTGCATTTTGGGGCATTTTGAGAAAAAATGTGTAGGCACGTGCCTACAGTGCCTAAAGGGAGCTACGCCCCTGGTCGTTACCAAAATCAGAAATGCTCTTAAAGATTTCCACAATTTTACACATTACCATATGCCAAGGTTTAGGTTGTTTGGCATGTCTTTATTTGTTTCCCTGATTTTGGTAATTATAAACAAGGACAATTTGAAGGTTGTTTTCTTGTTCGAACATAGCTAATTATTGTCCGGGGAGTCAATCATACCTCAAAATTACCCAAAACATGGATTATATTGAGTGTATACTATACAGACAGATAGTAATTAGTGGTAAAATTATACTTGAGCCACGTCGAAGAGAGGGTTCTTATACTCTATGCTCATAAATATCCATGAGCTTCCTTAGCCTCGGTTTCAAAAGACATGAATATGCGTAAGGAAATTAATTAAAGGATATATTAATAAATCGTGAATATAACACAGTCAGGTATTTTAAAGGTTGCTTGTAATTCATTTATTAGTTAAAAGGATTCCACATTTCCTTTATTAAAAGCTTTTAAATATGTATATGACAATTAACAGGAGGCTAATGTTCGCATTAAGAAGCGTACGAGATACTAAGTCGTGCGAACAAGATTCTATCTCTCGCGCACGAGATAAAAAATAAAACGTATGTATATGTAGTTTATAAAAATGTGTGTGTCCCTTTAGAGCTGCCGTAAGTACGGCCGTGATTTAACATTTTAAAGATTATTTTCGCTCATGGAACATGATCCGTTTTATGTATCGACTACGTAGCTAGTTACATGAAAGTGAGCAGTTTGACTTACAAACACATCTCTATCGATAGTTCAACTTATACACGTATACATACTTAAACATAGCTTTAAATTACTGAATAATTCATTACATTACACATACAGCGAGGATTTATAGAAATATCCCGGGATGTCAAAAGTCAAATTTCCAGTGAAAAATAATTCCAATGGGATGTTGTCAGTTGCCCGGATGATATGAAAGTACGTCACCTATATTACGTCACACTACATATATGTGGTATGGCTTGGCGTGAAAGGGTTGTAACTAAAAACCTATTTTGAAAACCCTGGTTTAGGAGCAATTTTGACCCTTTTGTAAACAATGCAAATTTATGTGCCATTGCTCAGAACGAGCAATGGCACCTAAATTTCCATTGTTTACCAAGAAAAATGATTTAACGCTTAAAAAAGACTTTATGGCGAGGTGATTAACCTTGGTAAAAAAATAACAATTTCAGTTACAACCGTTTCACGCCAAGCCCTCGATATGCGGTATGAAAGCGTCATAGACAGCTAGCTTTACCAAAATATAACGTCAATTACAAAGTATGACTTGAATTGTAATCTATCGTAAACGTAGCATAAAACATATAAATTATTGACCATTTATAATTATTATAATGATGATAAAGTCTTTATTTAGAGAGGACACTCATTTGACATAGTCCATGTATGCAAGTCAATCTTCCATGAGGGCTGCAAACAAAAACTAAATGAAACATGAACAAACGTGTGTTACATATGAACAAACGTGTGTTACATATGAACAACTCAATATTACATTTAAACATACATACATAAATATGAAATTTAAATTGTTATATATGTCGATTACTGTATAGTAGAACAGCCACAGATCGAAATATTTTGTTAATATTCATGAAATACATTTTGAACGTTTATTACGAGAATTCTGATCCCACGTGATTTAACCCGCCAATAACGAACTCGTGCAGACGCACTCGCTTGTAACATGGGTATAAATATCACTTGGTATAACATTTCAATGGTAAAGAAACTCAATAGCCAACATAGAACAAAATTGCATTCCAAAACCTTAACTGTATTTCTTCAAGATCAGAGACTTTGATGGGATTCAGGCATATTTAGTCGACACCTAAACATATTTTAAATACTCCGATGTAATGGGAAACATTCCCCAGAATGAATTTAAAACGCATAAAATTGATATCTTAACTAAGGGCACTTCTACCGTTATCGAAACGGTGGGGTTTAAGTTTAAGCCACGCCCTACGAAAATCTCCGATTTGATATTGTAAACAGATAATTTATATTGTTCAAAATATATTTCTTATCACATAAGGAATCCGCCGTGGTCGAGTGGTTAGCGTAGGCGATTTGAAACAGGGCGTCCCGGGTTCGATAACTACACGCAGCACGACGGTCATGGTGGAGTGCCCTTGGGCTAGACACAATTTCCAGCCTAGTACTGGTTTGTTTACCCAGGGATCATAAATAGGTTACTGTCGCCCCGATATAACTGGAATAATGTTGAAAATGGCGTAAAACCCCAATAAAACAAATCACACTGCTCGGCGACACAGATTGATCTCGGGGAATGTATCCTAGTCTGAAAATCCAAAAGATCCGCTTTACTGTGGTTCGGCACATTTTGGTCTATTATCAGATCGAAACTTTAGTTTTATTGGGCTACAGGTAACGATTATATGGTATGTTATGATTCATTTCATATAGGCCGTGATACGTAGGTTTCATTCTAGACATTTTTAGATAATAGATCACAGGTCAGCTGAGCCAAACACTTGATTTGATCTATTGGGATCACTATTTGACCGGCTTCTATCGTCTGTCCGTCCTGGTGAGAGAGTACTTGTAGGGTTTCCTTTTTTTCTAAACACTTAGATAAATATTTTGTTTGTTTGTTTTATAACGGGTATCTTATTTGCATATTAATGCTATTCATTCCGTAAGTATTCCCCTTTTACGGAATGAATAGCATTAATATGCAAATAAGATACCCACAAGTTTGAAACAAAAGAAATAACCCCACAAATACACTTCATGAGTACGTCCGTCCGTCGTTTACATTCAGCTTAATATAATCCGCCCAGTCAATCAGACTCCCGTTGTGTGCATGATTTTTAGATATCATTATGAATGATGCATTGGTATCAGGATAGACTTACCAGCAAGGCTTGAACTGAAGTCAGGAATCCTTGGGATATAACTACTTATAAATGAAATTTATGTAAAATGTGGCGTTTAACCACCCGGTACGATCGAGGTTATGCTATTGAATAGGTATTGGGTTTACGGGTTAACCTAGTCAGTATACATGATAACACCGTAAACATAGGTCTTATTAAATAGGATAACACTAGTTGCATCCGGTGGATTAACAGCATTAAAAGAAATCTAGGTACTTTTCAGCAAGAATGGATTTCTTTGATAATGCAAACAGAATGAACTTCTCACAATTTCTACAATTCTCCATTTCTATCTTTATAAACGTACACATAAAACAAAACAAAAAATCTCAGATCTAGGGAGAACGCCCTTTCAACGTTACACGCTTTAGAATGGATATCTATAACAGAAACTTCTTCACTTAAAACTTCTATGTTTTGATTAATTGAAACGTCAGGATAGGGTTTTTAATGTGGAGTCCAACTTTTGCTTGAAAAGATTTTACGTAGGATGACATTATAATTGCTCGCCATCATTCATGCATTTTCAGTTCTTATTAATCATGCATCTTCAGTTCTCATTCACCATGCATAGATAACCTGCCATACTAAAAAATACACGATACGCTGAGATTTATATCAAACCCTTACGTGTTATGTCAAATAACCAGAAACTCAGGCTCCAGGCTCGTATAAAATATGTATTGTATCTGTTATCTTTGATGATAAATTCTGTATCATATATGAGCCGTTCCACGAGAAAAACCAACATTGTAGACCCTGCGTATAGTTTCGATCCGGATCAGCCTAAACATGCCACACAAGCTAACTCGAACATACACTGTCGCCTCCTGTGGTCTTTCTGTTTCAGGAATCATTACTGTATACCTCTATCAACCTGACAGGGGCGTAGTTTTGCAATAATCAATGTGTAGGCCGTCTCGTGAGAAAATCAACATTCTGGACTCTGCGTAAAGTATCGACCCGGATCAGACTAAGCATGCCACATAGGCCTACCCGGATAGACACTTTTCGCCTCCTGTGGATTTTTTGTTTCAGGAATAACTACTCTATACATCTATCCCCTGAGACGGAATGTGTTGGCCGGCTCAGTCTGCGCGGACAGCGGAGGCTGATCTGGTCGATACATTACGCAGATGTCTATAGCCGCAGCTGCATTTTGGGGCATTTTGAGAACAAAATGTGTAGGCACGTGCCTACAGTGCCTAAAGGGAGCTACGCCCCTGCCTGAGACGGAATGTTTCGGCCCGGATTAGCTGGGTCGATATATTACTCAGGGTCCATAATGTTGCTTTTTCTCTGAACGGCCCATATTAAAGGGACTGAACACCATAATGGTCCAAAATCGTTATATTTTATACTTATTCTAATTAATCCAAAATACGTCTATATATATGTAACGGAATGTTGTAGAAGGTCGTACAAGTCTTGTTTTTCATTATTTCATAGGAAATAAGCAGTTAAAAAAACGTCCGCTCCGTGTTTTCCCGTTTAAAAAATACCGTGGAATTTCCTCTTGCTCATTTGAATTTGTGGATTCAATTCGGCATTCTCTAACACTATCGACTCATTACATGTATGCGTGAGTGTAAGGAACAACAACTCTGGGAAGGAGATTGTCAATTCGGTTGTAGTGATAACGTGATAAATATACAGCGATATTTTTAGATTTACTGGGTTACTAACCCAGTAGATTTTACAATGCAAAATAACGAAAAATCTCCGCAATATTAATAGTGTGCATATATTGTAGTACATCAGTCAGCAAATCTCAATGCCTTACATGCAAAAACATCAAGGTAATACCTTTTTTTAATAATTTTCTTTTTTGTTTTTCGCTTTTTTCTCATATGGGATTCAGTCCCTTTAACTCTGAACATATATCGTTTTTGCTCATACTTTTTTTTTCAACTTCTTAATCATGCCAAGTTTTTGTATCCCAGACGGTAGTGACATTACATATCAAGAACAAACTGCACGCTCGTACGAGCTTAATCCCAAGTTAACACAATTAGCCCTTTTCCCCATTCGAGCAGCGATCTGAGCAAAAAAAAGTCGAACGGTCATTGCGACCAGACTGGCATACGTCTGACGGGCCATGCACTATTCGCCATTTAAGCATGCCGAGCCCCGGTAGCTCAGTCGGTAGCGACACGGGCTGTCAATCCAGTGGTTATGAGTTCGAATCCCGGCTCGGCCAACTTTTTTTCTGACGTTTGACAAAAGTCAATGCGACATGCGTCATTCGTCTTACACCAATGGGCTAAGTCTATGTGGAATAGCAGCCAGTTGCTTGTCAAGATTGTTGTGTGGAATACGTGTGTGAGAAAACCAGGAAATACATGAGTAGGTGAACTGGCCGCCGTGATATGACTGAGAAAATGTTAAAAACGGCGCTAAACCCCAATCAATCAACCATTTTTTAAAAGCATAGAATATGTTATGCAGTATCGAATTTCATACTTATCTTACCTTCAATTAGCATGCTTATACAGACAGGCATTGTTTCATAACTGTAAACAATATGTTAATGTTGATTTTCGTGGAGCACCTCGCTTGCATCGATACTTAACCCTTTCCCACATACAACAAATCTTCAGCAGACGACTTTAACCCTTTCGCACATGCAACAAATCTCAAGCAGACCACTTTGAATACAACTTGGCAAAACGATGGAAAATCTCTATAAATAAACGTACAATTATTGAATAGAGTTGGAAACATTGTGGCAAATGGAGAAAATGTTCATTATGAGAAATTTCTCCATTTGCCACAATGTTTTCAATACTGGTCTGGTGCGGATAGGTAAAAAAACCCAAAGAGCGTCTGTATTTGAGAAAGGGTTAACAAAAATACTCAATAAGCAGAAAAACAAATTAAGATAGATATACATCAGTATTGTTCTGTTGATGTGAAATGACAGGGCGGGCCTTGGAATGCATTCCTATATAACATTGTTTTGGTAAGACAAATTTAACAAAGACCATATAATCGCTCGTATTTAATGCGTGTATTTTTGTGCGAATACCGGCAATGACGATTGTCCCAGTAAAAAGCCTATCTCACCCTCTACCCTAAAGACAGATCGATATGCAAAGATTGATTGGGGTTTAACGCCGTTTATAACCATTTTTCAGTCATATCACTGCAGCCAGTTCACCTACTCATGTGTTTCCTGACTTTCTTACACCAGTACCCCACACAACATACTTTCCAAGCAACTGGCTGCTTTTACACATAGACTGATGAACATTTGGAAGACGAATGACGCTTGTCAGAGTGACTTTTGTCAAACGTCAGAAAGAATGTTGGCCGAGCTGAGATTCGAATTCACAACCCCTGGATGATTGAAAGCACGCGTCGCTACCGACTGAGCTACTGGGACTCGGTAAAACATTCAGGAAAGATAGAATAGTAAATACATTTGTATTTAACCCTTTCCCTGATATAGACGCTTTCTGATGCCTCTGCAGCAGACGGCTTTTTGAAAACATAGTGACAAAAGAAGAAATTGCACAAAACGTGCAATTTATCCTTTTGCCATTATGTTTTCCACTTTTTGTCATAGGTTATCCATTCAATTATATAGATTTTCTATTTGGTGACAAAATATATTCAAAGTCATCTGCTGCATAATTGT
The DNA here is from genome assembly GCA_031761405.1 of Serripes groenlandicus. Lineage (NCBI taxonomy): Eukaryota > Metazoa > Mollusca > Bivalvia > Cardiida > Cardiidae > Serripes > Serripes groenlandicus. The sequence goes on from JASEVX010000012.1 coordinate 32,415,477, forward strand.
CGTTAAAGGGTTAACCGATGTAGGTAGAGGGAACCATTCAGGAAAGATAGAATGGTAAATGTTTAACCGATGCGGGTAGAGGGAACCATTCAGGAAAGATAGAATGGTAAATGTTTAACCGATGTGGGTAGAGGGAACCATTCAGGAAAGATAGAATGGTAAATGTTTCACCGATGTGCGTAGAGGGAACCATTCAGGAAAGATAGAATGGTAAATGTTTAACCGATGTGGGTAGAGGGAACCATTCAGGAAAGATAGAATGGTAAATGTTTAACCGATGTGGGTAGAGGGAACCATTCAGGAAAGATAGAATGGTAAATGTTTAACCGATGGAGGTAAAGGGAACCATTCAATAAAATATAGAATGGTAAATGTTTATCCGATGTGGGTAAAGGGAACCATTCCGATAAGCCTCACAAGTCGTTTGGAGAATATCCAGACTAGTGAAGATATTATACTGCAATTCATAACATGCTACTACTGTGCAGCCAAATGGGCTTATCGCACGATGTAATTAGAAAGGGTGTTAATTTTAGAATAGCTTTTGTGTTTGTTTTATTTCGCACGTTGTTTGTTAAAATTGCATTTGAAATTAAATATTCTTTATCATGGTTATGTCTCTTTCATCGTATAATCTCTTAATTTTGTTGTATCCATATTAGTGAGGTTTTCATACTGCATTACATAACATGCTACTGTGCATTCAAATGGGCTAATCGCACGATGTAATAAGAAAGCGTATTTATTTTGGGATTGCTTTTTGTTTGATTTCGTACGTTGCTTATTAAAATCTTTTTAACAATTAAATTTAGTAACTTTACTAAAGTTCAGTCTCGTATAATCTTTTGCTTTTGTTGTCTCTTTTTCGTTTTACCTTTCAAGTAATTTGTTTTGGTTAGAAAATCACACTTTCTTGTCCTACGGGATCGCGTTGATTTGCACATAGAACCTTTCTATGTTATGCACTAACAATTTTTATTTGGCGTAATTTTGGCATAATTTCCCAATCATTGACAGGCACGTGACACCGAACGTGAAACCCCCCCCCATCTAAATAGGTTAATAATAATAATAATTAAACTACGTCTCAGACACTGTAGGTCACGGGTTCGATCCACAGCCTAAGACATTACAAATGGAAGTATTGATTTCCCCTCTTTGGCGGTCAGGATTTATATTTCCTCGTGCTCATCGTTCCATGCCTCTGTCTAATTGATTTGCCTATTACTAGCTGTCTCTGTGTATCCATGCTTTGAACGCAAACATATAAATTCTTTAGAGGAATATACCGTTTCCCACATATAGCAAATATGCAGAAGACTCACTGTGAGCAATTTCATCTTTTGTCAAAATGTTTTTAACAGTCGTCTGTTGCAGATGCGCCGTAATGCGTATGTATGTGTTATTTCCGTCCAAAGTCGTTAGAGATCGGCATTCTTCGTGGACGTGTCGGTCTTGACCGACAAGCCGACGAACAAAACTGATCTCGAACGGCTTTATTCAGAATCTGGCTTGTTTCATATTCTGTTGATGATTAAGGGGTCATATTTCGCGAAGACAAACCTCAGTGTTCTTTCGTGAACACCGAGTACATTTCGGGAATCGTTGTGCAGCTACAGCGTCTGCTGAAAGCAGTCGTGTTTTCTATCAAGATTCTTATCCACGGGCATCTCAATAAATAACGCTTAATTGTGTCTTAATTGGAACAACACCTTCATTTAGAGGCAGTCTTCGAGACCCAGCCGTAAATCATTTGGGCCCACCAAAGACCAGCGTAGAATAAGAGCAGCCAGCCCAGCCCACCCATTAGTTTGATCCGGCTCTCCACAGTTTGCAAATAAGTCATGGGAGGTTTCAAGTAAACCATTACCTATCAGGATCCTTAATATTTGCCGCACGTGTACTTATAACATTAATGTTGGTTTTCCTAGAGCACCGCTTATATACACGTGTACTTATTACGTTAATGTTGGTTTTACTAGAGCACCGCGCACATACACGTGTAATTATTACGTTAATGTTGGTTTTACTAGAGCACCGCTCATATACACGTGTACTTATTACGTTAATGTTGGTTTGCTTAGAGCACCGATCATACATGTATACACGTGTACTTATTACGTTAATGTTGGTTTTCCTAGAGCACCGCTCATATACACGTGTTCTTATTACGTTAATGTTGGTTTTCCTGGAGCATCGCTTATATACGCGTGTACTTATTACGTTAATATTGGTTGCCCTGGAGCACCGCTCATATACACGTGTTCTTATTACGTTAATGTTGGGTTTCCTAGAGCACCGCTTATATACACGTGTTCTTATTACGTTAATGTTGGGTTTCCTAGAGCACCGCTTATATACACGTGTTCTTATTACGTTAATGTTGGGTTTCCTAGAGCACCGCTTATATACACGTGTACTTATTACGTTAATGTTGATTTTCCTAGAGCACCGCTTTTATACACGTGTTCTTATTACGTTAACGTTAGTTTGTTGAGAGCACCGCTCATATACACGTGTACTTATTACGGTAATGTTGATTTCCTGGAGCACCGCTTATATACACGTGAATTTATTAAATAAATGTTGTTTTTTATTGGAGCACCGCTAACATACACGTGAACTTATTACGTAAATGTTTGTATTATTGGAGCACCGCTTATATACACGTGAACTTATTACGTTAATGACGGTTTTCCTAGAGTAAGGCTTATATACACGTGTACTTTTAACGTTAATGTTGGTTTTCCTAGAGCAAGGCTCATATATACGTGCAATAATTACGTTTAGGTTGGTTTTCCTGGAGCACCACTCAGTCTGTTATTATTCATAAAAGTTCAAGTGAAATGTTTCCAATCTTTGCCTTCATTGTATCGTGCAACCGTTCGTATTTCATGTTCTATCAAATCAATTTTAATGTAAGTATCTATTTGATCATATCTTTATGTGAAAAGATAAAGTATCTATTTATTTCTCTTAAATTCAAATGTTTAAAACAATTTCATAGCTCTGTTAATATTATCAAGACGGAAATATAGATGTCTAATTTTCTTCAAGTATTAAAAACTAATAACTGTCTGATCTGATAGAGGAAAACATTTAAATTTATGACCTTGAACATGTTTGCATTAGTTTTACAGACGGCAACTATGTTTGCTTGATTCGTGTCTGCTACAATTATATGTGAATGGCCATTGCTAAATAAATCAGTGTCAGATATTTGCTTATAGACGAACCTTTTTGTTGTAATTTCACCACTGTGCATGCAAACAAATCAGCATATTAGGCCCGTTTAAGAGCTTTATTTTAGGTGATTACTTGATTATGGGAGTCCCACCGTTTTCCAAAGCGTGCTTATGGAACCACAGGTGCCCGTCTCGTTTAAAATCTAAAAATAGCATTTTACTATATATTGATAATTGATATTGTCAATATATAGTAAAATTCTATTTTTAGATTTTAAACGAGACGCGCACCTGTGTATGGAACGCCTCAAATGTGTTATAATGACGATTATTATTTTGTTGTGTACATTTGTTATAATGTTGTGTACATCCTTTATTATGGTATGTACATTGTTTATTTTGTTATGTGCAATATTTTATATAGCTTCTATAATATGCTCATGTTTAGGTGTGTGAAGTTAGCGCGTAGATCGTAGATCGTAGCTCAACCAACAAATGTAGTTGGCTGACCTGGGTCGTAGATCGTAGCCCAACCACTTAGAAAACATTGCGAATTGGCTGACCTGGGTCGTAGATCGTAGCTCAACCACTAGACAAACAATGCGAATTGGCTGACCTGGGTCGTAGATCGTAGCTCAACCACTAGAAAAACATTGCGAATTGGCTGATCTGGGTCGTAGATCGTAGCTCAACCAATGAAAAGACATTGTGAATTGGCTGACCTGGGTCGTAGATCGTAGCTCAACCACTAGAAAAACATTGCGAATTGGCTGACCTGGGTCGTAGATCGTAGCTGAACCACTTAGAAAACATTGCGTATTGGTTGATCTGGGTCGTAGATCGTAGCTCAACCAATAGAAATATATTGTTTTGGCTGACCTGGGTAGTAGATCGTAGCTCAACCACGTAAAAAACATTGTGAATTGGCTGACCTGGGTCGTAGATCGTAGCTCAACCACTTAAAAAAACATTGCGAATTGGCTGACCTGGGTCGTAGATTGTAGCTCAACCACTAGAAAAACATTGCGAATTGGCTGACCTGTGTCGTAGATCGTAGCTCAACCACTTAGAAAACATTGCGTATTGGTTGATCTGGGTCGTAGATCGTAGCTCAACCAATAGAAATACATTGTTTTGGCTGACCTGGGTAGTAGATCGTAGCTCAACCACGTAAAAAACATTGTGAATTGGCTGACCTGGGTCGTAGATCGTAGCTCAACCACTTAAAAAACCCATTGCGAATTGGCTGACCTGGGTCGTAGATCGTAGCTCAACCACTAGAAAAACATAAACCGCAAACGAGAGAAGATCATTTGAACAATATGTAATAGGTCACATTTGAATAAATAAATGGTCACACAATTAACCCTTTCTCACATGCAGGCACCAGGGCCTGCTCTGGGTTAAATTTTTCTTTCGCCACCACTTTCGCCACATTGAAATAAAGTTCGCCACTTTTAAATTTTAGGAGCCACTTTTAATTTTTAGGAGCCATTCATTTTCGCCAATCTCATCAATGGGTCCAATAGTTGTTTGTACTCAGCCATAATTAAATAGATTTTTCCCAATCAAAAATGACAAACTTACATTGTCATTAAATCATGAAAGGCCTACGTTGATCGTCGAAACTTGCTTCAAAAAGCGTGTTGATATATTTAATGCATCTATATGATATCATATGTACGGCCTTTAATGTATCAATATCGCTCAGAGTTGTTGGTCAGTCGGATTAAAAGGCTGAATTAACACTTCACAACAATAACACAAGTGTGAAATACACAAGCTGTCAAAATGATAAAAACGGGTGTCGTAAAAATGTGCACTTTCTGACGACTTTCGAAAACATTATGACATAATGAGCAATTTCTCCTTTTGCAACAATGTTATATCTTTATTCAATTAGTGTCCTTTCATTTATAGAGAGTTTTCATACTTTCGACTAAATGTTTTCCAAGCCTTCTGTTTTAGATTTGCTGTGTGTGGGAACAGGCTAATAAGGTTTTTACTAATTTTACATTAAAACTCATATCGTTAAAATGGAAAACATCTTCAATTCTTTTACCACAAAACTTATTAAACTCAAAACCCTTTTGACTGACATCATTATACTAACAGTATGATGTTTAATAATGTTCTGGTGTCACGTGCGTAACGTGCCGCCCCCTCCCCCTTTTTCTTCCGGTGCATCTTGGAATTATACCCGTATATGTTATCCGCGTCATCAAAATAAACTTCCTACATAACGAAATACAGTTTGTGCACCATATAATACAAATTAACATAGCACATTAAGAAATTACGTAAGACAATAAATGATGCTAACAAGATAATAAAAACTGCACACAACTCAATAAATAATGTGCATAACATAATAAATAACATTTACAAGGTATCAATGAATGTACAAAGAACAAGAAAGCGTGTATACAGCATAACACAGAGTGTGAAGAGTGTGATTATAATGAAGACTGCATAAAACCCAAGAAAGTGAATGAAAAGATAAACAATATGCATAGTAAAAAGTGTACACAGCATAACAAAGAGTGTGCATATAAAAATAAAAATAAACACAAAACAAAAAACAGAACCTACACAATGTAATAAATTGTACGTACCTTCATAATTGAATAAGGAATCTACGCAACAGAATATAGAACGTAATAGAAAAGCTATATAAACTAATAAGAAATGCACAAAACAAAATAAATAATGCACATACCATATTCAAATATGTACTCATCATAATACAATATGTATATGGCATAATAAAGGATGTACACAACATAATACAATATGTATATGGCATGATAAAGCATGTACACAACATAATAAAGGGTGCACATAATAGAATAATAATCGTCATTATAAGACAGTTGAGGTGTTCCATACGTGCTGGTTTTTGGTCAATGATGTCAGGTCACACTTGTATGTGTGCTGTGGCTAACTGGTGCCAGTATACCAATCTGACTCATAGCTAGTCCCGGCTGTCGATTTAATTTTGACGCAGACAGGACATGTTATTCTGGCAGATCAATTGTTGATAAATAAATATATTGTTTTGGATAATTAGTTCAAACGCGGATTGTTTTAAAGCGACTGAACTCCAGATACCCAACTGTCGAAAAAAAAAAGAAAAAAATCAAATTTTAAGAAAATAAGTGTTATTTTTGTATTTGGGGCATTAAAATATGATAACTGACATATAACATACCCCTATAATCGGTGAGATTTTCTTGTTTTCGATACTTTTTCCATCGCAAATTCTACCCTGTCAGTAACGGGGTAAGTATTTTTAAATAGGAAACCCCTTCATCGGGACAATTGAAAACGACTCAAGTTCACTTTATTGATAAAAAACGATACATTTTCTACCCTGGTTTTACTTGGATAACATAAAGAATAACATTTAGGGCGAATTCTTTTTTTTTTTTTTTTTTTTTTTTTTTTTCGTGCCATCTGGATTTCAGTGGCTTTAAAGTAACATGACCGAATTAAAAAAAAATGCGATACGATCATAGGAAAACACATATCGTCGTAAATTAGATTTCAATAAGCATAACATTATCAAACATTATTGTCTGTACGTACAGTACCGAAAAAAATATATTATTTAGTTTTACGCCGTTTTCAACATTATTTCAGTTACATCACCGCGACAGTTTCCTTATTTATGATCCCTGGGTAAACACACCAGTACTAGGCTAGTAGATGTGCCTTACCCAAAGACATTCCACCATGACCGTATTGCCTCGACTGAGGATCGATCCCGTGACGCCCGGTTTCAAACCCCCGACGCTAACCACTCGACCACGGCGAATTCCGAAAGAAAACTCGAACAATGTATCATATTTCTTTGACGACAATAGCCCTCCCTGTCAAACTGACATCTGTACATTGTACTTAAGCCTCGTCTCAGCATCAATTTTATGAAAACAATGTATTGACCGCGAACACCCGAATACATCATTCACACATTAATAAAGCAAGAACGTGTTATACGAAGTTACACGAAGCTACCGTATCGACATTTGTCCAATTGATGTATGTATTAGTCCGCGAATAATTCATTTACACGCTATCAACCTTGAGTACATTGATAGCTTGATAGCCCACGGTGTATACATGAAAAACATGAAATGAGCCGTTCCATGAGAAAACCAACAGTATGAACTCTGCGTAATGTATAAACTCCGATCAGCTTGCGCAGTCCGCGCAGACTAATACGGACCGACACATTCTGTATCAGGGAGATAGGGGTATAGAGTAGTGATTTATGAAACAGAAAATCCAAAGGAGGCGAACAAAAGTGACTGCCCGGATTAGCCTGCGCGGCATACTTAGGCTGATCCGGGTCGATACTTTACGAAGAGTCCACAATGTTGGTTTTCTCGAGGAACGGCCAAAATTTGATAGGTGGGTTGTCTATCGTTGCTTAGCCTAAACAATAATTGAATTATGAACTGGATCAATTGTTTATGTTTAGAAGCATAGATAATTTGAACAGTAAATAATGAGTGTTCGGTTATACTATAGGAGTTAATTTTGTTATTACTAGTACATAATTGTAGGTAATGACAATGATTGGGTTTCTTTGATGCCATTTAGGTAATATATAATTAGGTCTTTGAAAAGTAAAATTCCGATATCATTTGAGCAGACGACTTATAAAAACAAAAAAGTCTTCCCTTTGTCACAATTTGCTCAACTCTTTTCATTAATCATACTTTCATTTATAGTGATTTTTCCATTTATCGATCATGTGTTTAACATATCGTCTGGTGCAGATTTGTTGTATTTGGAATAGGGTAAACATTTTTATGCCATATAGCATTAACATTTCCTTGATCTTAACGTTTTTGCTTGTGCTACTACAGCACATCGAGGGCTTGGCGTGAAACGGTTGTACCTAAAAACCTTTTTTGATAATCCTGGTGTAGGGGCAATTTTGACCCCTTTGTAAACAATGAAAATGTAGGTGCCATTGCTCAGAACGAGCAATGGCACCTAAATTTCCATTGCTTACCAAGAAAAATTATTCAACGCTTATAAAAAAAATAGTACAAAACAAGGAGAAAAAAGGCTCGTAATGTTGACATAGTACAACGATCCTAATAGTACCTGTCACTATGGTTTTTGTCAACGTTTTTGTCAAGTAGAGTTTTGCATAATGCTCAAGATGCATTGCTTTGGAGGTAGAAGCGCATGGCCTAATTTCGGTAACTTTATAAAAACCAACACAGATTAAAGTCGTAAAATAAGTGTTCCGGTTATTATTTGATTTTAATGTCCTCGTTGTAAATTCTTATTGTAAACATAATAAAAATACAAGCGGACACATGGTTTTTAACAGAATATTTACAAGTATTTCACAACGTGACAATTATTAAAAATCTAGATTCTGTTCAAACTACCGTGGTATTTAAATTAAAAATAACTCAAACGTGGCGAACAACACGCCTAACGCTCACCATTAAATGCATTCGATATCGTTATCAAATGTATTATTATAAGCTCTATATGATACTCTTTCTTGCGAAACCAGCTATATTCTTCTGGAGTGTTTTTCTTCCTTATTCTTTTTGTTAAGAACAAAGACAAGTGTATTACCAACCCCTCTATTGTCTGTTGTGACGCTATAGCAAGTCTCTTCAAATTTAAAACGTCGCACGATACACTGAAACAGCGTCTGGTGATGGTGCGTTTAATTGCCTCTCCAGTTTTGTCCCACAACTATAGTGGAGTTACACTTCTAGTTATTGTGTCAGAATATACATTTGAGCCGTTCCGCGAGAAAACCTACATTGTGGACTATGCGTAAAGTTTCAGGAATCATTACTTATTACTAGATACCTCTATCCACCTCTATCCACCAGAGACGGAATGTGTAGGCCCGGATTAGCCTGTGCGGACTGCACAGGGTGACCTGGATCGATACATTACGCAGAGGCCATAATAATTGTTTTTTCGCGGGACGGCCCAATTTTGGGTTATATCATAGTGCTTGAACATATCTGTAGCCGGATAGTGAAACTGTGTATGCACAAAACTCAAGTGCGGATTTACTGTAAACAGATGCAATATCCGACTAAGTTCTAAAATTACCAGGTTTTTAAAACAGAATGGGGCTAAATATAGAACATTTAGAATTACATTATGAGTTAGTTGTACTGTACTCAGGACTAATAATAGGATATGATCTCATATCTGTTCAGTGTTTACCCTCATCACGCTGAACGTGTTACCGTAGTTATCAAATTCGAAATGAAAAAAGGTTATTGAAAGTGAATGAAGTAGTTTTGACTACATATTCATGCAGTCGTAGCGAACAATGAAGACCCTGATTAAACTGGCAGAATGTTCGCAAATGTGACTTTAATTCGTGTTCTACGGCATGTATTTTTTGTAATCAAAGTAATGTACAACAAAACAACGATTGATATCTATAATTATATGTGCATGTTTTTTTATTTTTTCTATGTTTTACGTTTCCATATATGAATATGTTTGAAAGAATTGTACGTTTAAGATAAACCAACTGACAAGCATTTCCTCTGTTATTATCAGAGGACACAAAATAATGAGGAACAATCTGGCTTACCCACTGATACTTCTCTTATGACTGAACCAAATCCTATGTTGTGTGTACTCCAAAGAAATTTTTTTAGTATCCACAACATAGGTTTGAGTGTCAAATAAAGGTTTTTGAATTTGAAATACTTGCTTGTCTGAGGCTCTGATTATCGTTGAAATCCATTGTTATTTGATATTAATTTTATTATTTCTTTTTTAGACAAAACCAACGCAGCAAGAGGAACACAAACAGTAAAAAGAATACTCAATTGTATAACTTCCCGGAAGATAAAGTGAAGTACATTACGTGTAACACTTTGAGATAAGGCAGTTGATTACAATATATGTAGCGAGATTCAGTGGCGGTACTACCGATTGGCTATATTACAGTTTTGGTAATGTTGTGAGATGTGCTATTAAAACAAAAAAGATTTACACAACATGGGGACATCTTCATTGTAACTGAACCAAATGCATGTGTAGCATTATTCTTTAACCAGCCATTGAATATGTGATGTACCTCAAAACCCATCTGGATAGTCTTGACTGATCGATTATATTGAGATTTAATCAACGAATCAGCCAATATACCGTGTCCTTGGCGTAGGTGGTAAATATAAGAATAATCTTTACGCTGTGTCATTTAAATAGTTTTTATTGTGCCAATGTATTACGTGTGAAAAAAACCACAACAACAACAACAATAATTTCATTCAACAACAAAATGGCGGTTTTATTAGGATTAGCTGTTTGGGTGCAGCTTGTATGACGTCATGATACATACTTTCAGAAGATTGGAATACATCCTGTAAAAACTAACACGTCATCAATACGTCATCATGGGAAACGGATTGTGTGTGGAGACGTCAAGTTCTTGGACAGTGTTTGACTGGTAAGTTAATACAAGTATTTTACCATTCATCGATATCATGTAGCTTTAATTCTACAACAGCATGTTCAAAGGGCGTCGCCCTTATCGTGTTACATGTATGCCTGACACATGTCAGTCGTCTGACGATTTTGGTTCTTATTGATTCTCCTATCCGGAATAATTTTAAGTTACGTTGGCGTATTATTTGGAGGACTACCCTTTTAATGGTTAATTGGTTTTCCTCAGAAAATGCATTTAGCCTCATGTAACATGGAAACGTTCAGTGAAGACAGTGGTGAGATTATGCGTCGTCACTGCTCATTTATCCAATAAAATCCCCATACCGTAGGATGCGCCTCGTAATGTAAAATACTAACAAATGCTAAATCCATTCCAATTAAGAATTAACTGGAAACTGCGATAAACGATCTGTTTTAAACATTTTCTTATTTAACATCAAGGTAAGAGTGTTATCAGTTCATAATGCGATAAAAAAACGTTAGTGCTTAATTTCAATTTGATAACGGGAACTGAACATAAAACTGGATTTGAACCACGCCACACTGAAACCGGCCTTCCAAGGTTTCGTAATTATTTCAACCATTATGCCCAGATCGTATACTTATATAGTTGCTTTTATTATGGCTATAGCCGTTCTTCATGATTTCTTAGATACTTGACAAGTACCATTCATTTTCTACCAATAGACAGACAGTCTATGTGGAAAAGCAGCCAGTTACTTTAAAAGAGTGTTGTGTGGAGTGAGTAGTTGTTAGAAAGCAAGGAAACACATGTGTAGTAAAATGGCTGAGGTGATATGACTGCAAAATTGTTAAAAACGGCATGTAACCCAAATCAACCAATCAATAAATCAAGTGGATGCTTGTACGGCCAGCTGGTAAACAGGGACGATGCTCGTTATAGTGCGTTGTCGATGAATTTGACGTTCGCTTGTCGCTAAGTCCATATGGTCGTATTTCGCATGGCGTTGCCTGTTTAATTTCAGATAACCTGTAGTTATGTTTCAATTGCATTGCAAGCCTCTTATTTTATCTCAACCACTATCCTGTTGAATTCCTGCAGATGGTACCACAGCCCCTAATCCTTTGACAAATTATTTCAAATCCACCAACGTATAGAGTATTCTTTACCGTATATAAATAAGAGATTTATTTGATCCGACATACTGCAGCAGATTTTTTCTGCTTCGACAATCACCAAAACTGTAATAGAAGAGACTTAAAAATTATCTTGGCAAAATTATGGAAATCCTCTACAAGACTACAAATGTAAGTTTATTTAATATAGTGTCGAAAACATTTTTGGCAAAAGGAGACACTGCTTTTCATGTGCAGTTTCCTCTTTTGTCACCATATTTCCAAAAGCCGTCTGATGCAGTTTGCGTCAAAATGAGTCTGCATGTGGGACATTACTAATAGTATAGATACATACGTTTCGTTTCTGGAGTTCTGCTTTAATACAGACTGGTTGTTCTTGTTAAAATATAGTGATACAAACGAAACGAAAAACGTTGTGCTGTAACGAAACAATTGTTAAAATAGGTTATAGGTCACACTTGTACATACATAAGATAACGTAAATGATTGCATAGCTACAGTGCTTAACGTTATCACCAACCATCTCGAAATTATGACGGTTTCATTGAGGAAACATCATCAGTTAAAATCACTAACACACGGGGTATATGAATATGGTGCCAAAATAACGTAATTATGATTTGTATAGCAAAACACGTCTTTCTACTCTAGATTGGAACACGTTTAACATCATTCAGAGTACTAGATATTGAAGAGTAAACCGTTTTTATACCCCCTTCGAAGAAGAGGGGGGTATATAGGAGTCACTGTGTCCGAATGTCTGTCTGTCTGTCGGTCGGCCGGAAGCCATATTTTGTCCGGCCTATTTCTTACAAACTAATTGGTGGAATTCAATAACATTTTACAGGAAGCTTCTATACCAAGAGGAGATGTGCATATCCTAAAGGGGTTACAATTGCATGTAACTTTACAGAGTTATGGCCCTTTTACTTATACAGTTATGGTATAGGTCAAGGTGCTGTTTAGGGGGTATCTATCATCTTCAGTGATAGTTCTAGTTTTGCTTGCACAATATCTCTGTTAGCAATCATCAAAACCTATGGTGAGGGTACTCGAAATAACCGTCTCACTGAAAGGGAAGACAAATAAGAATTTTAGTTCATGCAAAACGCCCCTTTTCTAGAGGTCTGCATAATACATGACTCTTCGTAAGGGTGTTTATGTATTCCTCGTTCAGAAAAAAAGGTTTTGTGTGTTTGGCTGGTGCTTTCCGCCGCTAAACTCCTTCCCAAATACAGACTTGTGAAAACATTGTGACAAATCTCCCATGATGAGCATTGTCACAACATTATCATCTCACTTAACCCTTTCGCACATACAACAAATTTGCAGCAGACGCCTTTTAAATATTCACGTTTAAATGCCGAAAACGCTCATAACCCTTTCCCTCATATAGACGCTTTTTGACGCCTCTGCAGCAGACGGCTTTTTGAAAACATAGTGACGAAAGAAGAAATTGCACAAAACGTGCAATTTCTCCTTTTGCCACAATGTTTTTTCCACTTTTTGTCATAGGTTATCCATTCAATTATGGAGATTTTCTATAAAATACGTTCAAAGTCGTCTGCTGCAGAATTGTCGTATGGGGGAAAGGGTTAATGGAAATGTATTTGTTTTTTATAGAGTTGTAAACATTTTGTTTGAAAACAGAGTAATTGCTCATGGTGAGCTATTTCTCTATTTGTCACAATGTTTTTTTTAATTAAATTCAGTATTTCAGTTACGCCAGCAATGCATCAGTCGTAATGCTACATGTATGCCAGTAGCCCTTATCCAATAATTGAAACCATAACTACCAATGTTAGTTTAAACTTATTTATTTTACATCGATTGCGAAACAAGTTTTAAGCTTATATTAATCACGCTCGATGTCTGCTTCCTGGATACTTAACCAGTACTAGTGCCGTTTGTGTGGAAAATTCCAAAGGCAGAGAACCCACTCATCACGAGATTCGAACCCAGCACCTTTGGTACAAGAGGCCGACGCTCTACCTCTGTACCACTGTCTTCCACAAAGTTAATAACCTTGGTATGACCGGCCTGGTATTGAAACCTGGCATACTGCTTCAAAGGCGAACGAATGATCATTTAAGAGAATTCTGTCGAGTATAGTATCAACTGTACATACTAATATAGAGAACACATCTTTATTTATGAAACGACCTACACCATATAAGCATATCCATGCACACTGGTGCAATCATCTGTAATAAAGACAAACTGAATAGATCCAGACCAAAGAAGATGATAAAATTCATCAAATAGATTCAAATTATGTATACATAGCTTTTTGTATACATGCCTCTTTACATAAAGTATATTATACATCTACTAATGCTTTCCCACGAAGAGGAACTTTCGATTTTCATACAAAGCTAAAACGTAGATGATACTGTGTGGCAACACCCAATCGAATTTTGGAAGATTTTTGAAAGGTTTTAGTCTGAAGATAACGTTTAAGATCTTTCTGCTTATCTTTTGTCAGAAGCTGAGAACATTTCAATTTCACACAAAACAAAACGAGGAAGTGGTAGCATGTTGCCAGACTCAATCAAATATTGGAAGATAAAAGGTTTACTTATGAACTATAGTTTATTATGTTATCAATTTCATTGAGTAGATACTGAAATACACCTGCAACGTTTATACAATTAACGGCTTTTCTATGGCAATAGCTTATTAGATGCATCTTCTAATGCTTTCTGGATTTTCGATTTCACACGGAACTAAACGAATTAATGATAGCATGTGGCTTAATGGTGGATATAAATGTAGTATTCGTTTTATTTGGCATAACCATGAATTTTGAAAATTAACGATCAATACAAATTAAATCGTTTCTTGATTATTTGAAATCTGGCATCTCCGGCATTCAGGTCAAATTACGCTAAATACATCCGCTGACTTGCTGATCTCCCTAAACAAAACTTTGTTTGCGTAGAAATGAGCGTATACCATTACCAGAATGTATTGAATGTATGACATTGAGTTTAAATGCATTTTGAATGTGTATAGGATGTACTGGAAATGATTGATTTGATCACTTTTAGGATTTTGACCTTGTTTTAAAGTGAAAGTAGAGAATGCTTTTGTCCGGGCCCGATTTGGTCCATAATGACGGTTATTATTTTCGCCTGATGAGTTCTTTCTTGCATAATGCATGACCCCACATTTTCTTTGGATTGTTTTAAAGCTAGGAGGTAACTCTTTTCAATGATATATCTTTTTCTACATGAGAAACGCTTAGAAAGTGTGACAATCGAGGAATAAAACTGGTCGATTTACATGGAAACAAAGAAGGAATTGTTTTGGTGTATTTCATCCTCAGATGGAGTGCCTTCGGACAAAGTACATTACCTTGTATGGTACTGAGGCATAATCTGATTGCCCTAAAACACGAATACTTGCCGAGCGCTAGTCTAAATCTGTGAACTGATTAGTGGATTCGTCTGCCACATATCCGAGTGATTCGCCTGTAAGGAAAATATGTACACATTCCAGGTGTGTCCCTCAGGAAACATGAATAAGTGTTCGATCAACTGAATATGAATTCTGAAAGGCAAAAACACTCGGATCATATTTAAAAACTCATTTTGAAACAGTACACATCGAGGGCGTGAAACGGTTGTAACTGAAAACCTTTTTTTGAAAACCCTGGTTTAGGGGCAATTTTGACCCCTTTTTGTAAACAATGCAAATTTAGGTGCCATTGCTCAGAACGAGCAATGGCACCTAAATTTCCATTGTTTACCAAGAAAAATGATTTAACGACTTCATGGCGAGGTGATTAACCTTGGTAAACAAATAACAATTTTAGTTACAACTGTTTGACGCCAAGCCCTCGACATGATAACTGTATAATGTTTCATTATCTTTTAAACATCAAAGGGCGGTTTTTAATTGCTTAATATCTTCAAGCAAGTACAGTCGATTGCAGCTAGGCAGTCCCGATGGATACATTTCTAGCTTATATTCCACTGATATGTATGGCTTATTTCACACGGCGTCTTGGAAACCTTTGTTATATTGCCAGAAAGCTCGGGTTCCTCCTCGGTGTTCAGTTTAGCGACTTATTCATTGTCATACCACACGGTATGTCAGTACTTCTCCAGAAGACTTCTGAACACACCATGACAATAGGAGATATTGCTCATGGTGAGTAACATCTTACTTTGGCCAAAATGTTTTAACTTTATTTAGTAATTGTACTTTCATGTATAAAGTTTTTCCAATGAGTTTTACTTAGATGTTCTCTAAATTGGCTGCTGTATATTGGTATATGTATTGGTGCAAACAGTTCGAAAACTACAGCCAATATATGTGTGTGTTCGTGTCCGATACCTAGATGCAATAACGAGCATTTGTTACCGACGCTTCTCGTTCAAAGCGCACACTGATGCGAAAGCCAGGCTGTGACTAAGTCAAAAACAATTAACAGTTCAGGACTGTATGCCAAACGAAAGTAATTTGTAACAGCGATTGACATTGCAGACGAAAATACAAAACAAAATGTGCCCCGTCATAAATCGCTGCCGCTCTATCATCGTCATCATCTTGCGTAAGGTATTATTGACCTGATGCTATATATGTAACCTCTGTATAGAAATGCATATAACTATGTCACAGTCTGTGTGTAATTAATATATCTATAGGTGCTACCTATTTACGAAAAAACGCAAGATAATTATAAACAAAACTTAAAGAGCATACTTTGGCCATACAAAAGGATTTATAAGTAATTGACTAGACAATAATAATGATAATGTCAGGTTTCTTGCATTATCAAAACATATTTGGAATTTGTATTGCTGTCGTCTATTATTACGAAGAGAAAATAAAAAAGTAAAGACTTTAAGAAAATCAAGGAATACATTTATATTGAACGAGGTTAAAACATGAGGGCCAAGATGATCCTTAATCGATCACCTGCATTATGGTAAAGAAGCAAATAGATCAGCCCTTTTCTGATGCCACCTGGCGACTGCCTTTTTCAACCAGTCAATATGACTGGAACAAATTATGTAACGGGTCACATTTCTGCTAAACCCTTTCCCTATTAGAGACGGTTTCTGAGGCCTATGCAACAGACGATTTAGGAAAAGATTGTCGCTACAAGAACAATTGCTCCTTATGAGAAAGTTATCCTTTTGCCACAATGTTTGATAAATAATTATACTTTGAATGAGTGAGTCAATAGCTCATGTATAGGAATTTGGGGTATTTCATGTTGATACCACTTTTTAACGGGAAACGACGTCGCTCCATTGACTTTACGCCAAGATGAAGTGTAACGGAAATGACGTCACGTCCTTCTTTGGCTACGATAGTCAAAATTTAGTTTCGGGCGTAGAAGGCTAATGCTGTCGTTTTTTTGATGAACGGGAAAACATATTTCTCACAGATTTCCATTTAATTTTAACTTTTCATACAAATGTTAATTCCCACATAACACAGCACTTTAATGATCTTAAATAACGATTTAAAAAAAATATATTAAAAAGACGACAATAATTTTCAATCCGTGTTTTTTTGCTCATTTTATACATACACAAAATACCGATTTTAAAAAAAAATGATTAAAAAGCGACATAATTTTCAATCTGTGTTTTACGTCTGCTTTTTATACATATTCAAAATGGCGGCCCCCATGGATTTTTCCAGTTTCATTTTAGAAAGCTTCATGGGTTAATGAAAAAAAAAAAAAAAAAGAATTCTCACACCTGTTACCATAAGCGAAAAAACCCATTTATGTTTTTTTTTCGTATTATTATATCTCCATAAAATGTCATCTTAGCATCGACGGTCCTGGATCGTCATTATTTTATTTAGGGTAGCACTTGCCACTATCCTGATCTGAGCATAACCTTTCTGTCAACATGGTTATATATGTGACCTACTTTTATCTACAGCAAATGTCATGCTGGCATCCAAGCTCTATCATCGCCATCGTCTTGAGTAAGTTATAACTTATAACTTGCTAATATTGATCGCATCATAGCCTTTGTAGAAAATATACTAATACTCCACACAATATACTTCCCAAGCAACTGGCTGTTAGCCCAATGGTGAAAGACGCAATGACTCTTGTCACAGTGACTTTTGTCAAACGTCGAAAAGAATGTTGGCCGAGCTGGCATTCGAACTCATAACCCCTGAATTGACAGCCCTTGTCGCTACCGACTGAGCTCTCGAGGATTTATCACTGTCAATATGTCCTGTGTACGGCATCACTTTCCATTAGTGACCTGATGCTAACGTTTGTGTCTATTTTCATCTAATTATGACCACACAGTTATCGTCATCACGTGTTGACCACACAGTTATCGTCATCACGTGTTGACCACACAGTTATCGTCAACACGTGTTGACCACACAGTTATCGTCATCACGTGTTGACCACACAGTTATCGTCATCACGTGTTGACCACACAGTTATCGTCATCACGTGTTGACCACATTTTAACATACGTGTAATTGACCTGGCAGGCGTAACATAGAAAATATTTTACATCTACTTAAAAGCGAAAACCCATTTCGTTTTAAAAACAGAGAATTGTCTTTTTCCGGAAAATAACTGAAGCCTATTTCAATTTCAGTTTATATTGAAAGTAGTTCTGATCTTAAAAAGTTACAAGGACGTATACAATTATGACGAGCATATACATATATATATATATATATATCAAACGTTTGACTCGTGTTTAAATAAATGGGCAAAAGATGTAACTCTTCTGAAGTTCATGCTTGCACAGCGTAATAATATTAAATTTTGCACAAACGTCATGACCAGGTTAATGCTGCCAAGTAATACAGTGGCATTGTACTTGTTAAGTGCTTACCGAAACGCAATATGAATGAATGACAACTTGAAAATATTGACCCTGTCTCTATATAGTATTATTGAGTACAGTCACACATGTGTTTAAAGACCACACATGGGAAGTGAACAATCTGGTCTTTGTTCGCAGGAGGTATTTAATTGCAGGGTCATTGAATGAGTATTTCGGAAACTAAACGTATGGTCGCTATAGACAGGGACTTGCTTTTATAAGGTGGTCTTTAACACAGGTTCCACTGTAGAGGCATTATTAAGTATTAGTTCGTATGACATTCTTACGCACACACCAAAAGCCCTACCATCAGACCAACTGACGGGCTAACTGACAGGCCGACGGACAGGCCAACTGACAGGCCAACTAACAGGCCAACTGACAGGCCGACGGACGAACTGACCGGCTGATGAACCCGCGACACAATTGATTTTCTTCGTTAAAATGAAAAGACGCTTTAACAACTGCCGCGACTGAAATATGATTTGCACGACGTCATGCGCCATTTCTTAAAGCGAAGCGTTTCGCATAATGACATAGTTTTTTTGGGGGTTTCTGTAGCATACTTACTGCACTGGTATGTAAGGATATGTAAACAGTATGTTACCTGTTCAAGTCATACGAAAATCTGGCTTAATTGAATCTACATTGACGACTCGTGTGAGAGTTTGTAGGTGCGCACTGTCTTGTCAGTCTTTTTTGTCGACCTTTGGTTACATATACAATAAAGTCAAAATTGTCTTAGGCAGCTAGGCAGCTGCACAATGGAAAAGTCCATATATGATTTTCGAAGACCATGCATAGGATCATTTCTGTTTTCACCGTTTTCAGATTTAGCGAGTATGTTGTCTGAATGTTTTAAATTGGCAATTTCTACAGTGTTTGTTTGTATTGTACACAATTCTGCTTTCAACACTTTTAAGTTATATGAGCAGTCCCGCGAGAAAACCAACATTATGGCATCTGCGTAATGTATCGACCCAGATCAGCCTGCGCAGTCCGCGCAGGCTAATCCGGGCCGACACATTCCGTCGCAGGGTATATAGGTATGGAGTAATGATTCCTGAAACAGAAAATCCACAGAAAGCGAAAAATGTCTGTCCGGGGTTAGCTCGCGCGGCATGTTTTGGCTGATCCGGGTCGATACTTTACGCAGAGTCCACAAAGTTGGGTTTCTCGCGAGACGGCTCATATAACGGCGTTTCCTGGGTTTGTTTGTATTGTACTCTATTTCGCTTTCAACATTATTTAGTTATATAAGCCGTCCCGCAAGACAACCAACATTATGGCATCTGCGTAATGTATCGATCCAGATCAGCCTGCGCAGTCCGCGCAGGCTAATCCGGGCCGACACATTCCGTTGCAGGGGTATATAGGTATGGAGTTATGATTATTAAAATAGAAAATCCACAGAAAGAGAAAAATGTCTGCCCGGGTTAGCCTGCGCGGCATGCTTTGGCTGATCCGGGTCCACAATGTTGGTTTTCTCGAGAGACGGCTCAATTATAACTGTGTTTCCTGGGTAAGTTGTTAGTGCAGGTTCAAATATTCTCACACCTGAGAGTGAGTCGTAATGCTAACCCATCAACCTTAAGCGCCAAGGTAGGAAACACACTACTACCGTTTTTAACTTATTTGGTATAACCCAATTAAAATCGGACGAAAAAACTTCTATATACGAGTGTGCGAGTTAAGATCTGGTTTTAATGAGATTGGGTATAACCCTACCGTGGATCGAACCTTCTATCTCCCGCTCCCAAGGCGATACTTTACCACTTCAATATGGAAGCGGTTGCGATGTCTTGAAATGAATGAAAACACAATGATAAATGCAATCAAATTCGTAACTAGCTTTGTTAAGGGGACAATTGAATGTTAAAAAAAAAAATTGTCTTACATACCAAATACTTTTAAAGCTGCCCTTCTCCAGACCTTCGCGCCGAGCCCCGGTAGCTCAGTCGGTAGCGACGCGGTCTGTCAATCCAGGGGTTGTGAGTTCGAATCCCGGCTCGGCCAACTTTCTTTCCGACGATTGACAAAAGTCAATGCGACATGCGTCATTCGTCTTCCACCAATGGGCTAAGTCTATGTGGAAAAGCAGCCAGTTGCTTGGGAAGATTGTTGTGTGGAGTACTGGTGTGAGAAAACCAGGAAATGCATGAGTAGGTGAACAGTGTGCGGTGATATAACTGAGAAATTGTTAAAAACGGCGTTAAACCCCAATCAATCAATCAATCAATCTTCCGACCTTCGCGCTGAGTCATGCGGTGTGAGCATGCCGATTGACCGGCTAGTCTCAGGCAATATTGAACCAGTAGCACTGGTAACTTATTCAAGAAACACCGTGATCAAACTATATCAATGTTGAAAGCGGCGCACAATCGATCATTACAATTATATTGTACTTGATTTAGACAGCCATCCGTCTTCACAATCCAAAGGATAACCCTCACTTGGTTGACTGCCAAAAACATGGTTGACTGTAATATAGAAACGAATTTCCAGTTTTATTTTATACAATAATGTATTTATTAGGCGGAGCCACTGTAGCTCAGTCGGTAACAAGTCGGGCTGGCACTCGAGGCGTCGTGAGTTCGAACATCAGCTCGGCCAACACTGTTTCCGACGTTTCACAAAACTTCATTTAACAAGCGTCATTCGTCTTTCACCAATTGGCTAAAAGTTGGAAATGCAGCCAGTTGCTTGGAAAGACTCATGTGTGGAGTAATTGTGCGAGCAAGCCAAGAAGCACATGGGTAGGTAGGTGAACGGGCCGCCGTGATATGACTGGGAGATTGTTTAAACCGGCGTCAAACTCCAATAAATCAAAATCGTGTGGAATACAAACGCTTATATAGACAAATTAAGAGAAAAAAATGCCATTATGAAGTACATGTACTTATACAATTTTTCCTCTGATGATGGAGACAAATGCGAAGAACTGCCTGTACAATGATTGCATAACAACAAAACTTGGACACAGTCAGATTGTATCAACACAACGTGTACTCGGGTATGTTATAGCTGAATTAACCAATGAAATTACAGCCTTTGACTGTAGCACTCGGCGAGTTCTCGGTATGCAAGTATATTCTGAATTAACCAATGCAATTACAGCCTTTGACTGTAGCACTCGGCGAGTACTCGGTATGCAAGTATATTCTGAATCAACCAATGAAATTACAGCAATTGCCTATAGCACTCGGCGTGTACTCGGTATGCAAGTATATTCTGAACCAACCAATGAAATTACAGCAATTGACTATAGCACTCGGCGTGTACTCGGTATGCAAGTATATTCTGAATCAACCAATTAAATTACAGCAATTGATTATAGAACTCGGCCAATACTCGGTATGCAAGTATATTTTGAATCCACCAATGAAATTACAGCAATTGACTATAGCACTCGGCCAATACTCGGTATGCAAGTATATTCTGAATCCACCAATGAAATTACAGCAATTTACTATAGCACTCGGCGAGTAATCGGTATGCAAGTATATTCTGAATCCACCAATGACATTACAGCAATTGACTATAGCACTCGGCCAATACTCGGTATGCAAGTATATTCTGAATCAACCAATGAAATTACAGCCTTTGACTGTAGCACTCGGCGAGTACTTGGTATGCATGTATATTCTGAATCAACCAATGCAATTACAGCCTTTGACTATTGCACTCGGCCAATACTCGGTATGCATGTATATTCTGAATCAACCAATGCAATTACAGCAATTGATTATAGCACTCGGCCAATACTCGGTATGCATGTATATTCTGAATCAACCAATGAAATTACAGCAATTGACTATATCACTCGGCCAATACTGGGAATGTAAGGATATTCCATGATTCATCCATGATATCACGCTTGTCTCGCCTTGAAATGTCGGTTAAACTCGGGTAATACAGAGTCTCTGTGTGAGACACGACATTCGAGCACGTCCGTTCAAATAGGTACAAGTTGACATTTCTGTTCAGTGTAGGATCGGATTACACCATCCATTGGATCAGTCGTATCAGAATCTACACAAGTTGACAGAATATTGTATCTTGTTTTTGTATGTAATAAGTGAACAGTTTATACGTTGATCAGACTGTGCGGATGTACAGCCTGATCTGGTCTACATTGTTAAACAAAATCCGACGTGTACTTTTTCTCGTGGATATTTTCTCATTTCACGAATTCTTTATGATTTCCTTTGATTACCTAAATGTTTGGCAAATGCATTCTTAACGTCATTTTGGCAGTTATATCTTTATTCTTAGGAAGTAGTCTGTATCATTTAGCGGCTACTTCAGTCGATGATAGCATAATAAATTAAAAGATAAATAAATGTTGCAATGCGAAAATCAGTCTAAGAGCTTTTGCGATCAGTGCATATTCAGAAATCGACCTGCACAACCGTACACAGCCGTGCAATCCGACATCTCTTTCTTAAAATAGACAATTCTCAATATTAGAGTTATTATATGCGTAGTTTGATCTGGTCCACAATTATTTAAGTCAGAAAAAAAGTTTCATTTGGATTGGATTACATGAAAGCGATAGCAAGTCACACCTCCTTTGATCATACATACCTGATCCATACCTCCATCGGTCTCACATACCCGATCCACACCTCCATCGGTAACACATACCTGATCCACACCTCCATCATTAACACATACCTGATCTACACCCCCATCGGTAACACATACCTGATCTACACCTCCATCGGTAACACAAACTTGATCCACACCCCCATCGGTAACACATACCTGATCTACACCTCCATCGGTAACACATACTTGATCCACACCCCCATCGGTAACACATACCTGATCTACACCTCCATCGGTAACACATACCTGATCAATACCTCCATCGGTAACACATACCTGATCTACACCTCCATCGGTAACACATACTTGATCCACACCCCCATCGGTAACACATACCTGATCTACACCTCCATCGGTAACACATACTTGATCCACACCCCATCGGTAACATATACTTGATCCACACCTCCATCGGTAACACATACCTGATCTACACCTCCATCGGTAACACATACTTGATCCACACCCCCATCGGTAACACATACCTGATCCACACCCCCATCGGTAACACATACCTGATCCACACCTCCATCAGTAACACATACCCGATCCACACCCCCATCGGTAACACATACCTGATCCACACCCCCATCGGTAACACATACCTGATCCACACCTCCATCAGTAACACATACCTGATCCACACCTCCATCAGTAACACATACCCGATCCACACCCCCATCGGTAACACATACCTGATCTACACCTCCATCGGTAACACATACCTGATCCACACCTCCATCAGTAACACATACCCGATCAACACCCCCATCGGTAACACATACCTGATCCACACCCCCATCGGTAACACATACATGATCTACACCTCCATCGGTAACACATACCTGATCTACACCTCCATCGGTAACACATACTTGATCCACACCTCCATCGGTAACACATACCTGATCCACACCTCCATCGGTAACACATACCTGATCCACACCTCCATCACTAACACATACTTGATCCACACCTCCATCAGTAACACATACTTGATCCACACCTCTATCGGTAACACATACCTGATCCACACCTCCATCGGTAACACATACCTGATCAACACCTCCATCGGTAACATATACCTGATCAACACCTCCATCGGTAACATATACCTGATCTACACCTCCATCGGTAACACATACTTGATCCACACCCCCATCGGTAACACATACCTGATCAACACCTCCATCGGTAACATATACCTGATCAACACCTCCATCGGTAACATATACCTGATCAACACCTCCATCGGTAACACATACCTGATCAACACCTCCATCGGTAACATATACCTGATCTACACCTCCATCGGTAACACATACCTGATCAACACCTCCATCGGTAACACATACCTGATCAACACCTCCATCGGTAACATATACCTGATCCACACCTCTATCGGTAACACATACCTGATCTACACCGCCATCAGTAACACATACCTGATATACACCTCCATCGGTAACACATACCTCATCCACACCTCCATCGGTAACACATAACTGATCCAGTTTTCACGAAACTATTTAAGTACAGTGAAACCTGTGTTTAAAGAACACCCCTAGGTAGAAAACAATATGGTCTTTGTTCACAGGTGTTTTTTTATTACAAGAAAATGAGTAATAGGGACAGTACAATTATGGCTGCTATAAAGACAGGGAATTGCTAAACAATGGTGGTCTTTATCACAGGGTTTGACTCTATATAAGCTTAGCATGTTGCACCTTTCTTGCACTAAAGACTAACATATTTCACAATATCTTAAAATGCTTATTAGTGTAAATCAATTGAACGGAAGGTTTTAAAGTAATTAAAGTTAGTAATCTCTCTCAGTAATTGAATAATTGTGTTTAGCAGACTCAATTACTTGCTTATCTTTAAAAATAATCCCTTCCTAAATTGACTAATCATAGCAACATTATCAGTTTAACGCTTTCCCTCATACGACAAGTCTGCAGCAGACGACTTTGAACGTATTTTGTCAAAAAAGAGAAAATCTCCATTATTGAATGGATAACCTATGACTAAAAGTGGAAAACATCGTGGCAAAAGGAGAAATTGCACGTTTTGTGCAATTTCTTCTTTTGTCACTATGTTTTCAAAAAGCTGTCTGCTGCAGAGGCGTCAGAAAGCGTCTATATGAGGGAAAGGGTTAATAATTGCGTCAAAGATAAATTTTGAACTAAAATATTTCTGAAAATTCGTTTATTTTAGACCTGGCCCCAATTCCACAAACCTTACTTAATGATAAGTAATACTTAACTACTTCAAAGCATATTGTATCAATTTTGTTTCCGTAATAAAAATTGCCTAAATATTTCCTTTCTTTAGACGTAGTATTAGTCAACAATGTAACTATTTATGTAAACTTAGTCATTTACATTAGTGTTGTGTCAAACATGGATAGTTCCAACCTTATTTAAGATTTAAAATATTGCTCAGCGGTAAGTATTGTTGTTGGACTACAGAACAGTATTAACGTGCTTTGATGGTGTACATTTTTGAAGTAGTTTCACAGTAAAACCATGATAACATGGAAGACAACCCTGATAAAGTAATTATCATGGTCGGGAAGATTTATGTCCCTTGCATAATGAAAACGAATGTTAATACTTTGATTTCGGATATTTTATAACTCTTTACCGATTCCCACTCACAACACCTTTACAGCAAACGATTTTGAACACGCTAAGTCACAAATAGTTAAATTATATAATAGAGAGAGTTTAATTGTTAAAAAAATAAATTGAAAACATTTTGGCAAAAGGATAAATTGCCCATTATGAGCAATATTCTTATTTGCCACAATACTGTCAAAAGACGTCTGCGACAGAGGCGTCAGAAAGCGTGTGTATGTGGGGGCAAGGGATAACCAGCAAATTGCTTAACTTTTACGTTTGCTTAAATAATGTAATCGAACAAATCGCACAAAATCTCAACAATTATCGGATTTCAGTTCAACTCAAGCAGAGGAAGATACAAGCTTGGTAAAACAAATCTGCAGCAGACGACTTTGAAGACATAGTGACAAAAAAATGAAAAGTCTCCATAAAAGATAGCTTAATTTGTTACATAAAGTTGAAAACATTGTGGTCAAAGGAGAAATTGCTCATCATGAGCAATTTCACCTTTGGTCACAATGTTTTCAAAAGTCGTCTGCTGCTATTGCGTCGAAATGCGTCTGCAGGTGGGAAAGGTTTAATACATAAATACGGGACTGGCAAATGACGCCCTGGCTTTCCGCATCGCAGCTCAGTGTTGCTAGAATAACATTTCGCCTGATGTGTCAGCATCACGCTTACTACTACAGGTACATGTAGTACCGATACTTTACCCTGTAAACGTTCATCTCCATCTTTACAAAAGCAAATGCTGCTATCCAAATTAAGAAATTTTAACCAAAACGTTGACGATAATTTCAACACAAATACACTATTTGATTTCCATATAACGACGAACCTGGTCGAGTTGCTGTGTGAAAAAAGAAAATAGGTTTATTTTTGAATTATTAATTGGTGTCGTTCAGATTGCCGGTTGAATTAATTACTCAGGTTTTGAGCCTTTGACAAAATTACATCGCACCTGTATTATTCTAAACTGATATATTTGCACTGGATTATCTTTCAAACGTATAACTAAGTGTCCGAAAAAATATATTAAAAAAACCGAGGGTAGTAAGCAAAATGAAATCCATTGACACTTGGTAGGTCAAGTACCCTGAAATCCCCCTTGAAATAATTAGTCCTCAGTATAAAGTGTGTACTAAGTGCTTAGACTACTTTATTGAAACAAATACCGCATGTGATAACTCCAGTCCCTAAACCCTTTATCACATGTTTTCTTGACGAATCTACAGTAGGTGACTTTTAAAGTTATTGTGTCAAAATGTGAAATTGCAGATTATGAGCAAATTTCTCCATGTTGACACAATATTATCAGCGCTATCCCTCCCTGTACATATTTGCCATACGTTTGCCGTCTAAATTGTCTGATACAGCTGGTTTCACTATCCTTAATTAGTTCTACCATTTAATAGTTATCTATACAATTACATATTCAAAGAATAATCATTACAGAGGCGTCGGAAAGCGTCTTAAAGTGGGAAGTGGTTGTACATTACGAAATGAGCCGTCCCACGAGAAAAAACAACATTATGGCCTCGGCGTAATGTATCGACCCTGATAAGCCTGCGCAGTCCGCGCAGACTGATCCGGGCCGACACATTCCGTCTCAGGGGGATAGAGGTGTAGAGTAATGATTCCTGAAACAGAAAATCTACACGAGGCTAAAATAGTGTATCCGGGTAAGCCTGCGCGGCATGCTTAGGCTGATCCGTGTCGATACTTTACACAGAGTCCACAATGTTGGTTTTCTCGCGGGACGGCTCAATGTTGATTGAAGTATAAGAATAAAAACAAACTTCCACGTTGAGTAAGAGTTATTAATGTAAATACATGTTATATAGGATGCGTCACACGAACATCGACCTTCGGAGATCGTGAATTTAATTGATTTGGGGTCTTAATGATACTCCGCTTTGAAATCGTTTAAGGACAAATTGATTTTAAACTAGCAAGGTTAAAGTTCCAGGCTTCTGTAAGAAGGTGAATTTAGGTGTGTATAGTATATATGTATATGAGGATCGTGAAGTCTCTGGTCAAAATGTGCGATTGAACAGGCTCGCCTGAGTCTTCACTGTACGCAGATGCAAAATACAGTTAAACCTTTGTTAGCGGTCACCTCTGTTAAGCAGCCAACTTGTATTAAGCAGCCACTTCATATTAACCAAAACAACATTTTCTTTGTGAATTTACTTGTATCAATCAGCAACCTGTGTTCAGCAGCCAAAGTGTGACTCTCCCCGCGCTGGCTGCTTAATACAAGTTTGACTTTAATCCCACTAGCTACAGGTAGAAAGGCGGCACAATTGTTTTTATAATTAAAGTTCATTTTCGGGTTGTTGAAAGTTATAAACAGAAACCGTCAGAATTGTTTTGTGATAAGACGGTATATATATAGTGTCGGTCTTAAACAGATTGCGCCTAGACACAGTATATATCTGAATCCTCGAAGTTCTCAAAGTCACAAAGGTTCGTATAACGTGGAACATTTAGAAGTTGTATAAGTGCCACTTCAGACAAATGATACATAAAATCTAATTATTTGTTATTTTTGGAAATTTGTTGAAGTGGGGCTATGTTTAAAACCTTAGATAAATAATAGTCGTTTTTTATGAACACGACTTTGTCATTAAAATGAACAGTTCAAAATGCCAGGTTCTCAATGCTGAAATGAAATAGTTTGCCAATTCACTTATTTGTTATAGTTTATAATGCATCAAACTATTGATATACCTAATGTACGGGAATTTAAACAATAAAAACATTTGTATAACCTCCAGTATGTTTGGATGATGCACAATAGTTTTTTACATATGAAGTGTTCTTAACTATTATAATGGATGTTTTTAAAGTTCATAAATAATATTCGCACTGAAAGCCCCATGTTGTGGGCACTTATAATAATCGTCCCGATGTGAGCATCTTTTCGAGTACAATAAACAGAGAATCAATTGCGCGATAAAAGATGAAAGAGAGCAGTTAACTTATACTTGTATAGGGCCCTGGTGCTATAACAAGTGTACTAGATAGTGAAAAATGCTATTATTTGAAGGACTAGTACTTGTTAAAGCATTTATATAGGAACTGTTATGATTGTCATCAATACAAAAAGTGCATAGACTGACACTAGACAGTTTAGAGGTCTAGATAAATGGGGAGTAAATAGGTTGTTGGTCGTCTTTTATTACAGAACACAATTCGACCTAAAAAACAACTTTATTTACGTATTTATAAAGTTTCATTTATACTCCGTGCATGAATATATTATCCTATTTCGAACATAATACAATATTGTTCTCCTTTTTTTTTATATGGATGAGCCGTCCCACGAGAAAACCACCCGTATCAGCCTAAGCATACCGCGCAGGCTTACCCGGATAGAAACTTTTCGCCTCCTTTGGATTTTCTGTTTCAGGAATCATTACTCTATACCTCTATCCCTCTGAGACGGAATGTGTCGGCCCGGATCAGTCTGCGCGGACTGCGCAGGCTGATCTGGGTCGATACATTACGCAGAGGTCATAATATTGGTTTTCTCGCGGACGGCTCACATGTAATCGAATATACTTATCAAAAGACATGAATAAAAAAAAAGAAGATAACTTAGGTCGTAGTTTGAAAGCAAACTATCAACATTAGATCAAATGAAACCAATTTTTAACATTAAAAAAGTAAACACAATAACAACTTGTTATGCATGAATTGTCGTGGTGAAACAAATAGTTGATGTACTCACTCCATAAAGTTTAACCCTTTCCCAGATAGAGACGCATTTTGACGACTCTGCAGCAGACAATTTTTGAAAACGAAAGTAGAAATCGCTTGTAATTAACAATTTTTCCTTTAGTCACTAGGTTTTCAATATTTTGCGTAGTTATTTTCAAAATCGTCTGCAGCAGATTTGTTGTATGTGGGCAATGGTCAAGGAACATAAATAGATTGTAGAGCTTGAAAAAGGAACCGCATTTAGAGCTCTGCGACTAGTTCATTATTGTAATGAGTTTATTTGTGATTAAGCTCTAAAACTATAAATCTGTTATCGTTGTGGTCAAGAGTCGGATTGTTCAGAAACGAATTTACTTTTACCATTGCTTTAAGATTTGCGTACGTCTTCTAACGACGTTTTCACAACACAAAGGAAGCTATTTACACCAATAACAAATGAATTTTGGTGAAAAACGTCGTTTTAATATGCTATTTTCCGAACATCAAAATATTACATGCTTTGTTTTTGTCTAGTCGTGTATAACGTCCGAAATGCCACTATAACCGACATGAGTCTCCAATAAATCAATCAACCACATCATTGTAAATGAAACAGTGAAAAGTGTCATCAGACCGCGCAGATGATCTGGTTCGAGGCAGGACAGCAATGTTCCAAAGGGTCGAATTTTGGGTAAACATGATCGTAATTAGGGAAAATGTGGCTTTGCAGTACATTCGTTGACCTCTTTGTTAAACAAACCACTACTATAGGCTAGGAAATCTGCCTTGCCCAAGTGCATCCCACAATAAGTCGCGACACCGCGGTCGTGGTGGAGTGATCTTTGGCTAGGCACATTTCCTACATGTAGATTAGAACTGGTCTGTTTACTCAGGGATCATGAGTAAATGAACTGTCGCCGTGATATAACTGAGATAATGTTGAAAAACGGCGTAAACCCAAATACATAAATGAAAATTGTCGCTCATTTCTATTTTTCAGGTTAGACAAGGTTCTCGGCAGCATTGGCAGCTCTTCCGGCGTGGTTAAGATCCGGAACGACGACGATTTCGCCGACAGACTCAGTCACCATTACACCCCGGTGATATTGATAATATTTACGATAATAATCAGCACCAAACAGTACGCCGGGGACCCTATACAGTGCTGGTGCCCGGCTCAATTTACTGAAGCGCATGTCAACTATGCTAACCAGGTATGTTGTATGTGCTTAAGACCACCTTTGATTAGTAATTACCTATAGCGACCACCTTTGGTTAGTAATTACCTATAGCGACCACCTGTGATTAGTAATTACCTATAGCGACCACCTTTGATTAGTAACTACCTGTAGCGACCACCATTGCTTAGTAATTACCTATAGCGACCACCTTTGATTAGTAATTACCTATGGCGACCACCTTTGATTAGTAATTACCTATAGCGACCATCTTTGAATAGTAATTACCTATAGCGACCAACATTGATTAGTAATTACCTATAGCGACCACGTTTGATTAGTAATTACCTATAGCGACCACCTTTGATTAGTAAGTACCTATAACGACCATTTTTGATTAGTAAGTACCTATAGCGACCACCATTGATTAGTAATTACCTATAGCGACCACCTTTGATTAGTAATTACCTATAGTGACCACCTTTGATTAGTAATTACAGGGGTGTAGCTTTCCAATAATCAATGTGTAGGCCGTTTCGTGAGAAAATCAACATTGTGGACTCTACGTAAAGTATCGACCC
Organism: Serripes groenlandicus; assembly: GCA_031761405.1. Taxonomy (NCBI): domain Eukaryota; kingdom Metazoa; phylum Mollusca; class Bivalvia; order Cardiida; family Cardiidae; genus Serripes; species Serripes groenlandicus. The sequence goes on from JASEVX010000012.1 coordinate 32,446,750, forward strand.
GGATCAGCCTAAGCATGCAACACAGGCCTACCGGGATAGACACTGTTCGCCTCCTGTGGATTTTCTGTTTCAGGAATCACTACTCTATACATCTATCTGCAGGCTGATCTGGTCGATACATTACGCAGATGTCTATCGCCGCAGCTGCATTTTTGGGCATTTTGAGAAAAAATGTGTAGGCACGTGCCTACAGTACCTAAAGGGAGCTACGCCCCTGAATTACCTTTAGCGACCATACCTTTAGTTTCCTAATACTCATTTTCTGTTTAAATTACCCTGCAATTTAATACAACCTGTACATACAGACCAGATTGTTCACTTCCCATGGGTGGTCTTTTGACACAGGTTTTACTGTATAAGAGCAATATATCTCGTACACTAAATCTGCAGAAGCCGAGTTTAAAAACATCCGAGAAATACAGTTAATAGGTAAAAACGGTGGATTCATTCCGTATTTTCTCAATTATTCATATAAATCGAGAGCTTGGCGTGAAACGGTTGTAACAAAAAAACCTATGTTGAAAACCCTGGTTTAGGGGAAATTTTGAAACCTTTGTAAACAATGCAAATTTAGTTGCGATTGCTCAGAACGAGCAATGGCACCTACATTTCCATTGTTTACCAAGAAAAATGAGTTAAGGCTTGATAAAGACATGGCAAGGTGATTAACCTTGGTAAAAAAATAAAATTTTTAGTTACAACCGTTTCACGCCAAGCCCTCGATATGTAGAGGTCTGTATTATGCTCCGCTCTGACATGTAGCACAATCAGGGAAATATAATTGAGCCGTCTCGCGAGAAAACCAACATTGTGGACTCTGCATAAAGTATCAATCCGGATCAGCCTAGGCACGCCGCGCAGGCTAACCCGGACAGTCAATTTTCTCATCCTGTGGATTGTCTGTTTCCGGAATCATTACACTATACCTCTATTCCCCGGAATGTGACGGCCCGGCTTAGTCTGCGCGGACTGTGCAGGATGATCTGGGTCGATCAATTAAGCAGAGGCCATTATGTTGGTTTTCTCACAAACGGCTGATAAATATTATGACATCGGCCAACAATAGCAGGAAATGATTTAACAAGTGTTTAGTCAAATTTAGGATAATTTAGATATGATTAGAATAGAATAGAATATATTTCATTAACGTATACAACCTGCATGTATCGCGTCATACAACACATATTGATAAATGAAATAAAGCAAATCAATTTTGTTTTATTGGGGTTTTACGCCGCTTTCAACATTATTTTAGTTATATCACGGCGACAGTTCACTTATTCATGATCCCTGGGTAAACAAACCAGTACTGGGCTAGTAAATGTGCCTTGCCCAAGGGCACTCCACCATGACCGTAGTGCCGCGACTGTGGATCGAACCCGGGACACCCGGTTTCAAATCCCCGACGCTAACCACTCGACCACAGCAAATCAAACACAGTTACATCAATACATAAACATTTAGTACGAATAATTTTTTTTTACTAAATACACATGTTGTGAATGCTAACGAGGGCTTTTTTCATTCATGAATACATTTCGACATTACACTATCACCACGGGGTTTTAATCCTTTTCCTCATACGACAATTCTGCAGCAGACGACTTTGAACATATTTTGTCGAAAAATAGAAAAAAATCTCTATAAATGAATGGATAACCTATGACTAGAACTGGAAAACATTGTGGCAAAAGGAGAAATTGCTCGTTTTGAGCAATTTCTTCTTTTGTCACTATGTTTTCAAAAAAGCCGTCTGCTGCAGAGGCGTCAGAAAGCGTCTATACGAGGGAAAGGGTTTAACGATGTGCGTCTCGTATTTCAGGTGTGTTGGATATCCAACACGTATTACATCCCGATGGAAAACGTGATACCAACGAATGAGCACACACGGCAGAATGCCCAACTGACATATTACCAATGGGTTCCGTTTATATTGCTGTTTATGGCGCTAATGTTTAAACTACCTAGAATCGCATGGAAGGCCGTGTCTTCGGTCAACGGAATCAGTATAGACAAGGTAAACACGCAACGGTCTGTTCTTTCGTCCGTTTTATACCCTTGTAAATGCTTTTTTTCAGCTACCATAGTATAAAGTTCACTATACTGTTTTCGAATCATTTGGATTTGACGCCGTTTTCAGTCGGTAGCGACGCGGGCTGTCAATCCAGGGATTGTGAGTTCGAACCCCAGCTCGGCCAACATTCTTTCCGACGTTTGACAAAAGTCACTGTGACCTGCGTCATTCGTCTTTCACCAATGGGATGTTTAACAGTCTATGTGGAAAAGTAGCCAGTTTCTTGAAAAGTATGTTGTGTAGTGTATATACTGGTGTGGGAAAACCAGGAAACGCATGAGTAGGTGAACTGGTCGCCGTGATATGACTGAAAAATTGTTGAAAACGGCGGTAAACCCCAATAAATCAATCAATCAACAATGTGTTGGTCTTATCACGGCGTCCAGATCACGTAGTAATATCGAGGGCTTGGCGTGAAACGGTTGTATCTAAAATTGGTATTTTTTTACCAAGGTTAATCACCTCGCCATAAAGTCTTTATAAGCGTTAAATCACTTTTCTTGGTAAACAATGTAAATTTAGGTGCCATTGCTCGTTCTGAGCAATGGCACCTAAATTTGCATTGTTTACAAAAGGGTCAAAATTGCCCCTAAACGAGGGTTTTCAAAATAGGTTTTAAGTTACAACCGTTTCACGCCAAGCCCTCGTTATGTTTCTTGACTTTCTCACACTAGAACTCTACATAACAGGGTTTTTTCTAAGCAACTGTCTGCTGTTGATGGAAGACAAATCGAGGGCTTGGCGGGAAACGGTTGTAACTAAAATAGGTATTTGTATTACCAATGTTAATCACCTCGCCATACAGTCTTTATAAGCGTTAACTCATTTTTTCTTGGTAAACAATGGAAATTTAGGTGCCATTGCTCGTTCTGAGCAATTGCATCTGAATTTGTATTGTTTACAAAAGGGTCAACATTGCCCGTAAACCAGGGTTTTCAAAATAGGTTTTTAGTTACAACCGTTTCACGCCAAGCCCTCGAAATGACGTTTGTCGCATTAACTTTTGTCAAATGTCGGAACGAATATTAACCGAGCAAGGTTTCGAATGAACAATCTCTTGATTGACTGACAGCCCGTGTCGCTACTGACTGACTGAACTAACTATCAGGGCTTTTCGTCGAAAGCTTTTAGGTACCGAGTAAACATGTCCGGACGGACTCATGGGAGAGTACTTGTGGGGTTATTTCGTTTGATGTTTTACTTGTGGGGTGCACCCCACAAGTATGCAATTCATTCCGTAATTAACCCCCTTTTACGGAATGAATAACATTAATATGCAAATGAGATACCTGTTATAAAAAATAAAAATAAACTATTTATCTAAGTGTCTTTATAATGGTGGTGGGTAGGCACCCCACAAGTACTCTCTCATGCGGACGTAGTACTACGGTCATTGTGGAGTGCTCTTAGGCAAGGCACATTTTCTAGCCTAGTACTGGTTTGTTTAATCCAGGGATCATGAATAAGTGAACTGTCGCCGTGATATAACTGAAATAATGTTGAAAGCGGCGCAAAACCCCAATAAAACAAAACAAACAAACAAACAAACAAATGTATCAACGTGCTGGAATTCGGCATTCGATGAAGTTGTGTTGTAATTCTGGCACCTGTCTTAGTAAACCATGATAACATGACGTAACAACCAAGCTACGGTAGCCGATTTTTCTGCCGCAAGCGTAGCGGGCGTGAATCACATTGAATAGAGAAAGGGGCGTCAATGATCTATAGAATAAATATTACTGAATCGTGCATAGCTCATATAATAGTGGGCGTATTTCAAAGTCTGAACTCATTATTTGAGCTACATAGTTATGTTGTGCGTTTTCAAAAGAGTTGTCTCATTCAGACGATTACATAAGTTTCCAATTCAGACAAAGCAATTAGGTTAGTACAAAGATATGTTTACTCCTCCTTATGAACTTAGATAAGCTATTGCAAAGATTTAGATGCTAAAGTCATAAACTCCATATTGAAACAGGGCGACAATAAGGTCTAGAACTTCATTATAGAACATTCTTATATTGCAAGAGTAATCTTACTAGTTTTGTTATTGAAAATGATTATCATTAAATTTTATTTTACAAATGTCCTTAATACGATAATAAAGGAGAACAGTATTTGTTCAATTGGTGAAATGCCCAAAATACAAAAGCCTGCTTACACAATATACCTCAAAGCGAGGATCAAGCCAAATTGATAAAACTATACAGTTATATTTATCATTAAAATGAATGATTTTGAAAGTAACAGATGAATGAATGATTAACCCTTTTCCTCATATAGACGCTTTCTGACGCCTCTGCAGCAGATGGCTTTTTGGATAGTGACAAAAGAAGAAATTGCTCAAAACGAGCAATTTCTCCTCCTTTTGCTACAATGTTTTCCACCCTTAGTCATAGGTTATCCATTCAATTATAGACATTTTTTTCTGTTGACAAAATATGTTTAAATTCGTCTGTTGCATAATTGTCGTATGAGGGAAATGGTTAAAGGGACACACACTCAACTGTAATTTTATTTGCATTTTCTATGTTTGGACAGAGTCCTCATGTTTATTGACATAAACTAACTAACTAACTATATATCTAGGCATCTGGTTGTCCGATATTATAAGTTATTGGGTTTGTGACTGACCCACTACGGAAATATAGGGGGTCTGTAGGATTAATAGGGGGCGAGGCGATAGCCGAGTCCCCCTATTCATCCAACAGACCCCCTATATTTCCGAAGTGGTCAGTAACAAACTCAATAATGTATTTATTTCGTCGACCACTTTAAACTGAACTATATTGTAACTTGTTGATATTCGTTGGTAGCATAATATGACGTCATGAGTAAAAGATCTATCAATATTGATTAAAGAATTGGAATAGATATATCATTTAAAAAAATACGCCGGTTCAACATGAACACATTTATATCAATTCATTTCATTTCTTTCTGGGTAACTGGTAACATTTGAGAGCCACTTTACGAAAAAACAACCTTTGAACTGACTTTTTTTTACTTTACTCACCCCCTTTGGAATTTACTAACCCCCTATAGAAGTATATAGGGGGTCTGCACGTGACACGCTTTAACCAATGAAATTGCTAGAATTTCGTGGGAGGCGAAATAAAACATGTTTCAATTAAACGAGTCACGACTGTTCTACGATTAAAGAATATATACATCGGACAGCGATATTTGATTGCTAACATACCTGTATTTGCTTTATAAATAAGTGATACTATTCATGTACATGTATATCCTATTTACGTACATGTGTTATTGCTGAAATAACTAGCTTAAAAACTATCGTTTCGCTCTGTTTTTCATCTGTACACTTAACTATCTTGAATGAGAATTACGTCACAATGCATTGGTATTGTTCGTTAAACTTGAATTGCCGAACGATGGATACATAACAAGGTTATGTTAACTTTATATTTCTATAAAAACTGACAGTGTTATGTATTTACCACGAGAGAGTACCAATTTAGACTGATATCATCGTCCAGTTTACTATATAGTTTTATGTACGCTGACCTCGTATATTCATCCATCACGTATCAGTTCAATTTACACTGGTATCATCATCCAGTTAATTAATTGATTGATTGAATGGGGTTTAACGCCGTTTTCAACACTTTTTCAGTCATATCACGGCGACCAGTTCACCTACTCATGCGTTTCCTGGTTTTCCCACACCAGTACACTACACAACATACTTTCCAAGCAACTGGCTACTTTTTCACGTAGACTGTTAAACAGCCCATTGGTGAAAGACGAATGACGCAGGTCACAGTGACTTTTGTCAAACGTCGGAAAGAATGTTGGCCGAGCCGGGATTCGAAATCACAACCCCTGGATTGACAGCCCGCGTCGCTACCGACTGGGCTACCGGGGCTCGGCATCATCCAGTTAACTACATAGTTGTATGTAAGCTGACGTCGTTGTGTATCCATCACGTGTCATTTTAATTTACACTTATACTATATATTCAAGTTTACTCTACACTGTGTGTAAAGCGACCTAGTTATGATGTATCGACCATTTTTATTTCAGGTTGTCAATCTCGTCCACGAGTTACAATTGACACCAAAACCAGATCGCGATCTTAAAATAATCGAAGTCACAGAATACTTTGAGACGTGGCTAGATACCGCGCGACACTACAGAAGGAGCTGCCTTCATGACTTCAAGATCAAAATGTCCCAGTACACGTGTTTCGTCTGCGGTCGTCGCTATGGCAACTATTTCATGACGGCTGGCATGTCCATCAAAGTGATTTATCTGTTCCATTCCATTATACAGTTCTTTATTTTAAATTTATTCGTGGGAACGTCTTATGCATCATGGGGTTTTGAGATCATTTCCGGTCTTGCAGACGATAACCCGGATTATTTGAAAGCGTCACCACGTTTTCCACGCGTGACTCTGTGTGATTTTCAAATACGACAGATGAACAACGTGCAGCGATGGACTGTACAGTGTGTGTTACCCATTAATTTATTCAACTCCAAAATATTCTTATTTATTTGGTTCTGGTTACTGTTCCTAGTGCTATCTAGCTTAGTTACTTTAGTGACTACTTTCTACGCTATTATGTTTCCTTTGAAGCGGGTCCAGTATATAAAGAAGTTTCTTATATTGAGAAATGTAATGAAGGCAAAGAAAGACAGCGACAAAAGACTGCTACATAGATTCGTCATGACGCATTTAAAATTTGACGGAGTGTTTGTTCTGCGGATCATGGCGCGGAACGGCACGGACATCATCGTGTCGCAAATCATCGAACACCTGTTTAGAAATTACAAGATGCGATTCATGGAAGCAAAGCCGTTGAACTGTGGCGAGATGGCGTGACTAGAGGAGGGTGTTATCAACTATGACAGGCGGCAACCACGATTGTCTACTGTGTAGATAACGACATGAATTATAGCGGCAGGCAAGAGTTGTATACTTTGAATATTTCCGGAAGTGACAGGTGCGCTAATTATCTTCATTTTTGAAGAATCAATAAAGGGCACATAACCGCATTAAAGAATTGGTTGATATTGACTGTTTGGGGACATGCCGTATAGATAGTGTTGGGATCAGCATGAAGTCCACTCATGTCGTGTTACACAAATGCAGAAAGGGCAACCCGATAAAACGGTTCATATTCATGTAAATGAAGGACAAACGAGAAAGTCCGCTTGTTTTCATGTCCGAGTTTGCTATATTAACCAATCCAATCGCAGAAATCATCGACGTGCATATTTTGTTTGTTCTAAAGATGACCGGGCTAGCATCAATTAACCCTCTCCCACACGCAGACGAATTCTAACACATCTGCTGCACACGAATTCTGAAAACATTGCGACAAAAAGAAAACGTGCTCATCACGAGCAATTCTCAGTTTGCCTATATGTTTCAAACTCCATTCAATAAATATACTTTCCTTTGAACAATAATCACGTTTGGGATGCTTTAAAAAGTTGTCGTTTGTAAATTGTTGTGTTGCGAAAGGTTATATTATCCAATAGTTTCTGTAAAAATGTCTTCAAAACACGTGCAGTAATTTGCTGTACTTTATGATTCGAGGTGATTATTTCCTATTTAAAATGTCACTAAGTAACATTTCGGTTCGTTCGTACCCCGAGACAAAACTTTGAAAACAAGTCATTGCCGTCAACGGTATTCTTGATATTGATGTGAAAGAAAGTGAAGACAGAAATGAAATCGACCATTAATCTTATCACACTCGGACAGTGTCAAGTTTTCCTTCCATATAATTGGCAGTCTTCTCTTGGAACATACTATGCTTATTGTATCGATAAACTGTATTACAAGAACAGAAGGTGACGCTTGCCTGGTTCGTGATATCAAATGCAAATGGACATACTGGTACAGTGTTAAGTACCTGTGCTTTCAAAAAAATATTATTCCGTGAATTAGAGGATCCAATGCACGCATCTGATCTTGTTAGTTAATTAAAGTAGATCATTGTGTTCGATTTCTGTTCTTGAATGAACCTCACCACTCCGTTGTCGGAAAAAACAATCTCGAGCAGGCGTATTTATAAGGAATTTAAAAAGAAAACACGTGTCGGTAAGCATCTTTATTAAACCAACTATATGGATTTGACAATATGAATTATTTAACGAAAGTACAACGACAGACACAGTTTCAATCCACGACAACGTCACACGTGATAAGATAACTGGATATTCTAACATTGAAATATTAGTTTGTGTTCTGGCAATGTACATGTACATTCATTTATGTGTCACGTGATGTACGTACGTTAATTGCAGTCATCATGATGCACCATCAGTGCCTAAAGTAATGTCAATTGCTCACAATTGTAAGAATGTATGGTGTGTTAGTGGTTCAAGTGTTCCTTATGTGTGTAAGTGCTATTAACTTTATATATACTGTATGCAGTAAGTCAATTGTCAATATGAAATAAACTATTATAATTCCTACACTAATTAACCCTTTTCCTCATACGACAAATCTGCAGCAAACGACTTTGAACATATTTCGTTAAAAAATAGAAAATCTCTATAATTGAATGGATAACCTATGACTAAAAGTGGAAAACATTGTGTCAAAGGGGGAAATTGCTCGTTTTGAGCAATTTCTTCTTTTGTCACTATGTTTTCAAAAAGCTGTCTGCTGTAGAGGCGTCAGAAAGCGTCTATATGAGGGAAAGGGTTAAGCAAAGTCATGCCTCTTAGCGTGAGCTGGCTGATCTGAATGTACACTCGTCGCATATGCATTACTGTCGGTTTAAGCACAGAGACACTTAATTTAAAAAAAAACCGGTACAAAGTGACACTTGTGGCAGAGTTGTATTGTCAAAAGTAAAAAACAGAAATAATATCACAGGAGTTGGTTACCGGCAACGATCGATCAACATTATATAACGTTTCTATGGTAAAGTATCAAAAGCATCTCTTACATGAACGACGTTTTTATTTTTTGTATTTTTATTTTGTATTAAGATCAAGAATTAGTATTTGCCGGGTATGAATGATTCATACCCGGCAAATACTAATTCTTGATCTCAATACAAAATAAAAATATGAAAATTAATTCAATCGCATTGTGTTATTTTTGACAAAATAGCTATAAAACGACATTGTAGATATTTAAATATGAGCTACGTCTGGCGATATACATGTACGTATGCAGTGAATACTCAGGCGAGTCTGTGAATCAGCACAGTATCGTCTGAGCCACCACTGTCATTTCACATGTAATTCCATCGTACAGAGCAGACTAATCTTTAAACTAAAAACCTATCAGGGGCGTAGCTTTGCAATAATCAATGTGTAGGCCGTCTCGTGAAAGAATCAACATTGTGGACTCTGCGTAAAGTATCGACCCGGATCAGTCTAAGCATGACACACAGGTCTACCCGGATAGACACTTTTCGCCTCCTGTGGATTTTCTGTTTCAGGAATAACTACTCTATACATTTAGCCCACTAAGACGGAATGTGTCGACCGGATCAGTCTGCGCGGACAGCGCAGGCTGATCTGGTCGATACATTACGCAGATGTCTATCGCCGCAGCTGCATTTTGGGGCATTTTGAGAAAAAATGTTTAGGCACGTGCCTACAGTGCCTAAAGGGAGCTACGCCCATGCCTATAACTATCATTGATACCAGTATCGTAGCCTAAAAGGTTAAACAACATCATATTGAAATATGTCATAGATGATTTAATTATAAAATACAAATTCTTAAAAAATCTATTTATATTTTTTTTTACAATTAAATCTTCCATGACATAGTAAAATGCGAAAACAAATTGTGTTAATCTCTTAGGTTACGATATTGGTATCAGTGATAACTATTATCCCATTAGTTTAACGCCGATATGAATGGAAACGATCCTTGTATAGCTAATCAAACCAATGAATCGCCTGACGCGGCTTATAGATATTGCCATGAATGAAAATAAGTTGTAAATTAGGGTAATGTGTCATGTTTCATATAACCCTTTCAGCGCCGAATTGTTTAAAGTAGACTCTTCCATGTTCAAACTAGGACGACTCTATTTTCATGTTATAGGATTTTTGGAATATTTTTATAACTCACAGCCAAACAATGCAGATTTCAGGTGAGACAGCTCGTTACGAGCTGACTCACCTGAATCTGCATTGTTTGCAAAAAGCTCAATATTGCCTTTGGCGCTGAAAGAGTTAAAGTCTTTGGCAAACGATGCAGATCTCAAGTGTGACAGCTCGTAACGACATGTCTCTCCTGAACTCTGTATTGTTGGCCTAGACATTACATTTAACTCTTTCGGCGCCGAATTGTTTAAAGTAGACTCTTCCGTGTTCACAATCGGGTGTGTCCATTTCTCAATTTATGAAAGTTTTGGACTATTTTGGGAACTAAAAGGCAAACAATGCTGATATCGGGTGAGACAGCTCGTTTACGAGCTGACTCACCTGAATCTGCATTGTTTGCAAAAACCTTAATATTGCCTGTGGCGCTGAAAGAGTCAATTAACACAATTTCCTATTGGACAAAGAATGGAGTGACCCAATTTTCCAAATTGAAGAGTCGACTTTGTGAAATTCGGCAGTGAAAGATATATACAAACAGACACAGGTAAACTAATGAAGCAATATAAGTGGTTTGATTTGAATATCTATGAAGATATCAGTTGTCATTAATACGGGGATAAGAAGTTTCAATGGACACATGTCATTTCAACAGCCTTTAAACGATTTAATACCGATTCAAATGAAGATAGATTAGTTTATATAGATATATTAGTCCGTCCATAAAAAAAGGGTAAACGTTAGCTTGGTTGGTTATGATCTGTCTGTACATCTGCTACGTCTGATCAGGGTCTACACATGTTGATAGCAAAACTTATGTTGGTAATACGTATATAAACAGTGTAGAGCTTATTCAGACTTTGCGGTTTCACACGCTGATCTGCATCTACACGATTCACGTAAGCCAACGTGTACGTTTACTCATGGACGGGTTTATATATTTAATAACGAATTACAAAACAAATCAAGAAGTGCATTCAGAATGACCTACATGAAACGCAGTGTTAGGTGTGTGTTTCCTAACATATGTTACCATAACAGGGGGAAAAATAACAAACTTATCGACTGATCGATTCCGTCGATCTAGTTCTAGTTTTTAGGTTGCACACGAAATATGGTCACCATTCGGCGGATACTAGCTTGCACTTACACACGCTCGGGCAACTACTGCTATAGGAAATTCAGACTGAAAAAAAAACCACAAAAAAAACAAACAAACACCTGCAATTTTCAATCCACAACCTCCTTTATAAGGCATTTAGCGACAATTGCTGTCAGAGGTTCCTAGAAACCATCATTGACTAAGTGTCGAACACAGCAATGCCAGATTATACTCTGCGAATACAAAGGCTTATATGGATATACGCTGGTCGTAGTTAGTTCCCACTGAGCCGTGCGCTTCGAAAACCTTCCTAAGATTTGGTTTGACAATAAAGAGAACCACCAATCTGCACAGCCATAATTTTGGGTTTTCTGTGTACACATGTATTGGAGATACTTCTTAAATACCTATTGAATGTTAGTGAACAGTGCTGATTAAGATCAGATTGCGCGGATGCTCAGAGTTATCTTTATCTACACTAGTCGTCAATGCACAGTGGCTGTTTTTGTTCCTGCATCGCCGTTGATATAATGATGGGCACCGTACGTAATATGATCCGTTATTTACATAAGTGTATGCTATAAAGTAAATATGTGTATTCAGTCGTCAAAATAAACAGTTATCTCATTGTTAACAGACAAATTGGGGTATATATTGTACACCTGTCATTTATTTTGAATAGCGTGGACTAATCCTTTCCCACACACAGACGCACGGTCCCGCACCTGCATCGGTCGAATTAATTACATGTTGGCAAACAAAAAGAAAGAACTCATTATGAGCATGGTCTACCTCTGCTACAATTGGTTCGACTGTATTCAGTAATCTTACTTTAATTTATAGAGATTTTCCATAATTTGGCCTTGGTGTTTTTTAAAGAACCCGTCTACTGTATGCTTGACTTTTTGTCTGTATGTGGGAAAGGGTTAAGCTTGCTGGATTCATGCAATTGAATTCAATATTTATGATAAGAAGTGGGCGTGTTTTCTATGATAAGAAGTGGGCGTGTTTTACATGTATATACACTGTATGCGGTGAAACGATTCTTTAGGACAAAAGTTAAAACTTGAAAGAGAATATATTATGTAAGGTATATTTCTTTAGTCAACTTTAGGTTTCCGTAGTTATCAAATGTCTTTTCCTTTTAAATATTTTCAAATAATTGCGGCATTTTGTCTTAAGTATGTACATGTTACATGTACCACTAACTTTGCCACGTTTAAGTCTCATTCCTGTAAACAAAATCAGCGTAATTGTGATTGTAAGTATAGCTACATGAATATGTTATAATATAGTTATTGTTAGATGTTCCTATTTATTATGTACATTGAATGTTTTCCTTTATATAATTTAATCGTTAGTCTTCCATTTAGGTATTTTCCTCTTATTAGACATTGTTTTGTTGAAGTTTATGTTTCATTCCTTTGTTAACCATTCATATTTTCACATGAGCGGTGCTTCATAAAAATCAACCATAGCGTGATAATTACACGTGCGTGTAGATCTAAACGGATACTGCTATATATAAATTTCTTTAAACTTTCTATGACTAAATGACAACGAATGCAGAGCCAGATCGGATTGTGCAGATGCGCTGTCTGATCTGACTCTACGCTGGTCACAACAGTATCATGGTTGGTTTTTCGTTGAGCGCCGCTCATATTTCCTCTTGGAGCAGCAAATCTGGAAAATGAATTTCTTGTCATGTGTTGTTGCAGACCTCAACATTTCGATGCTGTCTGTTACAATGATAACATCAGGCATTCCTTAATATATTCTATTTAAACTATGTCTTTCATGACGTCAAAAAAGTAAACCGCTACAAAATCAGTTCCGTTTAATTTTTATTTTAAGGAAAATTAATGTGATAATTAATCATTGATTTTGTGATAATCTTGTATTGATTTTGTTATCTACGATTACCGAGTCCTATACTCACAGCATACTTACAGTATTAATTATCGGACTTATGATTAGACAAGCTTCGAGTCCATTGGTCTCAATATCTTTCCATTATTGCACAAGAGTATAATTTCATAGAACAAGGGATTTGTTTTTATAGGGACTCCATTGATCGTCCTCATAACTCATATTTCGAAACTTGTAAAGGTACCATTGTCTTCCATTTTTAACGGATCTGGTTTTATGCACTATATTCGCCTAAATTCTTGATAAAATCCAAAATAGCCTGTACTTTCTTAGCCGTCCATTATGTACCATAGTCTACAGCTTGCACTAACTGGACAAAGGATATTTTTTCTGAGTTGTTGCTCCATTCTGAAGTTTATTGACCCACTGTGTGCAATTAAAATATTTTATTAAACAAACTGGTGTATTTATTCTTCCGTTTTATCATTAAACCTTTCCCTCGTATAGACGCTTTCTGACGCCTCTGCAGCAGATGGCTTTTTGAAAACATAGTGACAAAAGAAGAAATTGCACAAAACGTGCAATTTCTCCTTTTGCCACAATGTTTTCCACTTTTTGTCATAGGTAATCCATTCAATTATAGAGATTTTCTATTTTTTGATAAAATAAGTCATGCTGCAGAATTGCCATATGAGGGAAAGGGTTAAGTTCATCTATATTTGAGCCGTTCTCCAAGACGACCAACATTAAAGTAAATTAACAGAACTACATGTCGAGGGCTTGGCGTGAAACGGCTGTAACTAAAAACCTATTTTAAAAACTCTGGTTTATGGGGCAATTTTGACCCCTTTGTAAACAATGCAAATTTAGGTGCCATTGCTCAGAATGAGCAATGGCACCTACTTTTCCATTGTTTACCAAGAAACATGATTTAACGCTTATAAAGATTTTAGTTACAACCCTTTCACGCCAAGCCCTCGATGTGAATCCATACTAAAGGGTCCGAATTGATACTGTTTTATAGAGGAATCTTGAAACCTTCCATGACTTATTGTCAAACAGTGCAGATCCAGACCGGACTGATCGCAAATACAAATACTGTTGGGTTGTGTAGAGCGATGCTTATTTATTTCTGCATCCTTTCATATGCTAACATTGCACTCGATATTGAATTCAATACACTCCTTTCTACTGCAAGTTTGGAAGTTTGTGGAAGACAGTGGTGCAGGGGTTGAACGTTCGAGTCCCGTGAAGAGCGGGTCCTGACTTTTGGATTTTCCCACACAAACGGCGCGAGTACTGGTTAAGTATCCAGGAAGCAGACATCGAGTGTGATTAATGTAAGCTGAAAACTTGTCTCGCAATCGATGTAAAGTAAATAAGTTTAAACTTTTTTAAACTTCTACTGCAAGGGTTCATTTTTATATTTGGTTTTACGAGGCCCTGGACATTCCCAAAAGCCAACACGGCGACAGTTCCGGTATTTGTGACACAAAGAGGTACCGTACCACACATATAAATATAATAGTACTCGCGTTCTTTTCTACAACTTTATTCACAAACAAGGATATTGTCTACGTATCAAAACCAAACATAATTTCTGTGTCTCACTCTTGTCAGTCGCCCAGCAAATAAGCTCCCTAGTAAATGAGCCATCCACCAGGCGTCCCTCTCGGGCAGCCAGCACGAACAAGACTCCCACTGTCTATATCTCTCTCTCTCTCAAGCCGGTTATATCAAAAAGCTCTCCAGCAATCAGCCCTTCCAGTCACAAGCCCTTCCAGCCACAAGCCCCCGTCGCTGTTTTACGTTAGGGCTTATATACCTGGCTTGCTTATCCCAATACTTACATCGTGACGTAAATACTCAGGTATACAGAACTCATCCGTGGCAGGACGTAGGGAGACATTTTGTTACATATTCAAGATCCATGGGTGACTTACAAATACATACAATGCAAGGAGACTCAGACATGACCAGTGATCGGACACGGATCACCCAAACTTAAATTCCTCCCCAACTATTTGAATAACACACAATTTGGACCATAATGAGCGAAACCACATGGACCCGGACACGTGCGCGGACACGCCACGTACATCGAATGTACCCAAATTGTTCTTTGTTGAGCGATGTTTCCCGGACACGGACGTGGAAGCAGACACGGATACGGACCACGGATCACGGATCTATGAACTACCGGCCTAAGAAAGAAACTCAAGCGTTGAGGGTCATACCAAATACTTTTAATATGGTAGGCTTTCCCTTCTTAGGGCTCAGGATTTTTGGGTTAGCATAACTCTTTGGTGTCATGAACAATGGACTGGTAAATTAAACAAGAAACGCAGTTATACGGCGAAAACTCTAAATAGATACAAACGCACAAAAAACCCAAAATATCTTCGAGACTTTGTGACACGGTTAGACGAAACATTATTGTATGATTCAAAAGCAAATTCTAAATTTTCAAAGTAATGCAAATTTCTGATTGACTGATTTATATTGTATATCTATTTCCCGCATATAATAAATCTTCAGCAGACGACTTTGAGAATATTTTGGCAAACTTTGAGAATGAATTTTAAATTAAAGATTACTTTTTGAATACGGTTAAAAACATTGCGACAACTGGAGAAATTTATAATTATGATGCCACACTGCTATCAAAAGTCGTCTGCTGAAAAGGGGCCCAAAAAGGCGACAACATTTGGAAGAAGGTTAATCTATCGGAAATTGTGTAATTCTCAAATTAGAAAAAATATTCTGACTTAGAATGAGAATGAATTTTAAATGAGTATTGATTACTAAAACTGATCATTTTTCGTAATAATAGTTTTTTCCTCAGATACTTAATTCTTTCAGCGCCAAAGACAATATTGAGGTTTTTGCAAACAATACTGATTCAGGAGAGTCAGCTCGTAACGAGCTGTCTCGCCTGAAATCAGCATTGTTTGCCTTTTAGTTATCAAAATAGTCCAAACTTTTATTACATGAGCAATGGAGACGCCCGGTTTTGAACATGGAAGAGTCTACTTTAAACAATTCGGCGCTGAAAAGAAAAACAAAGAAGGTAAACCCTTGAAATATCATAACAGGTAAACGGTTAAAATATTATTATATGAGCCGACCCGCGAGAAAACCAACATTATTGCCTTTGCGTAATGTATCGACCAAGATCATCTTGCGCAGTCCGTACAGGCTAATCAAGGTCGACACATTTCGTCTTAGGGGGATAGAGGTATAGAGTAATGATTCCTGAAACAGAAAATCCACAGGAGGCGAAGAGTGTGTTTCCGAGTTAGCCTGCACGGCATGCTTAGGCTGATTCGTATCGATACTTCACGCAGAGTCCACAATGTTGGTTTTCTCGCGGGACGGCTCATATGTCACTTTTCATAAATTATGTGTTGCACAATAGTTAAGTCAATTTTTTCTATAAACGGAACTATAAGTGGTTGTTAATATGTTAAAGACTTGCCATTATAGCATAAATCAAGATTACGAAATTCATATCACGCGTTACTATCAAGCTATACATTTCCCGCATTCAGACGCTTGTTACGAATCTGCAACCGACGACTTTTGAAAACAGAGTTGTAAAAGGAAAATTTGCTCTTTTCCATGATTATAATTTCATTTACAGTATTATAGGTTGCCAAAATGTCTGTTTGCATGTTTTCAATGTCGTTTGCTGAAGATTTCCTGTATTTCTGAATATTCGACGAGAGCTCGTGGCTATAATTTCATGAGGAGTGTCATCTTCCTTCGCACCCAACTTGTTTCTATTATTTAAACACTATTTCCGTTATAGAATGGTTCACTTACACTAATCCATGACGAATGGGTGAGTGGCTCATTCAAGGCTAAGGATAAAGGGTACGTTGCTAACACAGTCGCGCTAACCAGTCGTTCATCGGTGGTGTAGTGGTACAGCGTCCGCCTTGGGTGCGGGAGGTCGGGGTTTCAAGCCCCGGCCGGGTCATACAAAATACTTTAAATATGGTAGTACTGTTTTTCACTCATTGGTGCTCGGCTTGGGTTAGCATTACGACTCGCTGGTGTCAGCATAACAAAAGTACCAGTGGTACTGGTAACTTACACAGGAAACGCCGCGATATCTGAAAAAATGTTGAATGTGGCTTTAAACACTAAACAATAAATCAATCAATCGCAGCCTACCTGTTTCAATTCTTTCATAACTATTTCAGTTATATCACGGGTCAATAACATTGATCCATGACCAATGGGTTTGTGGCTAATTCAAGGCTACGGAAGAAGGATAGCCTACTGTACTTGGACAGTCGCGTTAACCACTCGTTCACAGTGAATTGTCTGAGTGAACTCTGCCCGAGTGCTGAATACCAGAGTCAGATAGGAAATGCGTGTTTTTAACTCTTTCAACGCCACAGGCAGTATTGAGGTTTTTGCAAACATTGCAGATTCTGTCTCACCTGAAATCAGCATTGTTTGCCTTTTAGTTACCCAAATAGTCCAAAACTTTCATAAATTGAGAAATAGACACACCCGATTTTGAACATGGAAGAGTCTACTTTAGACAATTCGGCGCTGAAAGAGTTAACACCTGCGAACATTAACGATAATTTATGAATAACTAGCTGAAGTGTCTACTCTATTTCAAGAGAACGTTTCATTCTATTTATGCAAAAGCTGCATACGCATGCAATGGTTCAAACAGTAAATACATGACAATTTTCAATACCAAATAACAATGTTATCAGAATGTCGGATGCCTGTTAATTCTTTCAGCGCCACAGGCAGTATAGAGCTGTCTCACCTAAAAACGTATTGTTTGCCTTTTAGTTACCAAAATAGTCCAAAACTTTCATAAATTGAGAAATAGACACACCCGATTTTGAACATGGAAGAGTCTACTTTAAACAATTCGGCGCTGAGAGAGTTAACCCTATCCCTCATATAGACGCTTTCTGACGCCTCTGCAGCAGACGGCTTTTTGCAAACATAGTGACAAAAGAAGAAATTGCTCAAAACGAGCAAATTTCTCCTTTTGACACAATGTTTTCCACTTTTAGTCATAGGTTATCCATTCAATTATAGAGATTTTCCATTTCTTGACAAAATATGTTCAAAGCCGTCTGCTGCAGAATTGTCGTATGAGGGAAAGAGTTAACACCTGCGAACACTAACGATAATTTATGATTAACTAGCTGAAGTGTCTACTCTATTTCAAGAGTACGTTTCATTATATGTATCCAAAAGCTGCATACGCATACAATAGTTAGAAAAGTAAATACATGACAATTTTCTATACCAAATAACAGTGTTATCAGATTGTCGGATGCCTGTTAAAACTAATAGAAAACGACCCTCTGTGTAAGGTTAATCTTAATACAGGCCGAAATGCGACGCATTGATATAACATGGATCTGTGACTACATATACGTATTATTAGTCCCTGCATGGATGTAAAAGATAACTGTTATGGTCACAATACATCATACACATTCCTTCTTTGTTTCCATGTAAATCCACCAGTTTCAATCCTCAATTGGCGTACACTTTAAGTCTAAATCGATGATAATGTCAAATAACTCTTTAAACTAATAGCCATCAAACGACATATTGTGTTAGGTAAATCTGAATACACACACAACTAAAAAATGCCAAAGGTTAACTTGTTAAACAACTGTTCAGACTAACAACTACCTAACGAATAATATGTTAGGTAAATCTGAAAACATCCCCAGAACTTAGATCGATGGAAGGATATGAATATGAATAGCTCGATGGTTGCGGAGGTTGCGAAGGTTGCTGAGTTGCAGAGATTGCCGACGCTTGTACAGGAACTAGTACATCTCCATAGACGACACAAGGTGAGTATGCAGATTTACCTAACATGACAATTGTAAGGAGGTGGTTAGTCGAAACTAACAATCAAATAATAGATGTTAACTAACACACGCCCGAGTAATGTATGTGTTAGGTAAATCATAACCCTTGCCACACACAAACTCATTCTTGAACTTCTGAAGGAGACACATTAGGGTAAAACATAAGAAAATACCTTTAATGAGCAGTTTTAACTTTTGTCTTAATGCGTTTAACTCTATTAAATAATTACGCTTTCATTAATAGTCATTTCCTTTATTATACTTAGATGTTTTCTGCTGCAGGTTTGTCGTATGTGGGCAAGGGTTTATAAACCTCTGGTTATTACATAAAGTTTTATTATTACCGTTTTCCAGCATTAGGTAAATCTGCAGTAGACTACTATCGAAACTTTCCGAAATAATATGGACACAATCTATAAATTAATGCTTTCTTTTATTGAATAGGTAAATCTCTAACGAAAGAAGAAATGGCTCTTACATGTGAGTTCTCCTTTTGCCTCAATGTTTTCAAAATTTGTCAAAAATCTGATTGCACAGTTGAAATATGCGATTATCTAAATACATAACAGTGCATGAATTTTGAAAAATCTTTTCTTTATTAATTCGATACACTTGTAAAACTCTAGACGAAATGCGATACAGCGAGGCAAGTGACCATGTCAATGTTTCAAAAGGAGAACATAGCTGTTTAACAAATAAACAAATTACTAGTCTTTATCTTCAAAATTAATGAATTGTGAGAAAGCAAGATACTACGTACCGCGTCAGGGATAAGGGTGATTTCTTGTTTTTTTTAATTATTATATTTGTTTTATTCATAAAGTTTATTGCCGTTAGACTCAGTATTTAGTTATATCACGGCTACAATATACTTGTCTTTGAACCCGGAATGATAAACTAGTAATAGCCTATACAATGTGCCTTGAGTAAATGTACCTTCTTTGCCTTTAAGTATTTTCAAATTTTTAAGATTCTAAAGGGTATTTTTGTTTAGAATCTAAAACAATAGAGCATATAAATAGAATCGTTCCATTCCTTTGTAATAAATGTTTCCCTTTTCGTCGTCTGAGAGATAATTACACTGAAGTTATGAAACATTTCAGGAACAACTACTTATCATGGTAGTGAATGCGTCAATACATGACCAAGTATTTGTTTTGTTTATAAGAAATGTAAAATGACATTATTAAGTGCATATGTCGTTTGCATCCTGATGTTTCTCGTTTGCCATACTTTAAGTTGGTTTACATGTAGTTAGTTCATGAAATATTGCAATGAATCGCAGACAGATAACCCTTCGTACATGTTTAAGGTACCATCGTTCCTGCGTCACGTTTAACTCTTTCAGCGCCGAATTGTTTAAAGTAGACTCTTCCATGTTCAAAATCGGGCGTCTCTATTTCTCACGCACGCAATAAAAGTGTTGGACTATTTTGATGAATAAAAGGCAAACAATGCTGAAATCTGTATTGTTTGCAAAAACCTCAATATTGCCTTTGGCGCTGAAAGAGTTAACTATAATATTAAAAGTATCAAACGTAACAAGGACGAAAACAACCAACGTGTTTAAACAATGCCATTGTTACTTGCTACAATACAATACAATTCTTTTTTCAAATATCTGCTTTCAACAAGTCAATGATATTTGCGATGTTACAAACCATAACTTGGTTGGGAATTTAACCCTTACCCACTTAGGCACGCCACACCCTCTGGCGCATCTGAATACATGTACATTGTGGCAAAAGCCGAAATTGCTCATAATGAGCAACTTCAGATTTTCCAAAATGTTTTGAACACTATACAATAATTAAACTCTAATTAATATTTGTGTGTTTTTTTTCAAATAATTTGCTCAGACATTTTCATGCCGTCATACACATATTTGTTACATGTGAGAAAGGGTTAATATGTTTTGTGTTAAAAACAAAAGGTTAATTTACTCACTGAGTAACTGTCCATTGTATGTACATGTGTATTGAACACGGGGACAATGGATCATAATGGCTCATGATTTATCAAAAATGTAAGTAGCTTCATATCTATTATAATGTGACCGCCTCGCTGGTGTAGTGGTAAAGTGTCCGCCTCGGGTGCGGGATGTCGCGGATGTGATCCCCGAAAGGCTCATACCAAAATGCTTTGAAAATGTAAGTAATGGCTGACCTCCTTTTCGCTCAGGGTTCGCATTGCGACTGAGAGGCTTGTATCAGGATAAATGGACCAGAAGTACTGGTAACTTACCCAGAAAACCCTCTGATGTAACTTAAAAAATGTTGAAAGCCGCGTTAAACACCACACAATCAATAAATGAATCTATTAGAATGTGATACCTTTTAGCATTGTTTCATTGTAATATCTCAATGTTCCGCGCAGATTGGTCTATCTCTCTGCACTGTTTGCTATTTAGACACAGAAGGAACATGTACCAGGAAACTGTCAAGTTGGATCTCACGGCTTGGATGTGCAGGCAGAGTTTTATCTGGATGGTTTAACTTGAACTACGCACAAATGATCTATGTATGTTGCTATCGGTTAAAACGTCAAACATATTGGTTGAATTGATTGCATCTACATGTATTTGTGAAGCCCATGTTGTTGATGTCATTTGAATTCGAGCTAAATATATATATATTGTGTATACGTACATGTACGTCCGATTGATCAGTTATACGGATGCGCTGAATTATCTAAATGTACGCGGGTCACAAGTGCGTTTCGTTTGGTTTTCGCAAAGCTCTACTTTATAATTGAATAATATTCATCATTATTTGTTCTAATTTGCTTCGACGGTGTTTTATTCTCTCTATCACGTGACCATTAAAGGTTGAGAACATGCTAATCTTAATACAAATTCACAAACATTGAGGACTCTGCGTGAAGTATCGACCCGGATCAGCATGCGCAGGCTAACCCGGACAGACACGTTTCGCCTCCTGTGGATTTTCTGTTTCAGGACTCGTTACTCTATCCCTCTATCTCACAGGGACGGAATGTGTTGGCCCGGATTGCCCAGCGCGGACTTCGCATGCTGATCTGGGACGATACATTACGCAGAGTTGGTATTGATTGTTTTCTCTTGGATCGGCTCATATTGAGAAAGATTAATTAGGAACAATAAGAATGAATGATCACTCATATTTGGAATGAATTTGACACGTAATGTTGATTATTTTATTATTTAGAAATGTTTTAAGATGAAAAATCAACACATTTTGAATCTTAATATTTTTCTTCCTATAGACGATTTCTGAAGCTTCTTCTGCAGCAGACGACGTTTGAAAACATTGTGACAAAAGGAGAAATTGTACAAAACGAGCGAATTCGTGTTTTGTCACAATGTTGTCTACTAATTTCAATAATAATACATCCATTTAAAGAGGTTTTCCAAATGTTGCCAATACCTTTCCGTAGACGTCTGCTGCGAATTTTGTGTGTACAGGGAAAGGTTTATATATACAAAAAACAACAACACCACAGGCGATAGGTTCAAACGTGTATTGTCATAATATTTGTAACAGATTCAAAAGCCGGTGGGTGTTTCTGGCTTTTACCTCAAGTAGGCGTTTGAGAGACACATTGATTCAAAATGACCGTACCCGACTAAGCACTTCAAACGTTATGACCAATATTTATAGTTCAGATTCGTAAATACGGTTAATCCAATTTAATCCAAATTAGTCCAATTGACTGCATAGATTAGTACTTTATAATCAGATCAATTTGATAGCTTAATATATATATATATATATTTTTATGAATACAGGATTGGACAATATGCAATGCATATGTAAGTCTTCCCCGGACCACGTCGTGCAATGTACTCGAACATATATACAAATAGTCAATGCTTGCGTACATTCATTACAAACAAAAAGAAAACCTACAATCTTGTTAACTATATATACTCGAATGTAAGTCATTACGTAGCATCCTGTCAAGCCACATGCTACTTACGTATCGCATTCCTTGATTCAGTCAAACAACTCAACGTCCAATGATTATATAACGAGCTCATCAGCGACAACGATGATGAGTCTGTCTTGAGAAAGGTTATTGGAATGTACCCTAACACATATATTCATTGTACCCAAGATATTTACAGGTTATGCCACTCATATGTCGCAGCTGTTTGCAGGCATGTTGGCCTGTTCGACAGTTATCCTTAAATGTCATTACCAATTACCATACATAAGAGAGGCATTTGATCGGATACCTATATCATAGCCGATCGAATGTTTACTCTTATAACCGAGAAAATAATATGCCATGTGTGAATTCTTGAAAGAGTGAATGAGTATTTGGGCGTATGAGGGTGTGAGCGAATGAAGAATGTCAGTTTGAATGAAAAAAAATATGTCTCCATTCTTTTCTTTTGTTGAAAATGTTATATTCATAACTTGTATGTATTTGTATGTAAAGAAATCTCCAAATACATGGGGGAAATAAAGGGAACAAACAAACAAACAAACAAACAAACAAACAGGTATATTCGATATGTCCAACGGTCTTGATAGCATACACGTCGCCGTAAAGGTATTCGCTCCGGCAGTGTTGACAATGGCGATAAACCCATATTAACCCTTTCCCTCATATAGACGCTTTCTGACGCCTCTGCAGCAGACGGCCTTTTGAAAACATTGTGACAAAAGAAGAAATTGCTCAAGACTAGCAATTTCTCCTTTTGTCACAATGTTTGCCACTTTTAGTCATAGGTTATCCATTCAATTTTAGAGATTTTTTCAATTGTTGACAAAATGTGTTCAAAGTAGTCTGCTGCAGATTTCTTGTATGTGGGAAAGGATTAATCAATCAATAATACAATGCACAGAAAATCCGATATATACAGGTTTATTTCACTAACATTCCTCGATAGTTTACATCTTCGCATTTAATAAACACAGGCAGGCCTTTGCATTTGATTTTACGTTAGGTTTTCAACGTTGAAAGATTGATTGATTGATTGATTGGGTTTAACGCCGTTTTTAACAATTTCTCAGTTATATCACGGCGGCCAGTTCACGTACTCATACATTTCCTGGTTTTCTAACACCAGTACTCCACAAAACAATCTTCCCAAGCAACTGGCTGCTTTTCAACATTGACTTAGCACATTGGCGGAAGACGGATGACGCATGTCGCATTGACTTTTGGCAATCCTCGAAAAAAAGTTGGCCGAGCCGGTATTCGAACTCACAACCCCTGGATTGACAGCCTGCGTCGCTACCGACTGAGCTACGTTGAAAAATACATCGAAATAAATGAATATTACTAAAATATCGCCAATATCAAGCAGGTGGGAACTCAAAGACTTTTTACGCAAACTGTTCAACGCGTTTAAGTAGGATTGCATTATCTTATTTTATTTTTCACATGCGTGCCAATAAAAGATACATATTTGAATAGCACTGTAGCTGTATATCGAAGCACAAACAAAAGTATATTAAAAAAAAAGGGAGTCAGTTATTTGTACTATTTAAATCAAGACCCTCTCAATAAAGCAGCCATATTTATAAACAGATTGTGTTTTAATATAACTCTTTCGGCGCCAAAGGCAATATTGAGATTTTTGCAAACAATACTGATTCAGGCGAGTCAGCTCGTAACAAGCTGTCTCACCTGAAATCAGCATTGTTTGCTTTTAACTCATCAAAATAGTCAAACACTTTTATTACATGAGAAATGGATACGTTCGAATTTGAACATGGAAGAGGGTACTTTAAAAATGCGGCGCTGAAAGAGATAATCTTATTATTTCGACGTTGCAAAGGGTTATTCAATTAGATTATCGTTAAGAACGGGGAAGGTTTACCCAACGAATAGGCTTTATAGTTTTCTCAATAGAAAACAAATTAAACTTAAAGAAGTGAAGAGTAAAATCAGTGATTGATTGAGGCAAAACGGGAACTCATTCATTATACAGATGCTTTTTGACACCTCTGCAGCAATTTATTTATTTATTTAGTGGGGTTTTACGCCGCTTTCAACATTATTTCAGTTATATCACGGCGACAGTTCACTTATTCATGATCCCTGGGTAAACAAACCAGTACTAGGCTAGAAAATGTGCCTTGCCCAAGGGTACTCCACCATGACCGTAGTGACTGGGGGATCGAACCCGGGACACCCGGTTTCGAAATCCCTGACGCTAACCACTCGACCACAGCGGATTCCACCTCTGCAGCAAAGGAGTTTGAAAAATGTTATGGCAAAAGGAGAAATTGCTCCTAAAGAGCATTAATTCTCCCCATTTCATGATTTGTCACAACATTTTTTCAACTTTTTTCAATAATTATAATTTCAATTTTTTAGAGCTTTTCCATGTTTTTTCCTAGATGATTTCAGTCTTCTCCTGCATATTTGGTGTATGCTTCCCTCATACGACAATTCTGCAGCAGACGACTTTGAACATATGTTGTCAACAAATAGAAAATCTCTATAATTGAATGGATAACCTATTACTTAAAGTGGAAAACATTGTGGCAAAAGAAGAAATTGCTCGTTTTGAGCAATTTCTTCTTTTGCCACAATGTTTTCAAGAGTCCTCTGCTGTAGAGGCGTCAGTCGGGTGCTGTATGTGGGCGAGGGTTAACAAATAATATAATTCTATTCTGTTCCCCCCTAAACAAGCAGCAGTTTCTTGCATATTAAAGCGTACGTTTTATAGAGGCATCAACAAGCGAGGTGTCATGGCGAAATGAGCGATACATATCATCCTTCTTTACTGGTTTGAACTGGGAGACAGTCGAAATCCCTTCAGTCAAAATACTTTCAGTCATCATCCCCTCACTCTGAAAATGGCATAGTAGTCGTCAGAATCCCCTCGACCAAAATGTAAGGTAGTCAGAATCCCTTCGACCAAAATGTTAGGGTAGTCAGAATCCCCTCGATGGAATTAGCAGGGTATTTATTCATAATCCCCATCAATGGGTATTCATACCCCACCATTTTGGTTGAGGGGATTATGAATACCCTGTTAAATCCATTGAGGGGATTCTGACTGCTATACCATTTTCGGACTGAGGGGATTATGACTTAGGGGACTTTGACCTACACTCGTTTGGACAATATGCAGTTTGACTTCACTTCTAGTTCTCGAGTTGAAGATAAATCAGGGTGGAGTCGGCATGTAAAAGCTCTAGCTCGACTTTTCGTATGTATGCCATCTTGCTTTGGTTTGTATGAGAGAGATATTTTTTATCTATTTCTCTTAATTGTAGAGAGATATCTATGTAAAATAAAGAGATATTTCCACAAAGATACTGAGACATCTCTCTAACAAAGACAGATATATCGGTAAGATAGAAAGATATACAGACATCTTCTAAAAGCAAGATATATATATCTTAATTTAGAGAGATATCTCACTATTTTACAGAGATATCTCTTTTCTATAGAGATAGCTTTCAAATTTAAAGGCAGATATCTCTTAAACGAATAAATAGTAAAACGGCTGTAGTCTTATGGGCGACGCTCCAGGAAAACCAACTTCACTGTAATTGTAATATGAGTATAAAACATATATTTGTTTGCATACCAATGCTTTATGACCCTGAAGAACAATGTATTTAACCCTTTCCCTCATACGCCTCTGCAGCAGACGGCTTTTTGAAAACATTGTGACAAAAGAAGAAATTGCTCAAAACGAGCAATGTCTCCTTTTCCCACAATGTTTTCCACTTTTAGTCATAGGTTATCCATTCAATTATAGAGATTTTCCACTTTTTGACAAAATATGTTCAAAATCGTCTGCTGCAGAATTGTCGTATGATGGAAAGGGTTAAGATGGTCCTATAATGCTTCTATGATACATTAGGCAGGTGACGGCAGCTCAGTCGGTTTGATACGCTTCGTGTCAATCCAGTGGTCATGCGTTCGGTCCCCAGCTCGAGCAGTATTCTTTCCGACGATTTACAAAAGTCAATGTGACAAGAGTCATTCGTCTTCCACCAATAGGCTAGTATTATATGGGGGAAAAGCAGCCAGTTGCTTGGAAGTACTTGTGTGTGGTGTACTGGTGTGAGAAAGCAAGGACACACAAGGGTAGGCGAACGTGTCGTCGTGACCATTCGGAATACCTCGGTGATGAATGCTTCACCAATAATGAAGGATTATGAAACTAGCCGAGGAGTTCCGAATGTCGTCGTGACATGACTGAAAACTTGTTTGAAACAGCGTTACGTCCCAACCAATCAATCAATCAATTAAATTAATAAAAAAAAATGATACATGAGCGACCAGCAGTGCAGTGTGATTTGGATCTACATTATTTGCACATCACCTATGGTTGCTATCTGTATATTGTAAATCTACGTACACATACACCCCTTTATCGGTGGACACGCCTATCGAAACTAATGTGTCTACGACTTTGTAAAAGAAAGTCTCCGCCTAGATTATCTTTTTTATCAACAAAACACATTGTAAATATATAAAATATGATCATATATTCATTCAGCCGTCGCGGGTCAAAAGGGGTTCTACGGTGAATTTAGATTATTATTACTGAAACGAGAGGTACTGGTAACTTACCAAGGAATCTCCGTAAAATGACCGAACTACTGATACAAGCGTAGTAAACCATCACGCAAACTAGTTAACCCTTTCCCTCATACAACAATTCTGCAGCAGACGAAATTCAACATATTTTGTCAAAAAATGGAAAATCTCTATAACTGAATAATTTAATGGATAACCTATGACTAAAAGTGGAAAACCTTGTGGCAAAAGGAGAAATTGCTCGTTTTGAGCAATTTCTTCTTTTGTCACTATGTTTTCAAAAAGCCTTCTTCTGCAGAGGCGTCAGAAAGCGTCTATATGAGGGAAAGGGTTAAATCTTTAGTAACAGTCATCGGTCAAGATTAATATCAGACGAAAGCGTTTACATTAAATCAGTTTAAAACCAATTAAGAACATTATTAGCCGGCCTGGTTTTTTTTTAATTAAATGGTGCGTTAATTGAAATATATAAAACATGTGCTTGCACGTTTTCTGTAAATGCATTGCCTATTGAAAATAATTCTTCAAGATTGTGTCATCTATCATTAAATCGAGAAAAAATGTGATAAAGGCAAATTGATGTTCAAACAATTTATGTATATAGGCGTATCAACCCTTATCATAAATATTTCCAGCAACCATGATCCTCATACAGTATTTTAGCGAAGTTCAAATCATAGCAGTTTATCCCCCGAAACAACTGATCTTTTTCTTTTCTATTTTTCTTTCTTTTCTATTTGCCGAGCCCCGGTAGCTCAGTCATTATCGACGCGGGCTGTCAATCAATGGGTTGTGAGTTCGAACCCTAGCTCGGCCAACAAGCTTTCCGACGATTGACAAAAATCAATGCGACATGCGTCATTCGTCTTCCACCAATGGGCTATAAGTCTATGTGGAAAAGCAGCCAGTTGCTTGGGAAGATTGTTGTGTGGAGTACTGGTGTGAGAAAACCGGGAATTGCATGAGTAGGTGAACTGGCCGCCGTGATATAACTGTGCAATTGTTAAAAACGGCGTTAAACCCCAAATGGTATTTCAGGGAAGTCAAATCATAGGAGTTTATACCCGTAAACAACTGATTTTTTTCTTTTCTTTTTTTTTAAATGACATTGAAATTATGTTTTTATTTGTTTGTATAACAAGATGCATGCATATGTATTATACTAAACGGAAATACAATCTATTTATTTATCAACCTGTCATGATATTCAACCCTTGGGTCTTAACCTGTTTTAACAACTTCACGTCATATCAACGTAATCAACCCATTGAATGCTGGGATCGGTCTTGTTAACCATTTCCCCTCATACGATAATTCTGCAGCAGACGATTTTGGAACATATTTTGTCAAAAGAAAGAAAACTCTATAATTGAATGGATAATCAATGACTAAAAGTGGAAAACATTGTGGCAAAAGGAGAAATTGCTCGTTTTGAGCAATTTTTTCTTTTGTCACTATGTTTTCAAAAAGCCGTCTGCTGCAGCGGCGTCAGAAAGCGTCTTTCAGAGGGAAGGGGTAACGCTTGTACCGTCTGTCTAGACTCTAAACTGCTGGCTGCACAACTCAACATTGTTATTGTATTATTCCTTAACATTAATGGCTATCGATTCTACCTACGTACTACTACTAGTATATCCGCACCCATTGTCTTTATTTCCCACATACAACACATTAAAACTATTGAAACAATAAATCATCGGTAGACATATATAACAAATGGGTCTTGTTACGACACGAATATTTAAAGTACGCTGATAAAAAGATGAGGCAAAACAGTATATCATATGATCAAGTACATTATACGAAAGACAGATGGTTTGATGAGGAAAGAACCCAAGTGACGTTTACCTGAAACAAACGTCTGTTCAACTGCCTGTATCAAATAACTTGTTTACGAGAAAAAATGTTTAACGCTTTTAAAGACTTTATCGCGAGGTGATTAACCTTGGTAAACAAATACAAATTTTAGTTACAACCGCTTCACGCCAAGCCCTCGATACATCCCTGCTTCAAGTTACCTTAGCTAACGGTCCAACCTCCTATTTCTCTCTCTAAAAGTCCAACACTATATAGACGTTTACGCGAATAATCGAGGTTCTAATGCCGTGCTAAACCGGCGATGTCACAGACATACACACTTATCGGGGTCTACAGTGTTCGCAAATGCGGTTCAAAGCTATGTAGAGCGTTATATGTTAATGCTGTTCAATTATTTTCCAACATACATGTATACGTTTTTGACGCCAGTGCAGCAGAACAAATTAAAAGCATTTTGACAAAAAGGAGAGAAAAGTGCTCCCATTTCCTTATCTTTTTCAGTAGCTTTTCCGTAAAATGCGCTATTATGTAGATCCCGATATGTATTACCCTTTTCGATAGATAATTCACAGATATGTGTTCTTCTTTGAGAATGAGAAATTGTTACTATAGTGTCGTCATCGACGTTATCCCCGCCCAATTTTCAGTATTTCTAAATGTATATGTTTGCGAAACATTACGTCCATTATCTTTCATTTGAAAGGAAAGTCTACCAAATGACAGGTAATTATTGCGGCCATCGTCCGACATGATGTTGATGAAGTCATTTTTATTTATTACGTCAGGGAAACACAAAACATCCGAAAGAAATGACATGTATACATTTCTCAAAACAAGTATGTACGTAGTCCCCAAAGGCTGTTGCAAAGTTGCTCGCTTACTACAAGCATTAGTCAGAAACCTATCTTTGTTTATCTATCATGTCACGAGAAAGAGAAATTTTGAATTAAACAACGTTTAATTAACATTTTATATGGCAACAACAGCCTGTTAGTATTATTCATGTTGTTTTACATTAAGTTTAAAGAACTGGAGGCCTAAATGAAAACAACCATTTGAAAGGTTGAAACCGTACAGGGAAGCAGGGCAAATGATTCTCTGAATTTGTAGAAGTTAAATTGTTTGCCTGATTAATATGAAAATAATATTTTACTTTTCTGCGTTGAAATCAATTACTGAAAGTAGTTGTAAAAACGAAATATGGGAAGTATTGAATTCAATAAAACAGGAATTAAGGAAAAGGTTGAGGGGAAAGGAAAATGCTCGTATTGAGCAACTTATCCTTTCTCACCAATGGTTTATAGAAAAATATATGTTGCAGTGCATGTAAAGTCGTCTGTATGTTAGTGAAGGGTAAACAGTTGGAGTATAAAAAGGAAAATGCTCGTATTGAGCAACTTATCCTTTCTCACCAATGGTTTATAGAACAAAAATATGTTGCAGTGCATGTAAAGTTGTCTGTATGTTAGTGAAGGGTAAACAGTTGGAGTATAAAGGAATTCGATGACGTGTTTAGTAATAAAGAGGTTAAAAATCCCAAGATTACGACAGGAACTTTCGGTTCGGGTTACCACTGATATAGGTAAAAGAAGTCATGTACAAATGGTTTGATTCGCGGCAGGGAAAACGAGGTCATGATATAGGTAAAACAAATGTAAAATGGGTTTATTCGCGCCAGGGAAAACGAGGTCATGTTAGGATTTATTGTTTCGAATTAAACACCGTTTTCAATTGTATTTTAGTAAGATCACGGCGCCAGTTCCGCTAACGAGTGTTTCCTTGCATACTTGCATCAATACCAATCATAATATTTGAGCCGTTCCACGAGAAAACCAATATTATGGACTCTGCGTAAGGAATCGACATAGATCATCCTGCGAGGTCCGCAACTAACTTATGTCTTCAATTGATACTTCAATACATCAAACATTTAATATAAATGAACCGTTCCTCGAGAAAACCAACATTATGAAACATGCGTAATGTATCGACACAGATCAGCCTGCGCAATCCGTGCAGGCTAATCTGGGCCGACATATTCCGTCACAGGGATATAGAGGTTCTAATAATTCCTGAAACAGAAAATACAGAGTATGTGAAAAGTGTCTGACCGGATTAGCTTGCGCGGCACGCTTAGGCTGATCCGGGTCGATACTGAACACAGTCCACAATGTTGGTCTTCTCGTGGAACGTCTCATTTGTGGTAATACATTTCCCTCCCCGCCGCTCGCGAGTGTGGGGTGAACATGTGTCATCAGGATTAATGAATGGACCATTAGTAATGGTAACTTTCATTGGAGCCGTTCCACGAGAAAACCAACATTATTGACTCTGCGTAAAGTATAGACCGGGATCAGCCTTAACAGGACCCATAGGCTAATCCGAGCAGAAACGTTTCGCCTCCTATGGATTTTCTGTTTCAGGAATCTTTACTCTATACCTCTATCCCTTCGAGACGGAATGTGTCGGCCCGGATTAGCCTGCGCGGACTGCGCAGGCTGATCTGGGTCGATACATTACGCAGAGTCCATAATGTTGGTTCTCTCGTGAAACGGCTCATTGGTAATGCTGCGAAATAACTGATTAATTGTTGTAAGCGGCGCAAAATAAAGCTTCGCAAATACATTAACACAACGTTAACACGTGCAGCACCTAACGATCTGCAAACATGAGCAGTCGCATATGCAGTTCCCTTCTATTTAGAGCATATGGCTACCTTCCATCAAAGCCGCGATGGTAACGACGAGGTA
The DNA here is from genome assembly GCA_031761405.1 of Serripes groenlandicus. Taxonomy (NCBI): domain Eukaryota; kingdom Metazoa; phylum Mollusca; class Bivalvia; order Cardiida; family Cardiidae; genus Serripes; species Serripes groenlandicus. Next base: position 32,478,779 of record JASEVX010000012.1, read on the forward strand.
TATCGATTGAGGGGTGGTGGTTTCAAACCCCGACGAAGCTATTCATACTTTCTTGTGATTGATGAATGTGATAAGGACTTGCGTAATTCGATTAATATGAAAATAATATTTTACTTTTCTGCGTTGAAATCAATTACTGAAAGTAGTTGTAAAAACGAAATATGGGAAATATTGAATTCAATAAAACAGGAATTAAGGAAAAAGTTGAGGGGAAAGGAAAATGCTCGTATTGAGCAACTTATCCTTTCTCACCAATGGTTTATAGAAAAATATATGTTGCAGTGCATGTAAAGTCGTCTGTGTGTTAGTGAAGGGTAAACAGTTGGAGTATAAAAAGGAAAATGCTCGTATTGAGCAACTTATCCTTTCTCACCAATGGTTTATAGAACAAAAATATGTGGCAGTGCATGTAAAGTTGTCTGTATGTTAGTGAAGGGTAAACAGTCGGAGTATAAAGGAATTCGATGACGTGTTTAGTAATAAAGATGTTAAAAATCCCAAGATTACGACAGAAACTTTCGGTTCGGGTTCCCACTGATATAGGTAAAAGAAGTCATGTCAAAATGGTTTGATTCACGCCAGGGAAAACGAGGTCATGATATAGGTAAAACAAATTAAGTCATGTAAAAATGGTTTGATTTGCGCCAGGGAAAACGAGGTCGTGTTAGGATTTATTGTTTCGAATTAAACACCGTTTTCAATTGTATTTAAGTTACATCACGGCCCCAATTCCGCTAACGTGTGTTTCCTTGCATACTTGAATCAATAACAATCATAATATTCGAGCCGTTCCACGAGAAAACCAACATTATGGACTTTGCGTAAGGAATCGACACAGATCAGCCTGCGAGGTCCGCAACTAACTTATGTCTTCAATTGATACTTCAATAAATCAAACGTTTAATAAACATGAACCGTTCCTCGAGAAAACCAACATTATGGAACATGCGTAATGTATCGACACAGATCAGCCTGCGCAATCCGTGCAGGTTAATCTGGGCCGACACATTCCGTCACAGGGATATAGAGGTTCCAATAATTCCTGAAACAGAAAATACAGAGTATGCGAAAAGTGTCTGACCGGATTAGCCTGCGCGGCACGCTTAGGCTGATCCGGTCGATACTGAACGCAGTCCACAATGTTGGTCTTCTCGTGGAACGTCTCATTTGTGGTAATACATTTCCCTCCCCGCCGCTCGCGAGTTTGGGGTGAACATGTGTCATCAGGATTAATGAATGGACCATTAGTAATGGTAACTTACATTGGAGCCGTTCTACGAGAAAACCAACATTATTGACTCTGCGTAAAGTATAGACAAGGATCAGCCTAAGCAGGACCCATAGGCTAATCCGAGCAGAAACGTTTCGCCTTCTAGGGATTTTCTGTTTCAGGAATCTTTACTCTATACCTCTATCCCTACGAGACGGAATGTGTCGGCCCGGATTAGCCTGCGCGGACTGCGCAGGCTGATCTGGGTCGATACATTACGCAAAGTCCATAATATTGGTTTTCTCGTGAAACGGCTCATTGGTAATGCTGGGATATAACTGAAGAATTGTTGAAAGCGGCGTAAAATAAAGCTTCGCAAATAAACTAACACAACGTTAACACGTGCAGCACCTACGATCATCTGCAAACATGAGCAGTCGCATATGCAGTTCTTTCCCTTCAATTTAGAGCATATGGCTACCTTCCGCCAAAGCCGCGATGGTAACGACGAGGTATATAAATTCAGGGGTCGTGGTTTCAAATCCCGACTAGGCTATTCATACTTTCTTGTGATTGGTGAATGGCATAAGGACTTGGGTAATTCGTCTTCCTCAAATTGGCTTAATACTATATATATGTGGGAAAGTGGCCAGAGGTACTAGGGATACAGATTATGTGGATAAGTGGTGCGGGAAGCCAGAAAAAAACAACCTTAAGATGAACAGGCCGCCCTGATATAAGTCAAATAACGTTTAAAACGCCGTTAAACCCATATCAACCAACCAATCAATGAACTGAAATGAGATTCGTTACACTTTGCAACAGAGCAAACAATGTGTATCCATACCGCCAGTTTTAAATGTCGGTGGATATAGTGAAGGTTCATTGTCAACAGTGTCCGGTTTCATCTTACGCTACACGTTTTTTATAGTAACTTATATAATCAAACCCTTAATAAATATATGACATAAAACATATAACCTGAATTTCAATGTTTTACATGTGACATGCTGTCATATTTGCTGCAAAATGTGTAATTTAAGACAATTGCCTTTCTCCGTTTGGGAAATTTCAACGAGTGAACTTGTTCTTTATTTATCCCTCTTATCTAAGTTCCTGGTTTAAAACAATATTTCATTTAATTTATTAGCTAGCACAACGAAACTGCCACATCTTGACAGCAACTTTGCTTTCTGTTTTACCACTTATCTAAAGCTTTGACAGGTGTAGAGCACAGGAGCTTGACTCATGAAAAAAAAAAATTCCGAAAAAAAAATCCACCAATACTATATATAAAGAAAAGGACTACAACTCCGAACTCGCCGAAAACCGGCTAAGCCTACTGTTACCGTCGATTTCTCTAACAATGTTCAAGATATCTTAACATGCTGTACATATCCATTTAGCTGAATCCCTAACCTATCCAACGCTATATAACACTTTACCCTTTTTAAGCAAACCAACGAGTAATTGAGCCATTTATTAACCAAATCTGGGTGATATTGCTTAGTCGGAA
>JASEVX010000012.1:32486504-32561467 GCA_031761405.1 Serripes groenlandicus
TCGATATAACCCCCATAATTTGTAGTAATATGACTACATTGTAAGCCCGCTAAACGAAAACCTGAAATATTTAGATAATGTCAATCTACGAGATGAATGAATGCCTGCGTCGTGAGGAAGTATGATCTCTTTAAATATCCGATAAATCGATTACGTAATATATTTCATACAATGTGGTAACCGTTTTATTTCAAAATTGCATGTAAGTTAATTCTTTTCGACAGTGGCCTATCTATTTTACCTACTATGGTTCCACTGTGTACGTCAGAATCGTAATTTAACAGCGTTCATATCGATCTACGATTGACTTTCGAGTATTTACAACGAATGAGGATGACATTTCAGCCGTTCCACGAGAAAACCAATATTATGGACTCTGCGTAATGTATCGAACCAGATCAGCCTGCGCAATCCGCGCAGGCTAATCTGGGCCGAAACATTCCGTCTCAGGGAGATAGAGGTAACGAGTAAATGATTCCCGAAACAGAAAAACCACAGGAGACAAACGTGTATGTCCGGATTAGACTGCGCGGCATGCTTAGGCTGATCCGGGTCGATACTTTATGCAGAGTCAACAATGTTGGTTTTCTAGTGGAACGGATCATTTATTAAAGGGCTTTATCTGTCCTTATTTCCACCGAATGTTAAAGCCGTATTCTGATGCATAAGAGTATTATACTTTTTTGTGTTCTTCTTCGTCTTTTAAGCTGTGAAAAGGAAGTGTTTTCAAAAGAAAGTGTCACTCATTTCTTTCCTGAGATTTGTTATGAATTAACTTTGCCTGTTCATGAACATGTCAACTCTTTTGAAATATAGAAACATTATGATTCAGATTAACTTTTCTCGTATAATCAATTAAAAATTAAAACTGGTCGACATGTAAACAACGGAAAGGATCAAAACCGCGTCGAAATATGTACAAGTTCCCATAAGTCTTCAATATCTAAAGTATTATTCATGTTATATCGTAATTATGCATGAAGGCCAACCTTTTGTCTAAACATATTAAATTATCATGTGCGGCCTTTAAAGTCCAACGCATTTGCATTCAATAAAAATAAAATAAAGATTTGCACTTAGACATAATTAAAAACTATTTTTCTTGATTTTACCATTTCCCCATGTATATGTATATGAAAAAAGCTTGAACATGTAGAAACTAAAACGTATGTTATGTTTATATCACCCCTTTCCCACATACATCAAATCTGCAGCAGACGACATTGAAAATCTCCATAAATGGAAGATTAGTTATTAAATATAGCTAAAATCATTGTGGCAAAATATTTCACCTTTTGCCTCTAAGTTTTCAAAAGTCGTCTGCTGTGAATACGTCATATTGCGTCCACAAGTGGGAACAGATGAAACAGATGTGTCGGTCTATTTGTAGTAAAATCTTACATGTAAAGCTACAATAATCTGCAACTTTTGGATCATCTTGCTTTGGTCGAGGAAGCATTGCATGCAGTACGGTATAACAACTTAAGTTCGTTTAGCGTTTCAAATAAACAAGTCAGTTTTAAATAATGTAATTAAAAACATAACAGGGGCTTAATAAAGATTATTAATTAAAAAATATCCAGGCTTGTTTAAATACCAGCTTGAAAATGCCACTATCGGTCATGTCTCACCAGCTTAACCCTTTTCCCTTTCCTACATACAGAAGATATACACGGACAACTTTGAACATACACAGATATATAAACGGTTAATCTTCATCTTTCACTCCCGAATTTGAAAAAGTCGACTATTACATTTTGAAAATTGGACCACTCAATTTTTAGTCCAACATGAAATGTGGTAACATTTAATGCCTAAGTGGCAAACAATGCATATTTCAGAAGAGTGAGCTCGTTACGTGCTGTCTGACCTGTATCTGCATTGTTTGTAAAAGCCTTTAATTGCAGTTCTCATTATGCCACAATGTTTAAAATGTTATTTAATACAGATGCGGCAGAATACTTTTGCAAGTGGGTAAAGTTCAATTATGTGCCTGTTATGTTATGCATTGGTGTGCGGGTTGTACCTTTGTCCTGATTTAAGCGGATTTAAACAACATGAACTTATGTCGAATTGCAAGATCCAAAACTGCATTCGCGAAAAATGAAGACCAAGATCAGCCTGCATAGTATTGCAATAACATAATTCTCTCAAATGATTGCTGCTCGTGATATGACCCGGGCTACATTTCCATTCGTGTCAGAAGTTACATTTCAATGTTTATAACAGGCATCAAAGGTGTGCGGATGCACAGTCTCGCCTGAGTTTTCACAGTCGAATATGCATTAAGAAACCGCCAGATGCCGCTCATACGTAGCTATGATAACTCTATAAAATGGTAAAAACAATTATCAAGAAAGCAGAATCATGGTTAACTATCTTGGTTTAACAACATTCGCAAACTTAATATTTCATATAGCTGGATAACGAATAAGAACACATTGTGCTGTAGGGCGCTTTCAAATTTGCGATGCAAAATATTGGCGATTTTTTAAGTATTTTGAATTGGGGATGCCTTAAATTGTCTTAGCTCACATTAAAGCTGGATTATATTATAAGGAGGTTGTGCTGTAAAATGCCTTTATTTGCAATGACGAACTTCGACGATACTTTAAATGTTTTGAATTGGCGACGTGTTAAAAGTGCGGTACTCACAATGAGAACATAATATAATACGTGATCTTAAATGGTTCCGTGATTCATAGTTTAGCGATGTCTAAACTTCGCGAAATCGTTGAGCTCCGCCAATAAAATGCAATGATAAACGCCATACATAATATTCCTTGTACAGTTTATGCGCGGCGCTCTGTGAACACCAGTTGTAAGACAGATGCGACAAATGTAGACACAGATAAGCCAGCGCATATATGCAGTCTGATCTGGATCTGCACTGTTCGCCCATGATTGATGGAATATTTTAAGAATCTTCTACCTAACAGTAATCTCTTTGGATCCTTAGCACGAAAGCACAGGCAGGACTTTTTTACGCGTGTAAACATAACGTTAAGGTTGGTTTTCCCAGAGCACCGCTCAATTATTTACTTCTATTCGCAGGTTGGACAAGATCCTCGGCAACATTGGCAGTTATGGAGGCGTAATGAAAATCCGAAATGACGATGACTTTGCGGACAGACTTAGTCACCACTTCACGCCCATGCTGTTACTAATATTCACCATCGTGGTCAGTACGAAACAGTACGCGGGAGATCCTATACAGTGCTGGACACCGGCACAGTTCACGGATGCGCATATTAATTATGCAAATCAGGTAACATGTGCAAAGATAATTGAATAGTGTGATAAAAGCATATTGACAAAAAGAGAGGTTGCTCACTAGAAGCAAAAAGTCTCAATTATAATTAACTTAGCTTTTTCAGGTTGTTCTTAAAATACTATTTATTTTCATAGCTAGCATTCTTATATGCAAGTATTCTAGGTTTCTTTTTAAACAAGGCGAATTAAAAAGCTTCAATGATGTATGTATTACAAGAAGGTGACTTTCGAAAATCTCGTTGAGCCTGTGTCAGTCTAATCTAGAGCTACTCAAATCTTAAATGCTCAATGGGTATTTTTTATTTTTATTTCAAATTCTGCCCTTGTGAACAAGCCTCTTTCAGTGGCTAGGAATATAGATTATAACAATTCTAAGTGGCCCAGTCACCATGGTTGCGTCGTAACACTCAGGAAAGACATAACACACCGAAGGGTTGCTAATTTATGACCCGTTAAGCTAAGAGCATATGCCAAGAATACTCCACTTGTTCTAAGGACTTCAGTCTACACTGTTGATAACGAAGACAACTCGAATAGCAACAAACATATATTAAACAGGCATATATACCGAATTCTGGATAACAAACCGTTCGTGTTACTCAGACAGCACTCGAGACGCATTTTGCGAGTTTTCATCTTGCACATGACGGTATTAATTACGTACAGGCTAATCGAAGAATTCCCTCTCCACGTACACTTGAGCCTCGTCAAGCGAGTTAGGGTCGTAATACATTTACTTTCATTGAAGACTAAGGCGAGCCTCTGCATCCGCATAGTTTCATCAGAGTCTTTATTATTCGTCTACACTTAAGTTATCCTAGATGCATCGTTTAACAAACACAACTAAGGACCTTGTTGTCACTATATCGCTCACCTGAGTGCAAGAGCTCACAAGTATACACATTTAAGACATGAAGAATCAAAGGAAAATTTGACAGCAGGTTTAGGCAGAATATTTTAAAGTTTCTGCATTATTATATTGAGAAATATGTCAATGTTAAATCGCATTCCATCAAGTTGAAATAGTTATCTAAACCATGTACTAGACTGGGAGAAAGTGTTTGAAATATGCAAAACTCATCAAGACAATTATTCTGACAAAGATTCAAAATGCAACATCCAGTCTGTTATCAAGATTTACCTTCATTTGGCCTAATGATCTATTTCTGTTTACCCGATATGACCCTTATTCGAACATGGACTAGATATCATTAAGATAAACATTCTGAGTAAATTTTAAAAACGCGGCCTCTATAGTGTTGACAAGATTTTCCTTCAAGTTGGCCTAGTGAACTAGTTTTTTAACAGACATGACCAATATTCAAACTTGGCCTACATATCATCAAGACAAACATTCTGATACAGTTTCAACATGATCATGTTAAAAATGCAGCCTCCATTATGTTAACAAGATTTTCCTTCAATTTGGCCTAGTGACCTAGTTTCTGACCCAATATGACCCATATTCGAACTTGACTTAGATATTATTAAGACAAGCATTCTAACGAAAATGCCGTTGATACATCCACAGCACTTGCTGCACCTGCAAAGCACGACTGAGGGAGAGGTTTGCGTTTGCACGCTACCTCTACAACTTAGTTATTGGTGCATTGGTGGCTGAAGAGGAGAGGTCTCATTCCCTTTACTGCCACTCTCCCTCTCTTATGGGTACTGCCCTCTCATTCTCCGTCAGTCCTCCCTTCTTTTATAGGGCATATTGTAGAACTGTTAATCTGACACTTTTGTGATAAACTGTGTGTTAAATTGCTACCTTCTGTGAAGAGTGCGACTGGAATCTGATTAATGATGCGATGACCCGGCTTTTATAACCTGCGAGACACATTGGATGGTCGCCCAGACGCCGCCTTTCACCTATCAATGTCTGCCCGATGTCCGGCCGGACTCTGAGCGGCGAATTTGGCCCGGCGCTCGCCAGATATGTATGATGCCCGACAAGGTCGGTGTGTCGTGGGGTGGGGGGAGTCGGGAACGGGCCATATGGCCCCGACTAAATCCGCCATTACATTTGCCATGCTTTTTCTTTGTTTACATTTAATTTCTCGACGCACGGGCCCTACGGCCCCCGGTTAAGCCGCCACTGTATATTTCACGTGACTTCTTTCGTGGGGTGGGGGAAGTCGTACACGGGCCCTATGGGCCACGCTAAATCCGACACAGCATTTGCTACGTTTCTTGTTTGTTTACCATTAATTTTTCGACGCACGCGCTCTACGGCCGCCCGGTTAATCCGCCACTGTATATTTCACGTGACTTCTTTCTTTTTTCCCCGTTCCTCTTCGCGAATGTTAATAATGTTAACAAGCGTCCATATTTGACCTCTCGGCGCATTAATTTCTAAAACATTTCTTAAACTTATATTGAAGTACTCACGCCTTAAGTTTGTCACTGATGTTCCAACAACATTAAAATGATACTTACGGGGGAGATCCTAACCTTTTAAATGCAGTTTTATTGAATCCATGATGAACTATTTTTTTCACGCATTTTTTCTCGCGTTGTGTGGTGCTAACAGCAATTGGCATGCTGCCATCTCCGAAAAAATGGTATTACTACTATGACCAGAGGCCAAAAATAATATAATACGCTCTTAAGTATTTAAGTATTACTTGGTGCTAGGTAAGATTGGCGGAATTGGACCCTGGTTTTGTAATTGGATAAACGTAGATGTGTTTATTGCGCTTTCATTTCCATTTATGATAGCATCAATCTACTTCCACGATATGCCTTTGTTGAACAGTAGACACATGTCTCGGAATACTGTAATATGAATACTGGTGCTAGAAAGCCGGGATGTACATTGTATGGTGATCCCGCCCTTTTATATAACTGAATATAATTGAGAATGGAGGTGTATTCCAACCAATCAATTAATCGTACTTTTCAGATATGCTGGATCTCCAATACGTATTACATTCCGATGGATCACTCGATTCCACGTCTCGTGAAGAAACGAGAGGACGCAATGTTAACGTACTACCAATGGGTGCCATATATTCTCTTGTCAATGGCACTGATGTTTAAATTACCCAGAATCCTGTGGAAAGGCGTGTCAGCAGCCAATGGAATCAGTATCGATAAGGTAAAATGACCAATCAGAGTTAAGTATGTATCTGGGAACCACTGCTGTCGTTGGTTCTGATACGTTATTGATTAATTGTATTCGAAGGCGTTGGAATCGGAAACACTCATGTCATTGGTTCACCTAAGCTATTGACGATTTGTGTTTACTGTTTGTCAAACCGCCTTCCCAACGACTACCAAAACATTTTTTACGAGCATCATGGTACGATATATCTGTTCCTCTGCTATGCTCTCCCGCAGAAAAAAAACCATTAGAAAAAAGGAAACACTGGACCTTGCCTTTTGTCCCATTGGATGAATAAATAAATACGGAAAACCCACTCTTCTTATAATCAATTAATTTACACACTCAAATCATTACATGCGACTCTTTTGTTGTGTGTTTTTGGTTTGCAAACAGCATATTCTTGTTTTTTAAGCAATTACTCCCATATGTGCAGTGGCTTCAAACGCCGTCACTTGAAGATTTTTGAAACGTCGTACTCGTGCTAAATCGGTAAAATAGCAAAGCGAAATTTGACTTTAAGTAAGGGACATAACTTCTTCAAGTGTAAGACTTTGGTTTTAAATATTACCTTTCTTTTCTCCTTGTCTATCTGCACTGTATGCATTACGTGGTTATCTTATGGAGGAGAGTATATATTGTGTTATTTCTGTTTTGTTTTGCAATTCTTTCTGGCTAAGATGGTCATACCCAATTGGGATCTTTTAAACCATGCCATACGTTATTATAAAAAGATACAATTGATAGTTGTATAATCAGTTCTTTGCCAAACCTTCGTTTATCCCTACATGTATATTCTAATCAAATACATAACAAATATAGGTTATGATAAACTATAATATGCAGATTTCACACAGGTCAAGTCCAGGTCAATATTGTTGAGTAATCAGTTTTTATCATATATCTGATCAATTCTAAAACAATAATTTCTAGAAAAGTAAAGAGTTCTCCAATAAAAACAATTCTTACGAAACCCGGCACCATTGTCGGCCTATTTCCATATGATGTAGCTAATTTCATGCTTTTTACCACAGGTTGTGAACTTGACCTTTCAACTACAACTAGCACCGAAGAAAGATAGAAAAGAAAAACTGGACGACCTCACGGACTACCTAGAAACATGGCTGAAGTCGAATCGGCACTACAGAAAAAGTTTCCTCCTCGGAGTTAAAGAAAAGATATCCAGATATACGTGTTTCGTGTGCGGCCGTCGCTATGGCAACTTCTTCATGACAGCAGCCATGTGCACCAAGCTCATCTACGTTTTGAATTCGGTCTTTCAGTTCTACGTTCTGAACGCATTTCTTGGAACCGATTTTGCAACTTGGGGATTCAACATTATCAGCGGTCTAATGGACGAAGACCCAGACGCTGTAAGAGCAGCGCCTAGATTTCCACGCGTTACATTATGCGACTTCGAAATCCGACAAATGCAAAATGTTCAACGATGGACGGTACAGTGTGTTTTACCAATTAACCTGTTCAATTCACGGATTTTCTTATTCATGTGGTTTTGGATGCTATTCGTATCGATATGCAGCCTCATCTCGCTCATCATGAGTTTTTACGCTATAATGTTTCCAATGAAGCGTATTCAATACATTAAGAAGTTTCTAATACTCAAGAATGCAGTTGGTAAGAGGACCGACAGTGAAAACCGGATGGTGCGTCGCTTCGTCCTGAAGTTTTTAAAATTTGATGGCGTGTATATTTTACGAACGATGGCGCGAAGCGGAAACGATATATTTGTGGCAGAAATAATTAGTGTTCTTTACATGAATTACAAATTTGAAATGTCGGATGAAAATAATGAAGAGATGGAGCCTGTGTAGCGACTGTGATAAAGATGCACTTATTCATATGATCCGCGTCAGGCGATTTTGGGTCTTATTGAATCACCGCTTTTGGTATCATTTAACCGTTTCCTACTTGCAGACACGTTGTGACACCTCTGCCGCATAAACCATTGTTGCAAATGGCTAAATTGCTCGATATGAGCAGTTTCCTCCCTCCACAATGTTTTCAACTCTAATCATAGAGGTTTTTCAATATATTGACATTATGTTTTCAAACTCGTTTGTTGCATATTGTTGTAATGGGGAAATGGTTAAAGTTACGTTAGCGTACCTCTAATGGTTATTTACTTCTTGAATATAGTAAGAAGATGCATATAGGCGGGCTTTGAAGACTCCTATAGGTTCATGTATATACGTATGCAATGACTCTATGCATGTTGCAAGAATGCCCCTAATCGTCAGACAAGGTTCATATGTATTCACACAACTTCGCAATTAGAAATAAGCCATCTGTTGAGTTATATACCAACGTAACACCAAAGGTTCCACAGTATACGTTTTATTATAAAACATAGCGTATATGTCTGCAAGCAGGGTCATCTGCCCCGAATCTAGACCCTATGGCAACAGTGTGGTGGTAGAGGATCGTATCTGTGATCCCTGGTTTGTATCCCATGATTAGTGGGTTCTGCTTTTCGAAGGTTTCCCCATTAACGGCACGAAAACTGGTAACACCAAGAGGAATAAGACATCGAGCGTGACAGGTGTAGGCTGTTCGCTTGTTTCGCAATCGATGTAAACTAACACAATTAAAACTAACCTAATTAAGGCACCGGACTGCGACTCCCCAGTATCTCCGTGTATCTATGCGCACCGGCCGGCCGGTCATTGCATAAACGTAAATGTCAATCATCAGTGCATTACATTGACAGCGTGGTAACTGGTGCTTAAGACACGTCTATTACTATGACCGTCCCTGACCGAGTCATAAATAATGGGTAATTATTTCTCACATCGAGGTACAACAGATGAGTGATAGATGGAACCTCTGCCAGAACACTCTTAATATCAATTCCATATCTTTTTACGTGATGCTAACACGATATAGCCCTTATCTGCTCAGATGTTCAATTAATGGCATGCAATGTTCATCATTATTCTCATAAATGGTATATTTTCACTCCCTTGTGCATCATATGATCTCAAACATATAACCATGGTTTCATTATATTGTTTATGCATTTAAATGTACAATTAGTACTTACAGCATTATATCATAATTGAGTGTGTTGTGTGTGTCCGTTCGGGCGACATGGTACTCGTTGGTTTGTGTGAGCAGTGTAGAAACAGATTAGACTGTGCGGACTGCGTATAAACGAGGCTTCTGTCATCTTGTGGTAGATTATGATAAGACGGAACAGATGGACAGAGTAATTTGGATCTATGTTGTTCAGGATGATTGCCAACTTGTACCTTTTTTAAACGGATTGGGTTCTTTAATGAAACTTTGCTTCAGGAAATCAAGCCTTATGCTGTTAACGATGTCCACTACAGATGAGGAGCAGCTTATAATCCTTTTCAATATAATACAAATCAACAACATTTGTTAGATTGATTGATTGAATGATGGTTTTTGACGCCGCTTTCAACAGTTTTTCAGTTAATTCAGAGTTCTAGGTTAAGGGTCATGGAACATTTCCTGGCCTAGTTCTGGTTTGTTTACCCAGGGATCATGAATATGTGAACTGTCGCCGTGATATAACTGAAATAATGTTGAAAACGGCGTAAAACCTTAAATTAAAACAAACTTATCTTATCTTTCAATCAGAGAATGTCGAAGTTCACATAATGATGTGCGGGCTAACACTTTCCAACACGCATACGGACTTTAACCCTTTCCCTCATACGACAATTCTGCAGCAGACGACTTTCAACATATTTTGTCAAAAAATGGAAAATCTCTATAATTGAATGGATAACCTATGACTAAAAGTGGAAAACATTGTGGCAAAAGGCGAAATTGCCCGTTTTGAGCAATTTCTTCTTTTGTCACTATGTTTTCAAAACGCCTTCTGCTGCAGAGGCGTCAGAAAGCGTCTATATGAGGGAAATAAACGACATTCGACTTTTTAAAACATTGTGGAGCAAGGAGAAATTGCTCACTCATCTGCATTCAATGAGACTTGTTTCAATTTATATATGTTCTTTAAGTTTCCCTTGATGTTTTAAGGGGTCGTTATATGAAAACCGACTGCCGGAACTAGCAGCCGATACGTTGTATGTTGGTAAACGGGTTAATAATTCAACTCCTGAACTGCCTCAGTGCTGAAGTGGTTCAAACCGATTTTCAAAAGAACCTATTCCATTCATTTGCTCAACTTAGTTCCTTTCAAGATGGACTATGGTACATTAAGCAACTTCATTATTTTGTGAAATTGTATGTTATTTTGATATAATAAAGAATACATTTGTATATATTTTTTTTTAAATATGTTCAGTTGTTCTTGCTTCAGTGGTTCTTTAGTGAAAGTTACTGCGTAAATGAGCGGTGCTCTGCGAAAGTAATTCTTAACGTTAGTATAACACCTTCCGAGAATGACGTGCCTGCGCATTCATGCTAAGGATCCAAATGAACAGTTTGCGAACATCGCCGTACTAAATCCGACTGCGGTGTCAAAGAGATGTAGCTTTTCTACATATGTGTCGCTCTATAGAGGTGTCGCTCTAAAGAGGTGTCGCTCTATAGAGGTGTCGATCTATAGAGGTGTAGCTCTAAAGAAGTCTGACTCTATAGAAGTTTATCTCTATAGAAATCTCGCTCTATAGAGGTTTCGTCCTATATAAGTCTCGCTCTATAGAGGTTTCGCTCTATAGAGGTTTCGTATTATAGAAGTTTCACTTTATAGAAGTCTCGCTTTATAGAAGTCTCGCACTATAGACGTCTCGCTCTATAGAGGTCTCGCAATATAGAAGGCTCGCACTATAGAGGTATCGCACTATAGAAGTCTCGCCCTATAAAAGTCTCGCTCTATAGAGGTATTGCTCTATAGCAGTCTCACTCTATAGAAGTCACGCACTATAGAAGTATTGCTCTATAGAAGTCTCACTCTATATAAGTCACGCACTATAGAAGTCTCGCTCTATAGAGGTCTCGCTCTATAGAAGTCTCGCTCTATAGAAGTCACGCACTATAGAAGTCTCACTCTATAGAAGTCACGCACTATAGAAGTCTCACTCTATAAAGGTCATGCACTATAGAAGTCTCACTCTATAGAGGTCACACACTATAGAAGTATTACTCTATAGAAGTCACGCACTATAGAAGTCTCACTCTATAGAGGTCTCGCACTATAGAAGTCTCACTCTATAGAGGTATCTAACGTGCATTCACTTCAAGTCTAAAACTCGAAAGTTTATTCTAGAACTAAAGTACGTGGTGATTCTGGTTAGACTGTGCGTTCGCCCCAAGTCTTCACCGTAAGCAGATACATACACTATTTCAGCGCCAATGGCAATATTGAGTTTAGTTTTTTGGCAAACAATACAGATTCATGTGAGTTAGCTCGTGGCGTCTCTTCTTAAATCTTCATTGTTTGCATTTTAGTTATCAAAATATTCCCAAACTATTATTACACGCGAAATGGAGACGCCTGTTTTTGAATATGGAAGAGTCTACTTTAAACTTTAAAAAAACAAAAACAATCTTGACTCGGCTCATAAAGGTTATCACAATTCAAAGCTGTGCAAGAGTACTTACTAAGACAGGTATTACTTTACAAAATTAACGCGACCTTGACCTATATGTAAACATCATTGTACAGCTTAAACATCAGATATCCGTCGATAAAAAAGGAGTTAACCCTTTTCCTCATATAGACGCTTTATGACGCCTCTGCAGCAGACGGCTTTTTGAAAACATAGTGACAAAAGAAGAAAGTGCACAAAACGTGCAATTTCTCCTTTTGCCACACAATGTTTTCCACTTTTTGTCATAGGTTATCCATTCAATTATGGAGATTTTCTATGCTTTGACAAAATACGTTAAACGTCGTCTGCTGCAGAATTGTCGTATGAGGGAAAGGGTTAATTAAACGGTGATCTTTCTAACGTAAACATAAACAAACTATGTGCAAAATCAGTGAAATACTAGAACGTCAGAATCATTGAAATCACATCCTATTAAAACCAGAATTAAGCTTCGCTGTTTTTGATTGATTGATTTCAGCCATATCACGCCATTTCAGATACCAACCTATTTCCTAGTTTTCTCACACCAGTACTTCCTGCAACAATTTTTCCAAGCAACTGGCTGCTTTTTCTAATAGACTGTTATCCCGTTGGTGAAAGACGAATGACGCAGGTCACAGTGACATTTGTCAAACGTCGGAAAGAATGTTGGCCGAGCTGGGATTCGAACCTACAACCCCGACAGCCCGCGTCGCTACCGACTGAGCTACCGATGTGAGACTGAGCTATCGGGCCTCTGCTAAATTAAGTTTGATGTTATACGCTTGTTCATGCCGACCATTTTAGTTGAATGTTGTATTCTGAAGACGTTCGTATACAATCTTGTACCAGACATAGACTTCGCTGCTGTATCAAACGTTCGTATAGCCAATATACATAGTATTACGGTATGATTCCAATGAGATTACTTGAAATCAAGACAATTACGTTAACTTTTAGTTTTGACCGAAGCCCTATTTCAACGTTGTACCAATTTCATTTCGGCATATCAGTTTCTTGTTTGGAAGTGAGTCACATATTACAGAAACCTAATGAAGTTTTAATAGTCGATTTCGTTTGTCATATCAGTTCTCACATTACAAGGACGATCGTTTGATTCAATGACACGCTGCTAAATTGCAGACTGATCGTACATGCTCGAAGGTCGGTTTTCGTGTGACGTCACCCAAACGGTTTAACCCTTTCCCTCATACGACAATTCTGCAGCAGACGACTTAGAACGTATTTTGTCAAAACATAGAAAATCTCTATACTTGAATGGATAACCTATGACAAAAAGTGGAAAACATTGTGGCAAAAGGAGAAATTGCACGTTTTGTGCAATTTCTTCTTTTGTCACTATGTTTTCAAAAAGCCGTCTGCTGCAGAGGCGTCAGAAAGCGTGTATATGAGGGAAAAGGTTAACAATGCCGCACCTTTTAACAGACCTCACATTAACAGGAAAGTTCTTACGACTTGGTTCACTGGCCAAAAACCCACGCTTTTGTTAAAACAAAACAAAACAATATATGTGCAGGGTTCCACTCCGATACTTTATAAGAACGGCGTCACCAGCCGTAGAATAAAACAAAAGTTAAAATATACATTAGAGCCGCGTCGGACGATTTGGAGTCATGTTGGCGTCATGTCGGCTTTCCGTTGTGGCGTCATTTAAATCTACACTGGCGTCAAATTAGTGAGGCTACAACTTTAGCTTTTGTGTCGGAATACGCATGTATGTTTGTACTGACGGTGAGGGCTGTGGTGAGGGCTGTGGTGAGACGGTGTGTGTGTACAAACTGACCCGAGTCCTCATTGTACGTATATGCAACGAGTCTCCAACTTGCATGATGCGTCTCATATCTTAATATACTTGTATGTAAATAAAGTATATCAGAAAGTAATGGTGACTTAATAGGGCTGCATTAAACAAAAGTTTATAAATTAACTATATTCTGTATTCCGTTTACCTTTATATATAGGAAAAGAAGATGGGAAATGGTCTTTGTGTTGAAACATCAAGTTCATGGACTGTCTTTGACTGGTTAGTATTTTCGTTTATGTTCTTCAAATATATGAATTAATAGTATAGTTTAATAGCAGTATTTAGAGAGAAAGAGTGAAAGAAATAGTATTAACTGTACTGTATTGCGTTCGAACCCCAGCTCGGCCAACTTTCTTTCCGACGTTTGACAAAAGTAACTGTGTCAAGCGTCATTTGCCTTCCACCAAACGGCTGACAGTTTATGTAGAAAAGCAGCCAATTTCTTTGAAAGTATGCTGTGTGGGTTAGAGAAAGCCAGTAAACAGATGAGTAGGTGAACTGACCGTCGTGATTGTTGAAAACGGCTTTAAACCCTTAACATTGTTTGCATTATATTATCGTATGTTCACAATTGTACAGATGTGTCTGTTATTTGTGTGTGTAGCCGAGCCCCAGTACCTCAGTCGGTAGCGACGCGCGCTGTCAATCCAGGGGTTGTGAGTTCGAATCCCGGCTCGACCAACGTTCTTTCCGACGATTGACAACAGTGAATGCGACATGCAATATTGTCTTCCACCAATGGGCTAAGTCTATGTGGAAAAGCAGCCAGTTGCTTGGGAAGATTGTTGTGTGGAGTACTGGTGTGAGAAAACCAGGAAATGCATGAGTAGGTGAACTGGCCGCCGTGATATAACTGAGAAATTGTTAAAAACGGCGTTAAACCAAAATCAATCAATCTGTTATTTGTGTTTGGTTAGAAGCACAGTAACATATGGAAGTAAAAGCATAATACAACATAGATGTACCTAGCCGAGCCGGTACAACGACCAAATGACTATGAGTACGAAGGCGAGCTTGAGCAATTATCTTCCATTATTGAGTGAAATATGGGGAATACAGCTATTAGTGTTAGAAGGTTGTTGAATGGAGCACTGAAAAAGTCGGGAAACACGGGCAAATGGTCTGCCTAGACATAATTGTTTTTAAGTTATTTATTTAAAATTTCAAAGTTTATTGCCTAACAAAAGACAGTACTGCCCTTCATGCAAATACAGACTAAACAAGTACATGTAGCATATAAACATGAATATTCTAAAGATATAAATAGTATGTTACTAGTCTTGATTTTTTAAACACATGTGTCGAGCTCCGATAGCTAAGTCGGTAACAACGAGCAATGTTAATCGAGCATTGTTTGGTTCGAACACCAGATCGGTCATTCAATCGTTCCGATGATAGACACACTTTATTCGTCTTCCACCAATAAGGATAAATAGTCTATGTTGGAAAGTAGCCAGTTGTCTGGGAAAAATATTGTGTGGTTGTCTGGTGCGAGATAGCCAAAGCTATTATTGTAGGTTTCGTTTCTGGTTAAGTTTATCTCATAACGAAGTCAAAATCCAGTTTAACGTCTTTAATACACTTATCGTAAAGATGCATTTCCCTCTGAAATTGTATTGAACAACACATATTAAAATAAGGCAACAAGAATTTACAATCAAATCGGACAAGCTGGATGCTAAATACATATGTAAATGATCATAATATCATTTGCTGATATGGTGATCCTTTACTCTATAAAAAATTAAAATCGATTACATTATATTACAATACAGCGACGTAAAAACAACAATGTAATACAATATTATTACATACAACATATACAGAACACTAACCAATTGGTGGAAGTGAGGGATTCTATTTACACACTCTTATAAACCTTTTCTTACTTTCCGTGTTTACTTGTTAACTGAAATGTTAAATAGAAAAAGTGCGCTTTAGAATAAAGATAGAAATGTGTTAATTGGATGAAGATCAGGCTGTACTAAGAGTAGTAAAATTCAATCAATCCAAACCGAAGAACCTCGACAAACAATTCAAAATAGAGCCACATTAGGTGAGGAGACCGACGTGATATAACTGAGATACCGTTAAAAACGGCGTTAAACTCCAATCATTCAATCAGTGAATCAAGTATTGTGAGTAGTAGTGAAGTGTCTGACATTTGCAAATCACGACTTTTCAACATAACACATATTATCCATATATGAACCATCCCACAAGAAAACCAACAGTGTGGACTCTGCGTAAAGTATCGACCCGGATCAGCCTAAGCATGCCGTGCCGGCTAACCCGGACATACACTTTTCGCGTCCTGTGGATTTTCTGTTTCAGGAGTCATTACTCTATACCTCTATCCCCCTGAGATGGAATGAGTCGGCCCGGATTAGCCTGCACGGACTGCGCACGCTGATCTAGGTCGATACATTACTCAGAGTCCATAATGTTGGTTTTTTGTCGTGGGACGGCTCATATTGTGAAGTCATGTCTTCATCGTGTGGTCAATGTTCAATTAGTTCAGTGCAGCACTTTTGTAGCTAACGGTTTGTAGCGCTCGATAACGACAAAGGCTATCAATCCGTGATAAAACTAGTAAACCAATCTATGAAAACGGCGTTCAATTCAAATCAATCAATATACAACAGATCATTGTGATACAGCATATAATAGTTGTGTCTAATCCCATTGTGTATCATTTCTGAAATGTAGTGAAGGTTGGATCGGGCGTAGCTGGTTAGATCCCCACTTTATATTTAGAGATTGGCAGAGCATATTGTCTAACATAGTAATGGCTAGTCTATAGGGATCGTAAAGGATTAAGCGACGTCGCTCTGTGAGAAAACACTTTTTTAATTTGCCACAAGTGTAGATCAAGATTTGCCAGCGCTTCCGTGAAATTTGATCTGACTGTTCTGATCGCCAATTTCCCAAAGACAATTTCCAGAAACGTCTGTTAACTCTTTCACTGCGTGAAAGTTGTTTTTTTCTGGAGCACCGTTCCGTCGCCATGATAACTGATACTCACATTGTAGAAATTGGCGTAAATCCTCAATAAAAAGAACGGCTTAATGCTGTATGGGTTAAAGAGTTCGTCTGGGGAGCGGGAGACAGGGGTTTGATCCCTTGTCGGGACATACCAGATAACTTCATTGGCAGTCACGGTTGGAGTGATAGCGTTTCGATTGATGCATCAGGTATCAGGATAATTAATACCGGTAGTACTTGTATATTACCCAGGGGAACGCAGTGATCATAACTGAAGTATTGTTGAAAGTGGCGAAAAATTCCAACAACAAAAAAACGCAACCTCTCCAAAGCAACAGCTGGCGGCGACATATAGTTACCGCCGTTGTAGAGAGGAGTTGCAGGTTAACAGCTTTCAACTTGTATTAATCACGCTCCATGTCTGCTTCCTGGAGACTTAAACAGTATTCGCGTCGCTAATGTGGAAACATTCCAAAGCCGAAACCCACTCATCACGGGACTTGAACCCGGGAACTTTGGTACGAGAGGATGACGCATTCCTGATTGAAAAGCTTTTGGACGAATCTGAATGTATGTAATTTTGGAAAACAATTTGAGAAATGTAAATTTTGCTTTCACGAGCAATTACTTCTTTTCCCACAATGTTGTCAACTCCATGTCATTTGTCAACATTTTGTTTTTTCATTTGCTCATTCACTTTTCATTTGAATGGGGAAATAATAAATTTCCATTCTAAAAAGGTTTTCGCTATGCAGAGTTGTCATTACGAAACGTTACACTGCATTTCATTTTCAATTCATTTTCAATTTATTGAAAACGGTATTTCGTAACAGAATAATTCACCTTTTCCTGATTGAAAAGCATCTGCATGAATGTAACTTTGGAAAATAATTTGGGAAATGTAGATATTGCTATTAACGAACAATAACTCCTTTCCCCACAATGTTGTTCACTTCATGTCATGTGTTAACATTTTGTTTTTCATTGTTACCCTACATTGTCACCCTACTCTGCAGAGGTGTCGGTTCGAAACGTTACACTGCAATTGCATTTCAATTAATTGACAACGGTATTTCGTAACAGAACAATGGACGACTTTCACTATCCTTGGACTAGTATTGTTCCTAGCCAGCAGACCGTTGACACGCATTCTATACAGTTTCCAATTTCAATTTAAATCACCTTTCCCTTTATAATTTATTCCTCTTCAAAAGTAATATTAAAGTAATTGGCCAAAACATACGAAAATCAGCATTCGGAATTAACCCTTTCCCAATTTTGCAGCAGACGACTTTGAACATAATTTATCAAAAAATAAAAAATCTCTAAAGCTGAATAGATAACCTATAACTTAAAGTGGAAAACATTGTGGCAAAAGGAGAAATTGCTCGTTTTGAGCAATTTCTTCTTTTGTCACTATGTTTTCCAAAAGCCGTCTGCTTCAGAAGCGTCAAAAAACGTCTATATAAGGGAAAGGGTTAAGAACCAACAAAAATACAGATAGATGTAGATAAACCATTTTGTTAGATTCACCCTTTTCACTGCTGGAAACGATTTTGTGAAGCCTTGGATCGCGCCGACTGACCAGACTTTATACTGTTGGCTTCTCAAATTAACATTCCTATCTTGATATTTCAAAAAATGATTATTGACTCTTTCAAATCAAAAGCTGGACGAGTTCATTTTAAAAATTCAGCATTAGAAATGATAATCTTAGTTGACATTAAGACTAAATTCCGAGGATCGGTTATCGCGTGATGTTCCTCCATTATAATATTCCACGCGGTCTTGAAAATAAGAAAAACATAGAAATTAATACAAGTTTTGTAATGTTATGTTATTTAATTAAAGAGACCAATTGCTCTGATCGAGCATGAGCTATTTCGCTTAGATAGGCCCATTTGATAGCGGTAGCGACGCGGGCTGTCAATCCAAGGGTTGTGAGTTCGAATTCCAGCTCGGCCAACAAGCTTTCCGACGTTTGACAAAAAGTCATTGTGACCTGCGTCAATCGTCTAACCTATGGGCTGTTTAACAGTCTATGTGAAAAAGCAGCCAGTTGCTTGAAGGGTATGTTGTGTGGTGTACTGGTGTGGGAAAACCTGGAAACGCATGAGTAGGTGAACTGGTCGCCGTGATATGACTGAGAAATTGTTGAAAACGGCGTTAAACCACAATCAATCAATTGATAGTGTACACTATATCATGTAAAGCATCTAACAGGTGGAGATAAATTTAAGTGACGAGTTACATACAAGAGAGTCCGGGTACGATACCTTAGCTCTTTCAGAAACGACTCTTTGCTTCTTTAAGCAGTGTATAGCACCGCTACACTCGAGTCTCACTTTTTCCTGGAAAGGATCATTACTTGACCTCTAGTTGAGTGGGAGACACGTAACGCGCCACAGAAATATCCATAGATCGTTCAGATTCGAAGTTAAGAAAACCGTTTTAAAAAGAGAGACAAGTCTTCAGATTCCAAACAGCGAGATCTGTGTTGCGATTTCCCACTTGGGGAGTTTTAAATGATCTCTCGACACGTGTGTGAACAGTGCACACACACTCTCTGACGACTGTGAAAATGCTTAGTTTGATCTTAATCTACACTTGTAACACAATGTAGAGATAACGTGTTCGTGCGAAAAGCCCCAATGATTAGACAAAACATTAAATTGAATAACATTGTTAATTAAATAATAGAAAAGCTATTAAGAGTCTAGGTCTGATAGTTATTTAGCACAGATTCATGTTTATTACTTTTCTTAAGTGACCCCATACAATTCCATTATTCGTTTAAATACCATGCATTCTATCCTGTATTAATCCTTTCAATGCCCACTTTTTTAAATTGACGTTTTCGTTAACGCATTTAAAACAAGTCCATAGTTTTCGGAATAGTTTAAGCTTGGCTGTCAACAGGAAAGAGCCTGTATCATTTAAATAACGGACAACAAACCACGAGAAGAAAATATAAAACTCAGCAAGTCATACAACCTAGAGGGGGCAAATGTTCCAATAACGCATCCGTCATAATCTATCGCACTTTAAATCTGCAGTATAATTTATTGGCGATTTTCAATGGGTTTTGAATTGGCCAGGTCCTAGGTTTGCGGAATCACAAATGAAATAAAAAGCATAGGATATACCATGGGGTTTAAATAGTGCGGTCTGACGGCGGAATTGGTTTCGCCAATATAGTCAAAATAAACACAACAAGCCGAAGATAACACTGCAACACTACTTTAGTTGTCGAAAGATATTTTTTCTTTAAATAATCTTTAGATTTATCATACCTTTTTTTTCTGCTTAAAACCACTTTCGAGAATATGATGATGAATAGGTAGGAAAAATGGTGATTAAGCATAAAGCAATACAAGGTAAACGCCGTATTTGCTTAGGTTAATGGTGAAATTACGTTTACCCTTTTCCACATGCGGGCGCATATTGATCATAAATATCGTATTATACAATTTATTAAACCTCGCGCTCCCATTCGAAGTAAGCTCGTGTATTAGAGAGTAGGCGCGAGGTCAAAGACTGCATTGTAACTGTTTGACGCCAGTATAGAAACTCGATGACATAAGCGTTACATGATCAAACACACCGCTGCTCACCTTCAAAGACAATAACCTAGTACAAGTTTAAGGGAAAGGGTAAAGCTTGGTACCCCATTTCGTGTTAAGCCCTTTCCCACATATAGTAGATAATATTCTTATCGCATTTTATGATTTGGAAAATAAAAACTTAGAACCATTAATATATGTAAAAAGATATATAAAACAAGTAATTTCTCTCTCAATGGCGCTTCTAAAATAAAACCCCTTATCGGTTCCAATTAAAATGTCATTTCAGGGTTTCTTTTTTATAATTTTTGTAGTAATCCGCGATCAAGGTGTCATGAATTCGAATCCCGATGATTAAACAAAGTCATTTGGATATCTGTTTCCAAAATGTGCTAACCTAATTTAGTACACCTATATTCAGGGAGAACAACTATATAAGACATTATGTCTTTCGTTGTTATCCCTATTGATGTATTGTCATATGAAAGATGTAAGACATTCTGATAATAAAAATATGTTTAAACTAAAATGTGCTAAACATCTTCACTAGGTTTAGACTCAAATCTTAATCTGAAATTGCAAGTAATTAAATCGTTTACATGTATACAATTTTAATGATAATATTTCAACACGGAATCTAACATTGTGAAAGAATGTTTTTAATTAGACTGTTAATTGTAAATGTAATAGCCCATTTCATCCCCCTAATACTAACGCTTTGCAATTAGACCAAAATACGTTGTTATTATTGTGTTTGTATATTGTACATTGTGAACATTATCTTTTTGACCATTAGTATGTCCACTGCTATCAAATATATAATAATAATAATATAGACATGGTACTCTAATCAATACTGGAGAGGTGGATTACACCAGAGGGGGGGGGGGGGGGAGAGCGAGAGAGAGAGAGAGAGAGGAGAGAGAGAGAGAGAGAGAGAGAGAGAGAGAGGAGAGAGAGAGAGAGAGAGAGAGAGAGAGATGAGAGAGAGAGAGAGAGAGATAGAGATATACAGATAGAGAGAGAGAGGGACAGAGATAGCGAGAGAGAGAGAGAGAGAGAGAGAGAGAGAGAGAAGAGAGAGAGAAATAGAAAGAGAGAGATATAGAGAGATAGAGTGAGACAGAGAGAGACAGAGAAACAGACAGAGTGAGAGAGAAAAAGAAGGAAAGAGACAGCGAGAGAGAGATAGGGAGAGAAAGCGAGTGGGAGAGAGCGAGAGCGAGCGTGCCATAGAGAGAGAAGGAGAGAGAGACATAGAGAGAGAAAGAGAGAGAGAGAGAGAGAGAGAGAGAGAGACAGACAGACAGAGTGAGAGACAGCGGGAGAGAGAACGGGAGAGCGATAAAGAAAGAAAGAGAATGGGAGAGAGCGAGAGAAAGAGAAAGAACGAGAGAGAGAAATAACGAGAGAGGGAGATATATATATATATGTAAGATTGAGAGATATCTCTGTTACTATAAAAAGACATCTTATTAAATACAAGATATTTCTGTATGTTATAGAAATATCTCTCAAAGATAGAGAGATATCCCTCGAACGAGTAAACGGTAAAACGACTTGCAATAAGACTGTGTAATACAAATATTTACGAAGATAACGAGACAGCAAATTGTTGTGTACATAGGAATAAATACGCGGTCAATTAGTTTTCACAAAACCTCGGAAAAATATCTAGTTTATAAAATATCACAAATGTCAATTCTGATTGCGATTTTATTGAAAAGACAATTTGTTTAACACATCCAAACAGCCGAAACTCTCTACATGTTATCCAACTATTCCTAAGATAATACAATATGAAAACCCGTACAACGAATGTAGATAAGAGATATGAACAGCTCCCCTTTTACACCTGTCATGATGTAAAGATTATTACGCGAAGAAACAAAATTGTACAAAATTCTAACAACTACTAAATCAACAGACACATTTAAAATTGAAATGTCTATGAATAAGGACTAGGAAACCCAGGTATTGTGATTTTGGAACTTTTATAATACTATCTCAATTCTTGCTAGACTGACATAATTCAAATAGAAAGATAATTAAAAAGGGTAATGCATTCAAATATTTGTATCTATTGCAATCGAAGAAAGTTGAAACTTTCAGAAAGTATCTTTGTTATTGTCAAATCTGCAATACGTATTGTGTTTAACTTGCTACAAATGTAGGGATGGAAGAAATTGTTGGCTACACTTTAGTTACATGTACTTACCCGTTTTATCTACGTCCCGTTTACGTCTCTGCCCGTACATAGGATTTAAGAAACATTCGCACTTAAATGGCGTTAAATATTTGTACAAAATGTCTTTCCTCCTTGATACTATTTAACTATACGCGCACACATATCAACATTAAATGTATTGATTTAGTCTAATGTTATTAACTCTTTCAGCGCCAAAGGTAATATTGAGCTTTTTGCAAACAATACAGATTCAGGTGAGTCAGCTCGTAACGAGCTGTCTCACCTGAAATCTGAATTGTTTGGCTGTAAGTTATAAAGATATTCCACAAATCCTATAACATGAAAATAGTTTTGTCCGAGTTTGAACATGGAAGAGTCTACTTTAAACATGGAAGAGTCTACTTTAAACAATT
The DNA here is from genome assembly GCA_031761405.1 of Serripes groenlandicus. Lineage (NCBI taxonomy): Eukaryota > Metazoa > Mollusca > Bivalvia > Cardiida > Cardiidae > Serripes > Serripes groenlandicus. The sequence goes on from JASEVX010000012.1 coordinate 32,509,380, forward strand.
CGGCGCTGAAAGGGTTAAACAAATCGTTAGTCAGTATAGAATAGAAACTATGTGTAGCTGGAAAACTAGCAAGCTTATTCCTGCATAAAATGTTTCACCGTTCAATTGAATTGTCCGTAAAAATCATACTCTCATGAAGAGCATTGCAAGTTTCAATTTGTTTTGCTACACTCCTAAAGAAAATCGAACCCATGACCTATTTAACATTAACACTTAATTCATTTCCAGGTTGGACAAGGTCCTTGGCAGCATCGGCAGCTATGCAGGAGTGAGCAAGTCGCGCAGTGACGACCATTTCGCGGACAGACTGAGCCACCATTACACCCCGGTGATACTGATCATATTCACGATAATAGTCAGTACCAAACAGTACGCAGGGGATCCAATACAATGCTGGACCCCCGCACAGTTCACGGAAGCTCACGTGGAATACACGAAGATGGTAAGTGGTGCTCTTGATAAGGGCGTATTTCATTGCATTAACCCTTTTCCAATTACAACACATCTGCAAGAGACAACTTTGAAAACATCCGGGCTAGTACATGCAAAAGATCAATAAACAAAAGTATTATTAGTTAATATAGATGAAAACATTGCGGCAAGACGAGATATTGCTCATTGTGAGCAATGTATCCTTTTGCTTCAATGTTTTCAAAGTGTTCCGCTACAGAGGCGACAGAAACGCGTATGTACATGTATGTGGGAATGGGTAAATTCTATATTTGAACACTTAACCCTATGTAATGGGTACTCGACAGAATAGACTCAGTGAGAGGATTATTTTGATTACCAACACCATCGGGTTTAATTGAGTGATACGATTTTGGGGCAATGACCTAAGTATTCTTCCTAATCTAGACATCTCGGTGAAATTATAAAATGTAAAACGTTTTGATTGGCGTGCGAATAGTTTAAATTGTTTAAAACGGGTTACGCCGTTTGCAACATTAGTTCAGTTATAGCACGTTGGCAATACACTAATCCACGATCCGTGGATGTTAACAAAGCTATGACCTTAGTATACTAGTTCCATGTATGTTGTATATCGAACAAGTATAACTGAAGCTTGAGCTCTGGTTGAAAAACGAGAAAAGACGGTGTTGCAGTTGTAGTGCGTCGGCCTCCCTTTCTAAAGGTCCTGGGCTAGAATCCCATGAGATGAGCGGGCCCTCCTCTTGGGTTTGTCCACACAAACGGGGCGATAACTGGTTAAGTCTCAAGGAAACAGACATCGAGCGTGATTGATATAAGCTGAAAGACGAGAGCTATAACTGTATTATGAGATTTCCAGGTGTTTTTAATATCGACAACGTATAACTTACCCATGCACCCTGGGCGACGAACAAGAGGTTTAAATGTACCATGATTGCTCCAGATGTGTTTTAGTATCAAACACGTATTACTTGGCCATGTGCCCTAGCTGACGAACAAGAGCTATAATTGTATTATAGTATTTCCAGGTTTGTTGAGAAACAAACGCACATTATTTACCAATGTATCCTGAGCAACGAACAAGAGCTATGAGTGTACTGTAATATAATGATACTTCCAGCTGTGTTGGGTAGCGAACAAGTATAACTTATCCATGTACCCTTGGTGACGAACAAGAGGTTTACGTGAACTCCTATATTTCCAGTTGTGTTGGGTATCGAACACGTATAACTCACCCATGTACCCTGGGTGACGAACAAGAGGTTTACGTGAACTCCTATATTTCCAGGTGTGTTGGGTATCGAACACGTATAATTACCCATGTACGCTGAGTGACAAACAAGAGGTTTACGTGAACTCTTATATTTCCAGTTGTTCTGAGTATCGAACACGTATAACTTACCCATGTACCCTGAGTGATGAACAAGAGCTATATGTATACTCCAATATTATGATATTTCCAGGTGTGTTGGGTATCGAACACGTATTACTTACCCATGTCAGATGTCATCCCGAAGGACATCGATCAAAGAGAAGAGGCCAAGATCCCGTACTACCAATGGGTTCCTATAATATTGCTCTTTATGGCGCTCATGTTCAAGATACCCAGGATATTCTGGAAGGCGGTCTCAAATGCAGTTGGTCTTAGCATCGACAAGGTAAGGTATAGCATATATCGAGGGCTTGGTGTGAAACAGTTGTAAAATCTATTTTGAAAACCCTAGTTTAGAGGGAATTTTGACCCCTTTGTAAACAATCGAAATTTAGGTGCCATTGCTCAGAACGAGCAATGGCACCTAAATTTCCATTTTTTACCAAGAAAAATGATTTAACGCTTATAAAGACTTTATGGTGAGGTGACTAACCTTGGTAAAAACTAACCAATTTTAGTTACAACCGTTTCACGCCAACTCCTCGATATGTAAATAAAAATGACGACGTTTTCTTTTACATACAATTAGGACAGTTAAGCCAATTGTATCGTTAGGCTTACTATAAGTATTCATTGTTGTCGGACGGCGGTCTTAAATGCAATCGGTGTAGCACTCTAGCCAGCTACATCATATTGTCCACGAGGTAAACACAGGTAAATAAATTAATCGTATAGTGGTACTTTTCGTAAGCTTTATTGTGAAGATATAATCCAAAGGTTAACTTTAGAGAGAGTCATAAGACTCTCTCCAGACTCCATGCCTCTCTCTAAGCTGGTGTGTCAAAGATAGATAATATATGAAAAATATTGTATGGAATATTGACACTGTATTCTCAGACATAGGAAAGTTAAGCAAGATCTGGCTTTGGCGACCAGTGTATATCCAGATCAGCTAGCCCACCTGCTAAATCCGATATGGCTCTGCATTGTTCACCAATTAGTCACAGACAGTTTCAGGATTATTCCGTAAAACAGTATCAATTAGGACCCTTGTAATAGATGCCCAGGCATGTCTTTCTTACCATGTGAACTACATATCTTAATGTTAGTTTTCCGTGTCAGCGACCGATTCAAAAGGCGAAGTACCAGTCTTCGAGGTAGCAAATCATGGTTAGCAAACCTTTTGGATAATGTTTTAACTTTCTGGACTTCGAAAACTCAATAGTTTAAGTCATAATTTCGAATTGAAACTTAAGCCAAGAATCTAATTCGTGTACCGTGTTAAAAAACTATTTGAAATACATTGCTCGAGTGTTATTTGACATTTTCGACCTGATCATAAATAATAATAATATTCTATAATGTATGTATTTCCATTAATCATTTCTCACATACAGACAACACTTTGAATGTTATTGCACATGGAGAAACTGCTAATACAAACACAAAAAGACAAGCTCTGTTGTTTATTGCAGGTTACGAATCTAGTGTTCCGTCTAGAAATATTGCCAATTGAAGGGAGCGGTAACGATGAAGTTCAGGTAGCTGAACGGGCAAACGCCATGAATGGCCTCATCCTGTACTTGGACACGTGGTTTCGCTGGAGAGTCCATTATAATGACAACAAATTCGTCAGAGCCTCCAGAAAAGTCGCCGAATACACGTGCCTGTGCGCAAATCGTCGACATGGAAACTATTTCTTTACCGCTAGCGTTGTTACAAAAGTGATTTATTTTTCGCACGCACTTCTGCAATTTTTCCTTCTTAATATTTTCCTTGGCGCTGATTTCGTGACCTGGGGCTTTAAGATAATTACAGGCGAGATAGACGAGGATTCACATTACCAACGAAATTCGGTGTTCCCCAAGGTGACGCTTTGCGACTTCGAATTACGACAGCTACAAAACGTTCAACGGAATACGGTACAATGCGTTCTCAGTATCAACCTCTTTAATACAAGAATATTCCTCTTCGTCTGGTGCTGGTTAGCAATGTTGGTGTTGGCTAGCTTCTACACTCTCGTGGTCAATGTTTACGCTTTGATGATACCGGCCAACAGAACAAAATACATAAAGAAGTACCTGAAACTGTTCTATCTCATCAATCCAGACCGTTTACACAAAGTTACTGACAGACTGTCCAGCGACGAACACAAATCAGATGACACTGCACCTATGCTTGGTCCGGATATTCGGAGACACGTGAAGAAATACCTTTCGTCCCACAAGATAAAGGAGGACTTGAAAAGCTTTGTTTTTGACTATTTGAAATTTGATGGTGTCTTTGTACTGCGCGTCATGTCACAGAGCGGTAATGAGATACTTACCGCCGAAATCATGCATAAACTTTGGAGAAATTACGCCGATCGACGTCGTGAAATGAAATACAAATGTCCATCAGACGAAACAAAGAAGGTCATGTTCAACGGAACATCGAATATCCATGACTAAAATGCTCGAAGGAAAAAGCCTTACTGCAGCAGACGACCTTGAAAACATATTGGCAAAAAACGTGAACTATCTCCTTAAGTAAACGTTTTATTATTAAATAAAGTTGAAATCATTGTGGGAAAAAGCAGAATTTTCAAAAGTCGTCTGCTGCATAGGCGTATTTATGTGTCTACTACTGATCGGTATCCAAATATTATCGAGACTACTAGAATTGCGTAAATAAAACTTAATGAGTCAGTGTATGAGAAAAGGTACAAGTTGGCATTTCTGAACAATTTAGGTTCAGATCAGCCTGTCAATCTGCTCAGTCTCGCCATGTTCGACTCAAGTCGACGAAAGCTTCTAAGAAGCTTTTGTAAGTATGTTATATGTGTACGGTGTACTTTTTTATTAGACAATACGGATGCACACGCTGATCTGGATCTACATTTGTTCTAGACAGCCAATCAGGACCTTTTCCAACAAACGGGTTCTATTGTAATACACGGCTCAAGTCCGTTGTACACAAATAAACGCAGTAAAAATTAGTACGCACCTTTTTAGTAACATTGTTTACAAATACCTGCAGTGACATTGTTTACAAATACCTGCACAAAGACGTTATTCACAAAAACCTGTAATAACGTTATTTACAAAAACCCGAAGTGACGTTACTCGCAAATACCTGTAGTAACGTCATACACAAATATCTGCAGTGACGTTATTTACAAATACCTGCAGTGACGTTATTCACAAACACCTGTAGTAACGTTATTCACAAATATCTGCAGTGACATTTACAAATACATGTAGAAACGTTATTTACAAATACCTGTAGTTATGTTATTTACAAATATCTGCAGTGACGTTATTTACAAATACCTGAAGTGACGTTATTTACAAATACTTGTAGTTACGTTATTAACAAATACCTGTAGTGACGTTATTTACAAATACCTGCAAATACATGCAGTGACGTTTATTCACAAATACCTGTAGTAACGTTATTCATAAAAACCTGCAGTAACGCAATTGACAAATACTCGCTATGACGTTATCCACAAATAATTGTAGTAACGTTCATCACAAATATCTGCAGAATGTCATTTACAAAACCTGTAGTGACGTTATTTACAAATACTTGTAGTGACGTTATTTACGTTACAAATACCTGTTGCAGTGACGTTATTCACAAATACCTGCAAATAACAGTGACGTTATTTAGAAATAACTGAAAATAACAGTGACATTATTCACAAATACCTGCAGTGACGTTAATTACAAATACCTGCAGTGACGTTATTAACAATTACCTGTGACATAATTCACGAATACCTGAAGTAACGTTTTTCTCAAATACCTGCTTTGACATTATTCACAAATACCTGCAGTGACGTTATTTACAAATACCTGCAGTAACGCTTTTTTTTGGCTCCTGTACACTACTCATACATTTAATTCCCGCGGACTCCTTCGGATATTATCACACGTCAATAGGGAAATATATGTAACCGCATCACATAATCTAAAACCAAATATTTACGGGGTATATAGGCGGGGTATATCAAGGAACGACTTCCGTGAACCGAAGGATCGGGGCTCTGCTACAACGAACCAAAAGGCATTCGCCAAAACCAACACAAGATCCAGATCAGCCAGCGCATCTGCACAGTCTGATCTGCTGCTGCACCGGTCGTCAATTAATCATATAAGGTTTCTAGACATGTCTATCAAGCAGTGTCAATTTGGATCCATATCATGAATTGACAAGCAGGTACATTCCACATGTGTACTTATTAGGCTATACGTGGTTTTCTTGGATCACCGCTCAGAAAGAGTTTTCCATAAAATACCCTTATACAATTCGTTCACTGAAAGCAAAACTATTGTTAGTCAATTTGGGCCATATTTCGGAATGGCTTTGTGTCAGTCTAGGGGTTTTGTGTAATGTTTGTCAAAATCAAGATATGACAGCCAATCTTCGCAATACATGTAGTAAGAAAAACTGCACACAATATGTATATAATTCCACTTACCGACAATTTGGTTATATATCCATACAACATTCGACTAAACTGGTCTGGATGAAGAAAAGTATGACATCAAACGTGCTTTTACCGAACTTCGGTAACTCAGTCGGTAGCGACGCGGGGTGTCCAGTGGTTGTGAGTTCGAACACCAGCTCGGCCAACGTTTTTTCCGACTTTTTGCAAAAGTCACTGTGACAAACATCATTCGTCTTCAACCAATGGGCTAACAATCTATGTGAAAAAGTAACCTGCTGTGTTAGAAAGCCAGGAAACACATGAGTTGGTGAACTGCAAGCCTTGATATGACTTAGAATTGTTGAAAACGGCGTTAAACTGAATCAATCAATCAATCAATAGATAATTCAAACTTGATTGTTGTTATATTAGATTTTAGATCATATTTCATCTGCATGTGAGCATATATACATGAGCACAGTCTTAACACACTCTTCATAAGCCCCTAAGTGTAAAAACTCACTCAATCACAGTTATATAATAACGATACTCACTCAACTCATCCTATATTACAATTGCACCTTTTTTGTGCGCTAATAGAACTTTAGATAATGTGTATATTTAATGTTCTAAAATCCTTATTGGAACCTTGAACCCTATGTTGTGGGTCTCAGTAAGACGATTATTTTATGTACCGACAACAAAAGGTTTTATTGGAAAGTAATCGAGAACAATATGGTCTTTGTTCACAGGTGGTCTTCCATTGCAGGGTTATTTGTGCAACAAATGAGTATTTGGGAAATGTAAAGTGTGGTTGCTATATAGAGGTAATTGCTTTACAAAGGTGGTCTTTAGGACAGGTTTGACTGTATATATATATTTGTATTGTCTATAACATCTGACACAAACTAAATTTGTAGTTCACTAGTTATTCGCGCAAATATCTTGAAACGATGCTACATTAGTTAGGCAACAAAACAACAGCAACACCAAGCGCGGCTATTTTTCTTTTATCTATCTAATTTTAAATGATTCGAAAACAAGTATTGCCTAGTAAGAAAGGACTTCAGGGATGAAGTGAAGGTGAGAACAAAAAGTTAGTACCCGGATGTTGGCTCCTCCGGCTGGAATAAAACAGATATTTTTTTAATTATAAAGCAAAGATAAACTCATTTATTTCCGATGAATTTATTAGGTCATAACAGATCCTTCAATAGTATATTTCTAGGTCTACAATGCTTAATGTAGAATAGTGACATCATTTGCGCCACGCTACACTAGAACCGACATACATGACTTTCCGACCAGCATACATCTAGATCAGCAAGCTCTTCCATGATGCTTTTATATCTTAATCTTATTAGAAATAGAGCTTTTAAAGCGATTTTTTATAATACAAAGTGTATATAACAAGATAATTGTACATGTGTGTAATTGTAAAATTAATAAAACTGTACATACATTGTCCCCAGAATTCTTTTATTGGTCGAATATACCAACTTTTCAATTAATCCTGAATACAGCCCTATAATTTCCAAGTGACTTTGCCATTATTGTCTAATTCGTCCATTTCCGAGTCACTTTGCAAATAATCTCGTATTCGTCAATTTCCGAGTGACTTTGCCATTATTCTCTAATTCGTCCATTTCAGAGTCACTTTGCAAATAATCTCGTATTCGTCAATTTCCGAGTGACTTTGCAAATAATCTCGTATTCGTCATTTTCCGAGTGACTTTGCAAATAATCTCGTATTCGTCAATTTCCGAGTGACTTTGCCATTATTCTCTTATTAATTGCCTTCATTAATATGCATACATATTGCTTATGCATAAAGAATGCATTAATCTGCATACATATTGCTTATGTATAAAGAATCCATTAATCTGCATACATATTGCTTATGCATAAAGAATGCATTAATCTGCATACATATTGATTATGCATAAAGAATGCATTAATCTGCATACACATTGAGTATGCATAAAGAATGCATTAATCTGCATACATATTGATTATGAATAAAGAATGCATTAATCTGCATACATATTGATTATGAATAAGGAATGCATTAATCTGCATACATATTGATTATGCATAATGAATGCATTAATCTGCATACATATTGCTTATGCATAAAGAATGCATTAATCTGCATACATATTGCTTATGAATAAGGAATGCATTAATCTGCATACATATTGATTATGAATAAGGAATGCATTAATCTGCATACATATTGCTTATGCTTAAAGAATGCATTAATCTGCATACATATTGCTTATGCATAAAGAATGCATTAATCTACATACATATTGCTTATGAATAAGGAATGCATTTATATGCATACATATTGCTTATGAATAAGGAATGCATTAATCTGCATCCGTATTGCTTATGAATAAGGAATGCATTAATCTGCATACATATGGATTATGAATAAGGAATGCATTAATCTGCATACATATTGATTATGAATAAGGCATGAATTAATCTACATACATATTGCTTATGAATAAGGAATGCAGTAATCTGCATACATATTGCTTATGAATAAGGAATGCATTAATCTGCATACGTATTTCTCTTTGAATAATGTATGCATTTATCTACATACATATTGATTTTGAATAAGGTATATATTAATATACATACATATTGAATTTGAATAAGGTATGTATTAATCTACATACACACATGTATTACTTATGAATAAGAGATGCAAACAATTATTTTATTTTCATTAAATCTAAATATATACTATTTTTGAATAAGGCGCACGTATATTATAATGCATATTCATTTTTAACCTCGTTTGCAGGACTCCGACGTGACCTGATGGGTTAGAGTGTGGTCTTGGACCGGCTGAGTCGGGTTCGATCCAAGAACGCTGCGATAATGATCGAGTAACCTTGACACGAGTTATTTTCCAGACAATGACTAGTTTGTCACTCAATCATAATGAATGAGTTACTTACAGTTAAGAACCTCACGAAATTGACAATCTGAACGGAAAGTGATTGGATCGTGAGCGTGATTGGTACGAAGTTGGAACGCTTTATGAGCGGAACGGAATTTTGCGCTCTGAACGAAACAGTCATAATGAACGAAACAATCCAATCACATGAATGCTTCACACAATCTGAGCGGAACGGAAATAAGCAATCAGAATGTTATGAATGAGTGAACGCTTTATGAGCGGTATGGAACGTGAGCGGAGCGTGATCGGTAAATTTTGTCAATTTCAAGATGTTCTTAACTGTAACAGTCGGAGTGATATTAAAAAACGGCATGAATCCTCAATAAAACAGAATCAAATGAGGGATTCAATAGTTCATGAATAACATCACGGAGGCTAATTCACGTAACAATGCGTTTCCATGTCTGTTTAATAACCTGTATCCAACGGATCCTTCTATATTAGTTCGAGTTGTTATGAATCGAGCCACGTCATAAGAAACCTAGCTTCAAGGGATTATTAACCATTCCCTTCGTTCATAATAATCTGCTGCCGACGTATGTGTATGTGTGTGTGTGGGGGGGGGGGGGGGGGGGGGTTGTTTTACTACTCCATTTTACAAGAATAATTGTGTTTGTTTACTTGTGGTTTAACGCCGTTTCCAATATTATTTCAATTACATCACGGAGACACTTCACTTATCCATTATCCCTGGGTAAACAAATTAGTTCTAGGCTAGGCAATGTGCCTTGACCAAGGGCATTCCACCGTGACCGTGGTGAACTGGGGATCGAAGCCGTATGAGCAAGGAGATTGAACTTATCCATTTCATTAATGCTTAACCCTGTCAGCGCCGAATTGTTTAAAGTAGACTATTCCATGTTCAAAACTCGGACGACTCTATTTTCATGTTATAGGATTTTTGGAATATTTTTTATAACTCACAGCCAAACAATGCAGAGTTCAGGTGAGATAGCTCGTTACGAGCTGACTCACCTGAATCTGCATTGTTTGCAAAAAGCTCAATATTGCCTTTGGCGCCAAAAGAGTTAATACGTTACTAACCTTTGGAACGGATGTCCCAGGTTTACATGCCTAGTACTGGTTGATATCAAGATTAAGTGAACGGAAACACAGAAAAAAAATAACAATAGTTGACAAGCGGCGTTAAACAAATAAACAAATAAATAAGAAAAAGCGTTATCAAGTTGTCAATCATTTATGTATCGTATCTTTTGAATAATTGAGCCAGTGCATTCGAAAAGGTTGAAGTTGTCTTATGCGAACACTAAACAGTATAGACCCAGATTTACGCTGTTTAAACATTACCTTCACACGTTTGTTATTAAATGTATGTCCTTATATGAGCCGTTCGATGAGAAAACCAACACTATGGACCCTGCGTAATGTATCGACCCAGATCAGGCTAATCCGGGCCGACACATCCCGTCTCAGGGGGATAGAGGTATACATGTACAGTAATTGTCTTCCCGGATTAGCCTGCGTGGCATGCTTATGCTGATCAGGCTCGATACTTTACGCATAGTTCACAATGTTGTTTTCGCCGAGCCCCGGTAGCTCAGTCGGTAGCGACGCGGGCTGTCAAACCAGGGGTTGTGAGTTCGAATCCCGGCTCGGCCAACTTTCTTTCCGAGGATTAACAAAAAGTCAATGCGACAAGCATCATTCGTCTTCCACCAATGGGCTAAGTCTATGTGGAAAAGCAGCCAGTCGCTTGGGAAGATTGTTGTGTGGAGTATTGGTGTGAGGAAACAAGGCATGAGTAGGTGAACTGGCCGCCGTGATATAACTGAGAAATTATTAAAAACGGCGTTAAACCCCAATCAATCAATCAATCAATGTTGTTTTCCTCGTTAACGGCTGATATATAGATACTGACAAGACAGAGCAGGAGGACAGAGTGAACTGCACTGTACATACACCGTTCAGGAATGCCAACTTATACGTTCATTTACCCGCGAACTGGCTTAAACCATTTCTACAGATGATTTCAAACGAAAGGGAGAGAGGATTAATGTTTTGGTTTTTAAGATCAACGAATTACTGTGCATTGGTTTCTAAAATATGTAATCCCACATGGCCACAGTGTCCCGTGGTTTTGTAGTGCAACGACGTGATAAAATCACTCTACGGGCTTTAGTATACGGTTTGAGATAAACCGCAGATTTCACAAAGTCTTGTCAGTCTATAGATTCTCTGTTGGAGGATTATGTAATGGTTCATTGCCTATTGAAAACAGGGCAGGTCTTGATCAGACAGTGTGGGTGCATACACTGATCTGGTTCTGCGTTGCCCGCAGAGGTACGAATTTCCCCTTTACTTATTCATAACTGAACCAGGTTGGTTAATAAAAGACTCACGCCATATTAAAAGTGACATTCAGCAATTTAACTCTTTCAGCGCCAAAGGCAATATTGATGTTTCTGCAAACAATACTGATTCAGGCGAGTCAGCTCGTAACGAGCTGTCTCACCTGAAATCAGCATTGTTTGCCTTTTAGTTAGCAAAAAATCCAAACATTTATTACATGAGAAATGGAGACGCCCGATTTTGAACATGGAAGAGTCTACTTTAAACAATTCGGCGCTGAAAGAGTTAAATCAATGGTTATTTCAATCACACATTATTCATATGTTTTTGCTTATTACTGTTATTTTGTTTGTTTGTCTGTTTGTTTGGTCTGTTACTTCACGGCTTTTCCTGGGTACGGAACCAGTTATCCAGGTACAGTCCATTTATTTTGACAACTGCAAGTCAGTTGAAATGCTTTCCCCAACCACAAACGCCATGGCGGGAAATCCGTTACTACCATTTAAACTTTGTACGGGAATTGAACCCTCGACCTGTTCTAAAATGTCATCTAAGATGCTTCCCCGAGTCGAAGGCGGACAGGAATGGTCCTGATGAAACTTTTCGGAGACGTTGGTTTATCTAGAACTTCGCTGTTCTTAACGTGACGTGGCTCGTTTTCAGGTCTTCATCTCTCCCGATGGTAAAAAGATATAAGATAAGTTCGTTAATCAATCCGGAATTAAAGTATTTATGTATTAAAAGGAAAGTGTAAAGGAAAAATGATAGAACACGCACATACATTATTACTTGATTTAATACACACGTCACGTCATAATCACTACAATGATAGAAAGGTCAAACGTATATATATATATATATAAAGCACACATTACGTGATGAATAATTACACATTTGAATACTATTTTCCGAGCTTGTTCTCGTGTTATTGTGTCATCAATAAGTAAGTGAACCCATAAATAATACGATGACCTCGTGGATATATCTAGTGTTGTTTTCAGGTTTCTTCTATAATTCTGACGCTGAAACTTGTGGAAATAACAACAAATGTTCCCTACAAGAATGGATAGTTACGGACTGTAGTCAATGTTGTCAGATGAATGCCTCGCCGATGTCGGCCGTTCAGCAACGTAGGATTTGTTGTCCTGACGGTGACGATCTGGCACACTGTGTAATTCATTGTAACCTAACAATTGATCAGACAGAAAGAAAAGGTATGTGTACAGTTTACTGTCAGAAGAACTGTACAGGTGGGTTTCATTTTTTAACGACGAACATTTTCACACTTACTCCTACAAAAAACGCTTCTCCTACCACAATAAACACTGCACTGATTACAAATGCCAAAACAAGGACCACACTGACACGTACTGCTAGTCCATCGACAAATATAGAGACTACAGCTGTGATATCAACACGCAAAGCTACAGCGACATCTAAATCAACACCCTACCGAATAAATAGAACAACAACAGTCTCGTCGACAAAACAACCAAATCCTATTTCAACGTTCTCAGCACAAACAAAACCAAAAGCATTGACGACAAAAGGAGCAACTCTTACGTCAACGTTGTCTACAACGACTCCAACGTTCTCAACGCAAACAGAGCTTATATCATCTACGACAAAACAAGCAACTCCTACGTCAATGTTCTCTACAACGAATCCAACGACCTTAACACAAACAAAGCATAGATCATCGACGACAAAACAAGCAATTCTTTCGTCCACGTTGTCTACAACGAATCCAACGACCTCAACACAAACAAAGCATAGATCATCGACGACAAAACAAGCAATTCCTTCGTCAACGTTGTCTTCAACGAATCCAACGACCACAACACAAACTAAGCTAAGATCATCGACGACAAAACAAGCAACTCCTACGTCAATGTTCTCTACAACGAATCCAACGACCTCAACACAAACAAAGCATATATCATCGACGACAAAACAAGCAATTCCTTCGTCAACGTTGTCTTCAACGAATCCAACGACCTCAATACAAACAAAGCCAAGATCATCGACGACAAAACAAGCAATTCCTTCGTCAATGGTCTCAACAACGAATCCAACGACCTCAACACAAACAAAGGATAGATCATCGACGACAAAACAAGCAACTCCTACGTCAATCTTCTCTACAACGAATCCAACGACCACAACACAAACACAGCCAAGATCATCGAAGACAAGACTACCAACTTCCTATTCAACGTTCTCGACACTGAATTTAGCGACCACTGCCTCAACACCTTTAACAAACAACATGTCTTATATTCAGATTTCGTCATCAGAGACACCGGACGGAAAGGTCAATGCCCTTATGCAAGGAGGTTGTAGATGTACCGATGACAAGGCAAAACAGAACGCTTCATATGGTAACTATTAGCAAAATATAAGGTTGCCTCGTTTGTGTAGTAGTAGAGCGTCCGTTTCGGGTGCGGAAGGTCGTGGGTTCGATCCAGACCGGGTCATACCAAATACTTTAAACATGATAGTAATGGCTGCTGTCCTTGGTGCTCAGTGTTGCGGGGTTAGCGTTAAGACTGACTGGCTTCTGTCAGGCAAAATGGACAAGAAGTACTGGTAACTAATCCAGGAAACGCCGTGATATAACTGGAAAAATGTTGAAAGCGTTGTAAAATCAATTTAAGGTCACCTTTACACTATCTCAATAGGAACCTAGTTTAAAATTCAATATGTAAATTAAAATAATATAAGTATATTACTTGCGACAATTAACCTTTACGCACTTCTTAATAATATCCTTGTGACTTATCATAAGGAATCCGCCATTGTCGAGTTGCTAAGCGTCGGGAATTTTAAACCGGGCGTCCCGGGTTTAATTCACAGTCGCGGCACGACGGTCATGGTCGAGTGGCTAAGCGTCGGGAATTTTAAACTGGGTGTCCCGGGTTTTATTCCCAGTCGCGGCACGACCGACGGTCATGGTGGACTGCTCTTGTGCAAGGAACACTTCCTAGCATATTACTGGTTTTGTTTAACCAGGGATCGGGAATACGTGAACTGACTGTCGCCGTGATATAACGAAATAATGTTTGAAACGACGTAAAACCAAAATAAATATAAACCAAACAATCATATTCATGGAAAGCCAAGCTTTTTTTAGGTTATGGATATATTTTGAGAGGAGATTATATATCAGAATTTATTTGGACATTTTACGTAACTTGTGTTATTCAAGCGAAAATGTAACTTAATAGTAACTTATGAATATAATTTGAGAATAGGATTTATGTCAGAATTTATTTTGGAATCTTAACGTTTGAGAAATAGTTAGCAGTGCCCTGCGAATACCAACCGTTACGTAATGATTACATATGTGAACAACGTATTGCCTGAGCTTCAATTATCCGGGTCCAAATGGATATTTCTTTACGGACGTTTCTTGAAACCTTTCTACAGTAATTGTCGATCGATCAGTGCAGAGCAAGATCAGAATGTGCGGATGCGCTGGCTGGTCTAGATCAATACTAATCACAAAGGCCGTACGATTGGCTTTTAAAGTGAGCCGCTCAACAACACGTTTACATATAGACTGTTTATTATTGTCAAAATATGTCGAGTTAAAACGGATATTGTTAATGCATGTATTTTGAAAGAGCCAGAATTCACGAACTTTGAATGTGTTTATGTATATTCAAACTAATTCTATCTAAACAGGTATAATGACCGCATTGTTTTTCGTTGGAACTGGAGTAGGAGTATTAGCGACACTGTCTGTTAGCTGGTTCTTAAAGAAAAGGAAGGAGAGAATGTCTGTCAAGCAGCAAGAGGATTCGACGGTACCATACGATGAATAGTTTCACGTGTTTTTACGTGATTTGAGAAAGGATACAATCCACGATACATCTGCTTTTATGGTATCACATAAATGGGAAGTTACGTTACAGAAGAACATCCCGAATGTGCTCCTGATTTCTACGTTTTTAACAAGCCCATGGACAATACCAATTTCTTTATACTTTTGGACTTCAATCGCCGAGCCTATGAAGCTCCTTATTAATACCGATCTCGTACGAAAATCGCCTGTTCTACCTTATAAATTCGTAGCTGTATGTTTCTTTTCTCGTCAGACTTTAAATGTTCGGCTCTTTCTAAATGTGTCGAAACTGGACCCATGGGAATTTTGTACCTGTGTGTTCATTTTCGAAAATGCATCACTATATCTTTTCGCCTAAGTCGGCGTAAATATGCATGTCAGGGAAATAACTACGATGTTATTATTCCATTTTTTGCCGAAATATTTGAAGATTATTAATTTAAAGATTACTATATTCTCAGCCTCGGTGGTATAGTGATGGAGCGCCTGCGTTGAGGGCGAAAACTCGCTGATTTGGTCACCGACCGGGTAATTCCAAATATTTAAACAATTGGTAGTTTTGACCCAATTAAATGATACGCTCGCCAAATTGCTATAAACCGAAAGGCGAGGGTAAATATATCCAAATCGACGAGTTAAATTACTAAGGCCAGCATACACATAAAACGGACTGTGTTTGCAAGTCCATCTTTGTTCCCATCGTTGATGCTAGCTTTCTCCTAAGATCCCACCATTTCTGGACGATGCTTCCGAACTAAACCAAATGCCTATAGAAGCCATGTTTTCGCCGATGTAATGCCTCCATTATTTCATGTTCGCTTTTGCTAAGGGTTTTAATTCACATAATTCAAGATTACATGTAATGTTACTACCTTGCCATCTATTATCAATCATCTAGTTCTTTCAAATCATACGAAATTCTCTTAACTCGCTTTCCCCATGCCAATGTTTTCATTATTTGTCAGCCATAACATCTCGCTCACCTTACTTCCAGTTAACCGTATAACGCCTTGTTGAAAAGGTGAGTCGATGAACATAATCAAAGTACATGACACCCGAGGGTATCTATGTAGACAGTTTAATGTTTGAACTGGCATATCTTCACGTTTTGCGTCAAAGGATTTAGGTCGCTCCGACCCGTTTCTTGGCGGCAACCGGTTTTAATTTGGTCGTGACCATCTCACAAACCGGATCTTGGTCGGATGACCATCGGGTAGTATATAAGCCTGATAGGCGTTTGGTCGAGGATTCGGTCAGGGCCAAAATTATATAAATCAACCGACGTGTATTCATTTGTTTAAGGGTAATAATCAAAAAAGCATCTACACTGGTTTTTATCGCATGTTTCGTGTTTTATAGTTAATTACCCATAATTCCTTTCTAATTGGTTGGAATGTTGGGGTAGATTCTTTAGTGCAACTCCTGATCCCTGTGTTAACATTAAATAAAGCATCTACACTGATTTTCGCCTTTTCTATGATAGTTATTTACCCATATTTCATTGTTTCATTGGTTGGAACGTTGCGCTAGATAACTCCTGATCCCGTTTGTTTAATTGGTACGTTTATCCATAGATAGCTGGCGCCATGCTAAAGGAGTAAACAATGCAGTATCCGATCCCATCCTGGTCTTAGGTTGAACTGAACCGTAACAGTTTAACTCTTTCATTGCCAAAGGCAATTAAAGGTTTTTGCAAACCATACAGATTCAGGTGAGACAACTCATAACGAGCTATCTATCCTGAAATCTGCATTGTCTGCCACAGACATTAAATTTTACAAAATACCCTATTGGACTAAAATGGAGTGTTCCAATTTTCAACATGAAATTCGGCTGTGAAAAAGTTAACAGAAAAATGTGCAAACCCCGTTAAACCCAAATAATGAAAAACAAAATCCCGTTATCAACAGAATTTCAGTAACATTCAGTGACATCATGGCGTCTATTTCTAGTAACCGTACGTGTCCTTGTCTTTTTAATATCCTATAAACAACACTTCCTTCTTTATTGGTACGAATTGTAATATATTGAGCCATGTCATACGTAAACATAATGTAATGAGATAGGTAAACATTTTTCCCTTATAAAAACGCAGCAGCCCATTTTTGAAAACTTGTATTATAAAACATCAAGAGTAATTCTCCCTAACGCCGTATAGTTTTCAACACTTTCCCGTATACAACAAATCTGAACCAGACAACTTTGAGAACATCTACACAAAAGTTGAAAACATTGTGGCAAAAGAAGAAATTGCTCGTTTTGAGCAATTTCTTCTTTTGCCACACTGTTTTCAAAAGTCGTCTGCTGCTAAGTATACGTATTTTCATTTACATATTTTCCTGTATGTTTTCAAAACCGTCTGATGCAGAATTGTCTTGTAAGTGGGAAAGAGCGAAACGCATGGCAATTATGAACCAATCGCAATCCTTGTAAACGTCAGTTGTTTTCTATTGTTGTTGTGTGAGTGTTGTGTTTTGTGTTGTATGACTACATTGACCATAGAGAACATTCGAAGCAGATACCTACATGCCTCTTGCGACAGACACATTTTAAAAATATATTGTGAGAAAAGAGAGTTTTGTCATAACTAGATGGACATTATTCATTTCTTTCATGAATGATTATGCGTTATCTAACTTGGGAAAGGGTGTCCCAGGTTCGATCCCTAGATCACGGCAGTCAGGGTGGTATGCTCATGGACAAGGCACGTTTCTGTGCCAAGTAACATAATTAAGTAACATATAGTTAACAAACGGTGTAAAATACGGACTAAAAAAAAAAAAAAAATGAAAACGTTATTTCGGACTGTTAATCATAAAAGAGACAGTACATAAGGGATACGTTTGTTTTGTTAGCAGAATAGATTCAGATCAGCAGGTCTACATATATATATGAGCCGTTCCGCGAGAGAACCAACATTCGAAAGTATCGAGTCGGATCAGCCTAAGCAAGCCGCAGAGGCTAACTCGGACCGGCACTTTTCGTCTCCTTTGGATTTTCTGTTTCAAGAATCATTACTCTATACCTCTATCCCACTGGGACGGAATTTGTCGGCACGGATTAGCATGCAAAGACTGTGTAAGCTGATCTAGGTCGATACATTAAGCAGAGTCGATAATGTTGTTTTTCTCCTGGAACGTCTCATATATATTCTGATAAGATTGAGCAGGTGGTCAGTGTGTGATCTGAACCTACACTGTTCCGAAATACCAACTGGAACCTTTTCCTATGAACCGGCTCAAATCATTTCTGCAGATGTTGATGAAAAAGAAAGGGAGAGAATTAGTGTTTGGGATTTGAAGATCAACGTATTATTCTGCATTGGTTTTGCCCTTTTCAATATACACAAACAGACGACTTTGATACTGTATGTAAAAACCACAACTTAATTAATGATGAATACATACCAAGTGGAATATATTTGTCGTGCTTGTTCTTGCTTTTTTTTGTCAGCAATAAGCAGTTGAATCCATAAACAATAAGATGAACTCATGGATATATCTAGTGCTGTGTTCAGGTTTCTTCTTTACTTCTGTCACCAGCACTTGTGAAAGAGGATAATACTGTGCCCTAAACGAATGGATAGTAACGGAATCTAGCCAATGCTGCCAGACGAATGTCTCACCGCTATCGGCCGTTCTGAAACGTATGATTTGTCGTCCTCGTTTGTTTCATTTTGTCACTACAAACAGCAAAGACTGCAATGATAACAAAGACCAATACAGCGACCACGAGGAAGCGGACCGCTTTTCCATCGACAACAATAACGACTGCACAGCCTACTACGGTGAAGACAAAAAGAAGAATGAGAACCATACAACTAAGTAGTAAACCTCCGCCAACACGAGTTACAACTAAAGTGACATCTAAAGCAACCGCTTCTCGAATAACAATGACAGCCTGGCCGACAAAAGAACCAAATCACCACCTAATCCAACGTTCTCCACGCATATAAAGATTCCATGACAAAACAACCAAATCCTAGTTCAACGTTCTATACAACGAATCCGACGTTCTCAACACAAACAAAGCTAAAAGCATCATCGACAAACCTACCCACTCCTACTTCAACATTCTCAACACAAACAAAGCTTATAGCCTCGACGACAAAACAACCAAATCCTATTTCAAAGTTCTCATCAACGAATCCAACAAACAATGACTCACTGTCGTTAACAAACAAGATGTCTTATATCGATGTATCGTCTACAGGAAGGCCGTACGGAAGGGTCACTGCCCCTATACAAGAAGGTTGTAAATATACTGTCGACAAAGACAAACAAAACGCTTCATATGGTAAATATCAGCGAAATAAAAGGTTAACTATTAAAACATAGCTTCAAATTCAATATGAGAATTAAAATATGTTTAAAAGAGGCATGGATGGAGTCACGATTATTAATTGATTAATGACCTAAAACAATTAACCGTTATCCACTACTCACATTGTGATAATGTTATATTCTTTCGACGTATCGTGTTTCACTGAACATGAAACTTAGGTAACTTAAACATATATTTTGAAGATAGAGAATAATGTCAGAATTTATTTTGGGGTTCTTTCATTACTTGTACACATTTCAAGGGTAAATGTACGAGATACTATTCACTTGTTTTAAACACTTTCATTGCGAATATTCATAAAATCATTGGGAATACTCTTGTTGAAAATAAAGTATATGTCAGAATTTATTTGGGAATCTTACGTTACTTGTATTTTTCAAGCGAGAACGAACAGATACTATTCAATTTTCAATACTTTCATTGCGAATATTCAAAATATCATTTGGAATACCTTTTTTGAAAATAGAGTATAGGTCAGAATTTATTTGGGAGTCTTACGTTACTTGTATAATTCAAGCGATTCTGTACGAGATTCTGTTCACTTCTTAATATTTTCAATGCAAATTATTTTATAACATTGTAAATGAAACTTCAGTAGCTTATGAATATTTTTTGAGAATGGAGTATATTTCAAAAGTTATCCAGCGCTTGCGAAAACAAACATTTACGCAATTATTACACGTGTTGAAAAAGAATTGAATGTTCTTCAATGCTAAGGATCCAAATGGATACTGTTTAAACATGAGTTTATTAAAGCTAAGTTGATTTTAATTATAGATGAATAATGTAGTGCCTGATCATACTGCGTTGATGCGCTAGCTGCTCTGGTTCCGCACTGATCGCAAGTGCCGCACGGTTTCTGTTCACAGAACGCGGCTCAAATACATTACACCTTTTCACATAAACTGTTATTTTGATGGCATGCAAAAAAACAGTCATACAGTAAAAGAAACATCGTCGTCAAAATGTGTTAAATTTAAAGCGATATTTGTAATATATTTATTTCGAAAAGGATTATATGTAATGAACAATACTCTACTCAATAAAGATAATTCCATCGCTATCTTAGCCTCGCTTTCAATAAAACATGAATAAAACATGAATATTCGTCAGGATACTATAACGCAGTGAGTAGTACAGTATCCAACATATCTTTAGTTGTTTAGGTTTAATATCAATAGAGCTTATTCATGTATGTTTGAAAGAGTTTCCAGCTTGGCCAACATTATTTCTGGCGTTTAACGAAAGTCAATGTGACAACGTCAATCGTCTTCCACTAATGGAGTCAATGTGGAAAATCAACCAGTTGCCTTGAAAGTCTGTTTTCTTGGAGTACTGGTGTGGGAGTCGTGTAACAAATGAGTAGGTGAATTTGCCACCGTGTTATGACTGTAAAAATATTGAAAAGGGCGTTAAACCCTAATTTATCAATTGAAACATTGTGTTTATTCTACTCGCTATGAGGAAAATTGGGGTTGCTTAGCATTTTATCTTATATAACCAAACTAAAGTTTGTATTCTCTCGTAATTATAACTTTATTCCGGATCTGTTTTCATTTTATCTCAACAGGTATAATGGTGTCATTGTATATATCATCAAACTAAATGTTGTATTCTCACGTAATTATAATTTAATTCCGATATAGTTCACTTTATCTAAACAGGTATAATGACCGCATTGTTTTTCGTTGGAACTGGAGTGGGTGTGTTAGCGACACTGTCTGTTAGCTGGTTCTTAAAGAAGAGAAATGAGAGAATGTCTGTCAAGCAACACGAGGATCCGACGGAACCAAACAATGAATAGTGTTACGTGATTATTACGTGATTTAAAAAAGGATACAGTACATAAGAGGGTCCGTGTTGCATCTCTCTTTATGGCTTCACATACATGGGAACTTGGGTAAAGGTCGAACATATCCCAAATGGACTCGCAATTTCCGCATTTCCGAAAAAAAATACCCAAAAGCCCACGGACGATTCCGATTTCTTACGGCTTTGATCTTAAATTGCCGAGCCTATACTGTCTTAATAAATGCCGAACTCGAACGGAAAATAACGTTTCCATTCGGGATCTGTCTTAACCTGGCAGGGCTATATTTCTATTCTTGTCGGAATTAAAACCTATGTGAGAACACAGTGCACGCATTGTCGAAGGGGGTTAATACATGTATTCGGGATGTATTCAAATAAACGTATAGCTACATGTACCTCTGGCATCAAACAATATGCTATTTTCTACAAATATATGCATGTGTCAAATATGTCTGGGTCATTATCTAATCTGTTGTCAAAATCTTTGATTATCTTAATACCAAGTGTTACTATATTAATTTGTTATAATTATATATCGGCGGTCAGTGTGGAATGCCCATGGACAAAGCGCATTTCCTTTCCTATTACTGGTTAGTTACAAATATAAGTGAACTGGCGCCGTGAAAAGCTAATATATAGTTGGAAAACGGCATAAAACACCAAATAGATAAGTAAAACAAAGACGTTATCTCGGGCTGTCTATCATAAGCGTGTCTAATCTGTTCAGATTATATTAAAAGATGAGCCAGTACATAGGAAAAGTGACCGGTTGGCTTTTGTGAGCAGAATAGATCCAGATCAGCATTTATATCCACACAGTATGATCAAGATCTGTCCACATATAAAGATTATGGTACCTTTTCCCATGTACTGGCTAAAATCATTGCTATAGATGGTGATGTACAGGAAAGATTAAGGTTTACGTTTTGAGAATCAACGTATAACTATGCATACATTTTTGAAATATGTAATCGCACATGACCACAGTATGCTGCGCTTCTGTTGCGCATCGACGTGATACAACAGCTCTACAGTAGTGTGTATGCAACCTCAACAATAACACATTTATGTCAGTCTATCAAATATTTACTGGAAGATTATGTAATGGTCCATTGTTTATTGAAAACAGGGCAGGCTTTGATAATATCAGTGTGATTGCACAGCGCTAGGAATTTCCCTATTCTGATTCATGATAGAATCAGGTTGGTTATAACATGAGTTGCGCTATATGAAAGTTGACCTTCAGCAATTTAAATCAATTGTGCTTGCTATCGTATAGCATACTTACATAATCAAATTTGTTTGTTCATAACATTTCGTTTGTTGTTGTGTATGGTGTATGACAGTTTTTCCCGGATAAGGTACCAGTACTACTTAAACATATGTTCTGACAACATCTGGTCAGTAGTTATGCTTACCTCACAATCCTTACCGCCCAGGATATAAAACCATGATCATTTCTTTTTTAAATATTATGCATGACACGGGCGGTTGTCGAACACGCGACCTCTTAGAAGACTTACAGGATGCTTGTTAAAGTTGATGACGAACAGAGAAGATCCTGATTTGACTGAGCGGAGACGCAGGTTGATTTACAACTGATCTGAAGTCCTAAATGTTGGTTTTCACCTGACGTGACTCGAACGTAGGTCTTCCTATCTCGTGATGGTAAAATTAGATAAGTTTGTTTAAGTTTATGCATTAAAAGAACGTTCAAAGCGAAAACTGATAAAACACGCACACACATAAATAATTAAATGAACATTTCACGTCTGATTTTTATACTGATTAATAATAACATAGTTAAATTATTTTAAATATATAGGCAGTTGGAAAAATACATAATAAGATGAATTCGTGGATATATATAATTCTGTGTTCAGGTATCGTCTTTCCTGCCGACACCAGCACTTGTGGAAGAGAAGAATACTGTGCCCTAAAGGAATGGGTATTAACGGATTGTAGCCAATGTTGTCAGATGAATGCCTCGCCTCTATCGGCCGTTCTGAAACGTTGGATTTGTTGTCCTCCAGGTGACGATCTAGCACAATGTATCATTCATTGTAACTTTACGACTGATCAGATAGAAAGAAAAGGTTTGTGTACTGATTATTGCCAAGGTTGCAAAGATGGGTTTCATTTAGCAACGACGGACATTCGCACAGATGCTTCCACTTCCACAATAAACACTGCAATGGTAACAAAGACCGAAACAGAGTCCACGATGGTACCAACTGCTAGTTCTTCGACAACAACACAGACTAAAACTTCAGCTTGTGATAAATCAGGACCCTGCACACTTATGGAATGGGTAGTGACGGACTGTAGCCAATGTTGTCAGATGAATGCCTCGCCTCTATCGGCCGTTCTGAAACGTTGGATTTGTTGTCCTCCAGGTGACAATCTAGCACAATGTATCATTCATTGTAACTTTACGACTGATCAGATAGAAAGAAAAGGTTTGTGTACTGATTATTGCCAAGGTTGCAAAGATGGGTTTCATTTAGCAACGACGAACATTCGCACAGATGCGTCCACTTCCACAATAAACACTGCAATGGTAACAAAGACCGAAACAGAGTCCACGATGGTATCAACTGCTAGTTCTTCGACAACAACACAGACTAAAACTTCAGCTTGTAATAAATCAGGACCCTGCACACTTATGGAATGGGTAGTGACGGACTGTAGCCAATGTTGTCAGATGAATGCCTCGCCTCTATCGGCCGTTCTGAAACGTTGGATTTGTTGTCCTCCAGGTAACAATCTAGCCCAATGTATCATTCATTGTAACTTTACGACTGCTCAGATAGAAAAAAAAAGGTTTGTGTACTGATTATTGCCAAGGTTGCAAAGATGGGTTTCATTTAGCAACGAAGAACATTCGCACAGATGCGTCCACTTCCACAATAAACACTGCAATGGTAACACAGACCGAAACAGAGTCCACGATGATGCGAACTGATAGTCCTTTGACAACTACACAGACTACAACTTCAGCTTCTGATAGACCAGGAAACGTGTGTGCCCTAAAAGAATGGATACTTACGGACTGTAGCCAATGTTGTCAGATAAATGCCTCACCGCTATCAGCCGTTTTGAAACGTAGAATGTATTGTCCTCGAGGTGATGATCTGGCACAATGTATCACTCATTGTAAATTTTCCATCGATCAGATAGAAAGAAAAGGACTGTGTACAGTTCATTGTCCACATAAATGTACAGGTGGGTTTCTTTTGCCATGAGGAACATTCTTACACTAACTCCTACATTAAACGCTTCCCCTACCACAAATCTGCAATGATAACAAATGCCAAATCAGCGTCTACATTAATACGAACTGCTATTCCATCGACAACTATAAAGACTATAGCTGCAATTACTGTGATAATAACAAACAAACCCACTACGACATCTAAAGCAACACCCTTCTGAATAATTAGCTCAATTACAGCCTCGTCGACGAAACAACAAAATCATATAAAAAAGTTTACAACAACGGATTCAACGTTCCTAACACAAACACAGCCAATATCAACGACGACAAAACTCGTACTTCAACGTTCTCAACAACTAATCCAATGTTCTCAACAACTAATCCAATGTTCTCAACACAACCAAAGCTAATAGCATCGACGACAAAATAACAACTCTTACTTCAATATTTTCAACAGCGAACACAACGACCTCAACACAAACAAGAAAAATCTTTAAAGAAGATAAACGGCGATCAATATGAGAAAACAATAAGAAATGGAACATGCGCATATTATTTGACTTGAATATCAGAAAGGTTTTGTTAATAATCAAAACAATCAGTAATTTGTCATGGATTATACAATTTGCGCAATATTGTTGTATATCTAACAATTCTACAGCTCCTTGAATTAGTAATGCATTATAATCGTGAACATTGGAACATTATTTGATTAGAACATTGTTCTTTAACAGATATAGAATCGGTAATCGAGTGTAACTTGCGCGTTTTTTGTTTATCTCCTTCTTTTTAGAACCACGTGTCAGCTAAAATTATGTAAACTCTCAGAAATTATTAAATACTAAACGAAAACGATGGAATAAACTTGTTTATATCTTTATCCCAGTATCAAGTACTAAATCATGACAATAATCTATGTGTTTACGTAAGGCTAATCGGCAATCTCCATCCAACTTCAGTTTCTATAAATAGATTATCAAGGCCGAGAATACCCCGATACATGACTGGAGAAACAGTGAGGCTACCAAGAGGTGTATACATTTCAATTGACGATAAATAACTGAAAACTTATCATGTTTCAAAAAGAATTAGTAGTTTGCTCTTAAATATTATATTTCATACGTTTTCACTGATTTTTTTCACTGAAATTTATTTTTTAAGGAAAACAATTTAAGGTTAGTATAGAGAACATTTAATTTTAAAACTTCACTTTATTAGTGCCTCTCGTAGGATCGCCAACTTAACTATTAACCAATCAAAACGTTTCATTTCATTTATTTCTTCGACATTATTCATTAAATACAACATTTGATTGGTCTACAATCTAAATCATTTGTTTAACATCTAGGTCAAAAGGTTAATCAGCTCGCCGAAAAAGCCAATAGCCTCGACGATAAAACTTCTAACCTTTTCTTCAAAGTTCTCATAAACGAACTCAACGATCGCAGTTCAAAAACACCTATCTCCTATTCCAACGTTCTCAATAACCAATTAAGTGTTGTCAACACAAACAAGCTAAAAGTCTCGACAACAATACAACCAATTCCTATTTAAACGCTTAGCATCGATAGAAAATACTTTTGGACACAAAATAAACGTCTTACCCTTTTATGGACTATCAAATAAAGTAAACGCTTTCATAACAAAGAAAAATCAATTTTAACAAATATCAACTTTCTAGACATCATTACCCATCTTTAAAGTGTTACTTATACCTTATTTTAACAAGAAAATTTACTAAGAAATATGTATATATTATAAAAATCTTGAATAACAATCAAGAAGTACCGACCAATAAGGATGAATGTACTTTATTGTATCCAAATTATAACAGTAAATGATTGGTTGATTAATAGTGTATGACCCTGTCACACCAGAATGTTTTAGGCCAACGCGGGAGTAACGTGTTGGAATTTCGGCTACACTCTGGCAAACGCTGACCAACGCTAGCAACAAGCTGAGTGCGTTACTTTCACGCTGGGAAACGCTCTCACACGCTGAGGCAAAACTAAAAGTTTCAACGTACCTAAATTTTGCAGCGTTTGTCAGCGCTGGCAACGCTGGAGGATCGTTACCCACGCGTCAAACGCGCAAAACAATCGTTACCAACCCGCTACTCAAACGCTTTAAACATGCTTGAAACATGCAGGTACTGTAGTAGCGCGTCGGCTATGTACAACAAAATCACGCGCTAGACAGTCGTTCCTCAGTCGTCAAGTGCTTTACTAATACGTTACTCACGCACTGGGGCCCGCTGACGATACAATGTCATATTTTATCTATAAAACAGTGATGCGCTCCTCATACGCTGAGCGTGTTCCCCACACGCTACGCACCCGCTGACATACGCTATGAACCCGTTATCAACGCGTTATAGACACGCTGAAATCGTGGTTTAAGTTGACGTTTTTGTAAAAGTTCAGCGTTTCCCAGCGTATCAACCATTTTGAACGAACTTCTCACACGTTGGCCTAACAGTTTCTGGTGTGACAGGGCCATCAACCTTTTACGCCGCTTTCAACAATTTACAAGTTATAGCACGTCGTTGTCTTGGTAAGTTACTAGTAGTAATGGTCCATTTATCCTGACACCAGCCCGTCAGTCGTAATGCTAACCACGCAATCTAGAGAGCTTCCTAGATAAGCTTAATGCTTTCCGCTCAATCTTATATATATCTAAAAGTATTTATGTTTGATATGAAATGTAATAAGATGTACATTTAAATTAAAATGCAAATAAAATATGGTTTAAACCAATCCTGAGAACCAAGAAAGAAAAACCACGACTATCATTTTTAAAGTCTTTGGTATGACCCGGCCGGGGATCGAACCCGCGACCTCCCGCGCTCGAGGCGGACGCTCTTACCACAACATTTAAACTTGACATTTATTTTTTATTTTTTTAGAAATAATACGTTATACAAACTCCTGTAAAACAAATTAATTGTTGCTTCAATTAGAAACCGATTACCCTTAGCCAGGAAAATTTACAATTCCTCAAAATATTCCGAATCAAACAATGAAGACTGGACAATTGTTAGATATGTGTTACAAAGTCTGATACGTGTATATATACAAAAAGGAAAATGTATGATTCAAGCCGGGTTTAGACTGTGGCTGACATTAGTATTAAGCGACCCAAATCACACGTGGCGTGTTGACGCTAATACTGGAACCTATCACACTTTTATAAGTGATAGTGCTAGCTCAATGAACGAGCCATTTCTATTTTCAGAAGTTTTTTTTTCTTTTTCTAATCAAGTAAATTGTAAAACCTGCGGTCCAGATAGAATTACTACTGCATTTTATGAACAGAATGCTACAGAGATTGGTCCATATTTGCTATTGTTATTTAATACAATCTTATCAATAGAAGACAGTGGTACAGTGGTAGAGCGTCGGCCTCTCGTACCCAAGGTCACAGGTTAGAATCCCGTGATGAGCGGGTTCTGCTTTTGGGATTTTCAACACAAACGGCGCGAGTACTGGTTATGTCTTCAGGAAGCAGACATCGACCGTGAATAATATTAGCTTAGCTTGTTTCGCAATCGATGTAAAATAAATAAGTTTTAACTAAACTAACTGGAGTTTTTCCATTCAATTGGGGACAACGTATAATATGTCCTGTCTGCAAAGCTTTATCAAATATTATACTATGAAATTACAGAGGAATTTCTTTTATATAATAAAGTAGATGAATATAAAGTACACATCAGTCGATAATATGTGTTGTCTTCAAGCTATGGGCCAGTTATATCTTTCAAGAAAGAAATGTCGTTTATATTAGTAATAAGTAGACTTTCTCAAGGCATTCGACACTATTAATAACGATTAGTTTTTTCAATCGCTTACAAATAGGATTACTTGCTAGGTTCTTAAGGTTCCTGAACTAGGTGTTTTTTATTAAAGTTTATTTGTCAAAACACCAAAAATTCGTTTTTCTGTAACAATGGTTCAAGACGGGGATACATCAAATTCGACAAACGCTTTACTTTTTATCAATGAGCTATCTGCTCTTCTATGGGACAAATGTGGTTCTGACATCCCTATAACCAGTGAAATACCCGATATGATTTGCTTCATATTTGCAGACGATATAGCTAATTGCGCAGATTTTAGCTTCAATACTTAGATTAAATTAAATCTTAATAAAACAGAAATCATTGTCTTCAGAAATAGTGGCCTTATACGAAATTCTGGAAACTTTTATTTTCGTGGAATCAACAATAGAACAAATTCTGTTTATAAGTCTACAGCTTAACACGCATGTATGTTGGCCATCAGCCAAACACAAGTTAGCATTTAACATTTTACCAAAACCATTTTGGGTATTTTCCAAACAAATAATTATTTCAAATATTAAAATGATAAAATCCATTTTATATTACGGAACGCACAGTCGGGGCTACGAATTTAGTTCGCGGAAAGCAGCTGTTATTTCTTTAGTATGGCGGATATGTTGCTGGAACTTTATTTAAATATTTGGATTTGGATACATATGGATATCCCGAGATATTGGTGATTACAATTCTTAAATTAAATCAAAACTTTTAAAAATAGAATCATTGACTGGTTTAACCAAAAATGGATTAAAACTATAAATAGTAGATGTTTTCATTATAGATATTACAAGACTTTGTTAAACATTTTCAGTTTTTTTTCATTAGAATACCTTATAAACATCAAATAGCATTTTGTAAATTTATATGTTCTCATCATAAGTTGCGAATAAAGATCTGTACAGACACTACTACACCAAGAGAAGATCGTGTGTGTGCACTTTCGTCATAAAGAAAATGTCTCTGCTTTAAACTGCAAATACCATTCTTTCTTTGCAAATATATAAACATTCGAATATACTATGCATATAATTGGTACTATAATAAAACACATATACATGAGTTTTATTCTCTTTTTAACTATAAGCAACACGAAACACTACGTAAATTAACTTGCTATGTACACCATAGTCTAGTTAATACGTGTATATACTAGATGAAGGGAAGTAACTATGTATTCTATTTATGCTTCGCTTATCTGGATACATTCCCGTGACGAAACCGTGTTATGTTTTGTATTCATATAGTATGTAATGCATATAATGATTTTTTGGACGGTGGCCTTGGATAACTATTAGACTTTTGAACGTTGAATTTTGTATATTTATTGTATTTCTTAATATCCGAACAGGAACGAAGGGTGCAAAGAAACCCGATCTTTGAACAATATAAATTACAATGTAAATCCCTAGATTCTCCTATAATGACCCCATGAGCACGTACTTAAAACCGGCGGAAAACTACCTGTATTGTGTTTATGTCCAACATTGGTACGAAATTACATTCGGGCGAACTCGCGGTGGTACGAAATCTCCGACATCATCTGGGAATAATTATGCAAAACATGGTTGTCTTACCTTTAAAATTAAACACATCCTTATTAGTAAACAGGTCACAAAGTTTACATGTCGCTCATAAGGGTTCGTCTGTCTTTGTTAACATTCGTCTTTGTTATCGTTACTCACGTATGTGGTTACTCTACCTAGCTTATATGTTAAAGTAGATTACCAACTGCTTTAATTGTGTGTTTTTTTAATTTATAATTAAAAAGATATTCGTTTTTTTAACGAAGTGACCGTTATACGATTTATACAATGTTGAATGAAAGGCGTGCATAGCTGTATATCTTTCAATACCAATTCAGGGGAAATTAGTTTAAAACTTAAAACTACTCTTTAAATCTTCTAATCCTATTGGTAAATAATTTACAAATACAATAATTCGAATTTATCAAATTCATTCCAATGACATTAATAAGTCATTATCATATAATTCTTGCCTTGTATAAGACAAAAACTTTTAAGAGATATGAACCCATGACAACTGTATTAGAAGATATGTGTGCTACGTATAAGGCTAATTACGATATATGAATACAAAATTGTTAAATTGGACATTGCATACACTGCTTGTCTCAAAATCTAAATTTAGAACAAAACGTCACGAATATTTATGAGTGCTATGTTAAGTCTGTACCACGGTCTGATGGCACAAAGACATAACCTACTTAATTTATAACCAATCATTACGGTATTTTGCATCAGCAGCCCAGTTACGACGGACACGACTATGGTTTTCATTTAAACATGGTCCATGATACGCACGTATGCCTACATCTTTAAGACGCTTGCACTGATACAGCCAGGTGTCTCTCGGGCCTTCCTAAATCGTTGGCGTAAGTTCTTTAGCCGAATGTGCCTATAATATATAATATATTATAACTTCGTACTAACACATGAGATCAGACAAAACACCGTAATGTTTATTTCATAAATTTAGTAGGTTATGTTGTTGTGTCATCAGACCGTAGCACAGTTATACATATTTAGCGATGTGATAACTGTATTTTCTATTTCTGAACGTTTTGATTTATTTAAGTATTTTAATCACCAATATCCCGAGATATCCATATGTATCTTAATCCAAATATTTAAATAAAGTTCCAGCAACATAACTGCCATAATAGAGATATAAGAGCCCTTTTCCGCGAACCTTTTGAACACCCATTTGTACTAACATGTGTAACCCAACAAGCACGTCAAGTATCATCAAAAGACTTTATCATTAAGTAACACTGTCAAGGATATCTAGCATTTTTGAGTCGTAAGGATTTACAAAATATCTCAAACAATTAGAAAAAAAATATATACACAATGGCAATCGTTAACACATATCCAAGAACCATTCTTGTATTAGTACTTTTATTTAAACAATGATGCTTCCTGCAAAAAAAGTGTATATGTTTTCAATTTTAGGACTACATTCACAACTCCGACCCGTGCGACCCGTAATATAAAATGGATTTTATCATTTCATCAAATATTTAAAATAATATTTTGTTGGAAAATATCCTAAAGTGTTTTGGTAATGTTAAATTGCATAGATAACCTTTTGAGCCTGAGCTGACACCTTGTGTTTAGATAATGTCCAGGATACTTGCGGGGTAAACGTTCATTGATTTATTAGAGCTTAACGTCGTTTTCAACAATAGTTCAGTCATATCACGGCGTCCAGTTCACTTACTCATCTGTTTCCTAGCATTCTGACATAAGTTATCCATACATACCCTTAAAGCAACTGGCTGGCTTTTCCACATAAACTGTAAGCCTATTGGTAAAAGACGATTGATGCTTGTCACAGTGACTTTTGACAAACGTAGGAAAGAATATTGACCAAGCTGGGATTCGATTACGGGGGAAACGGAAGACCCATATACTTATAAATAAAAAAATTTGGTTCTAATGTTGATTACACGAAAATAAAAGTTTTCAGAATTTCGTTAAGGTCCACTATTTCTGAAGACAATAATTTCTATCTTATCAAGTTTGACTTCAATCAAAGTATTGAAGCAAACATCGTTTCAGCTGTTTAGTTGCAGTTGTAATTTAGAGGGAGTGTCTGCGCAATTAGCTATCGTGTGCAAATGTTAAGCAAATCATATCGTGTATTTCATTGGATATACAGATACCAGAACCACATTGCTTTTTTATAAGAGCAGATAACTCATTGATAAAGAGGAAAAATGCCGTCAAACCTGATGTATCTCCCTGTCTTGTACCAATGTTGCAGGTAAACGAATTTGTTACACCACTTGGTGTTTTGACACATACTTTTTAATTAAAATACATCTATTTCAGGACCTTTAAGGACTTAGCAAGTAATCCCTTTTTTAAATGATTGAACAAAATAATTTTTATTAATTTTGTCATATGCCTTGCGAAAGTCTACATATAAGCAATACACAAGACTTTTCTTTCTTGAAAGATATAACTGGCCCATAGCTTGAAGACAAAACATAGTATCGACTGATGAGTAGCCGGCTTGACATTCATCTACTTTATTATTTTCTACAGACCAATCGCATAATTATCCCTGAAAATAGTTTATAAATATTATTTGTAAAAGATATCCCTCTGTAATTTCCTGGTATAATATTTGATACATCTTTGTAGATAGAATTTATTATACTTTGTCCCCAAGTGGATGGAAAACTCCAGTTGATAAGATCGTATTTAATAACAATAGCATATATGACCCAATTGTTGTAGCATTATGTTTGTAAAATTAAGTAGGAATTCCGTCAAGACTGCAGCTTTTATAATTTACTTGATTAGAAAGATATAAAGAAATATATAAAAAAATGAAAATGGCTCGTTCAGTGTCACTTTTAAAACTGTGATAGGGTCAACACGCCCCTTTGATTATGGTCGCTTAAAAAGAATGGCAGCCACAGTCAGACACTTGCTTGAATACTGCATTTTCCTTTTTGTATATATACACGTATCAGAATTTAAGATTGACTTTGTAACAAATATCTAACAATTTTCCAGCTTTCATTGTCTAATTTGTGGAAATGTAAAATGTCCTGGCTAAACGTAAATCGGTTTCTCAAACCCTTAATTGAAGCAACAATTAATTTTGAATGACAGGAATTTGTATGAAGTTTTATTTCTAAAAATTAAATATTTAAATTCGTTTCTACAAAATTCTAAAAGTAGGTCGGAGATAGTTATTTGTTAAGTTGGAACGTGTTCCAAAAATGTATCTAATATGATTTGAAATAAAGGTTTAACATTTTCGCAGTCATAGAACATATGTTTAAGAGTGTCTTCGCTTGTTTTTTTAAAAAAAGAACATAGATTATTTGATAGTATTCTATGGATTATTCTGGTTTTAAACCAAGCATATAAGTGTCTTTTGTACATCTAAACATGTCACTATATGTTATTTTTCAATAAATGTTTTATAACCTCGGTTGTGTAGTGGTAGAGCATCCGTCTCAAGTGCGGGAGGTCGCGAGAACAATTCCCGGACGGGTTATGCCAAATACTTTAGAAATAATAGGCATGGTGTTTTTTCCTTGGCACGCCTGATTGCGTGGTTTGCAATACGACCGAAAGTCAGGTGTCATGATAAATGGACCAGTAGTACTTGTAACTTACCAAGACAACGAAGTGATATTACTGGTAAATTGTTGAAAGCCGCGAATAACACCTAACAATTATTCCATCATTCATTTAATGTTTGAATTTGGAAACAATAAAGTTCATTTATCCTTATTGATAGGTACATTGGTTCTTCTTGATTGTTATTCAAGATTATTATAATATATATATCTATATATATTTTTTTTTCTTCTTGTTAACAAAGGATATAATTAACAATTTATAGAAGGACCATCATATCCAGAAAGTTTATGTTCGTTTTAAATTCATTTTTATTTGTAACTAAAATTATCACTGAGGGTGATGAATACCCGCAGCTGGTGCCTGACAATATACATATGTATGAGAAATGCAAGGGGCCATAACTCATTTGATCATTCTTGTGAAGTTATATTGAATTCTGACCAAGGGTTGCTGAGGAATAGTGTTCACAAGAAATGTCCAACTGCCAGACAAACCAACAAACCGACCGACCGACCGACCGACAAGCGTGACTCCTATATAGCCCCCATATAATATGTATCTGGGGGTATAATGAAAGCGTTTACCCTTTTTCTCAGTCCATAAAAGGATAAGACGTATATTTTCCCAAAAAAGTATTTTATATCGATGCTTAGCGTTAAATTGGAATTGGTTGTATTGTTGTCGAGATTTTTAGCTTCGTTTTGTGTTGACAACGTTGGAGTGGTTATTGAGAACGTTGGATTAGGAGGTAGTAGTTTTGCCATCTCTGCTGTAGGCTTATTTGAACTGAGGTCGTCGAGCTCGTTGTTGAGTATTTTGAAGAAGGAGTTGGTAGTTTTGTCGTCGAGGCTATTGGCTTTTTTGTGTTGAGGTCGTTGGGTTCGTTGACGAAAACGTTGAAGCAGGAGT
Organism: Serripes groenlandicus; assembly: GCA_031761405.1. NCBI lineage: Eukaryota > Metazoa > Mollusca > Bivalvia > Cardiida > Cardiidae > Serripes > Serripes groenlandicus. The sequence continues at coordinate 32,543,981 of JASEVX010000012.1, forward strand.
TGTTAGTTTGTCGTCGATGCTATTAGCTTTGTTTGTGTTGAGAACATTGGATTAATTGTTGAGAACGTTGAAGCAGGAGTTAGTACTTGTATCGTCGTTGCTATTGGCTGTGTTTGTGTTTTGAATGTTGCATCCGTTGTTGTAAACTTTTAAATATGATTTTGTTGTTTCATAGACGAGGCTGTAATTGATCTAGTTATTCGGTAGGGTGTTGTTTTAGATGTCGTTGTATGAAGTTTGATTGTTGTTATCAACAGCAAATGGAGCTATAGTATTTATAGTTGTCGATGGAATAGCAGTGCATATTAGGGATGGCAACGGTTACCGATATTACTAACCGTATAGATTCATAGACAATAACTATCCTCCGTTTTAGTTGAATATGATATGAAAGAAGAAACCTGAACCCAGTACAAGATATATCCACGAGTTCATAGTATTGTTTATGGATTCAACTGCTTATTGCTAACAAAAAACGCAATAACAAGCGCGACAAATAAAGTCCACTGGTTATGTATTCATCATTAATTAAGTTTTGGTTTTTACATATGTTTACTTATACACGCTATTGTTGGCATGATTTAGATGTGAACTATTCATTAAATCAAGGAGTTAGGCTTGTGCGTGTTTTATCATATTTTCCCTATAAGTACTGGTTTATTAAACAATATACTTAAAATCCAGATTGATTAACTAGATGATCTAGTTAATTTTGTATAGTGTAGAGGAAGACCTAAATTCTAACTAAGTCACGTGACGGCCGACATTAAGGATAAGCGATCAACGTAGTTGCAGATCAACCTGCATATCCGATCAGTCTTATCAGTATCTTCACTGTTCGTTAATTATTCGAACAAGTGTCCTTGAAGCTATTTGGGAGCAGTAAGGGATTATCAAATGTTTTCAAAGTCCCAAACACTAATGCAGAGAAAGACGTTGATCTTCAAAACCCAAACACAAATCTTATCTCTTTTTGGAAATCAACATCTGTAGAAATGATTTGAGCCGATGCATACGAAAAGGTTCCAGTTGGTATTTCGGAACAGTGTAGGTTCAGATCACCCTTTCCACCTGCTCAGTCTTATCAGAATATATATATATATATATATATATGAGAGGTTCCACGAATAAACCAACATTATGGACTCTGAGTAATGTATCGACCTAGATCAGCCTGAGCAGTCTTTGCAGACTAATCCGGGCCGACACATTCCGTCTCAGGGGGATAGAGGTATAAAGTAATGGTTCCTGAAACAGAAAATACACAGGAGGCGAAAAGTGTCTGTCCGGGTTAGCCTGCGCGGCATGCTTATGCTGGTTTAAGCTCATATATATATATGTGTAGACTTCTTTTGATTGAATAAGACAACGTTTTGTTTTTAGCCTTTATTTATTCGGTGTTTTACACCGTTTTTCAATTATATTTTACTTATTGGTGTTACTCAGTACGGAAATGTACCTTGTGCATTTGCATTCCACCCACCGCTGCGAGCTCAGGGATCGAACCTGGGACACCCGGTCCCAAGCTATATAACTTACAAACCATGTATAAAATGGATATGTTCCAACTGGTTATGGCAGAACTTTCCTTTCTCACATTTATTTAAAATAGTAATGTCGCAGTGGCATCGAGAAGTCTGATTGGAATATTCTCTATTGACAATGTATGTAGTCGTACAACAATAACACAAACAACAACAATAAATAAACTCCCAACATTTACAAGATCGGGGATTTGTTCATAATTGCCGTGCATTTGCTTCGTTTTAACTTAAAGACCAATAAGACTGCAGCAGACGACTTTGAAAACATACAGAAAAATATGTAACTGAAAGATTCGTTATTGAAATGCGGCAAAAGGAAAAGAAACCTCTTATTGTTACCTTATACTAGTTCTCAAAAATCGCCTGCTACGCATTCATATGGGAAAGGTTTTCTAACCTCATTAAAAGTCTGTTTTCGTATGACGTGGCTTAATATATTAAAATTCGTACCAATAAAGAAGAATATGTGAGTTATCAGTTATTAAAAAGACAAGGAAACGTATGGTTACTAGAATTAGAAGTAGCCGTCGTGATGTCACTGAATGTAACTGTATTTCTGTTGATAACGGGATTATGTTTTGTATTAATGGGGTTTAACGGAGTTCACTCTTTCACTGTCGAATTTCACAAAGTTGACTCTTCCATGTTGAAAATTGAAACACTCCAGATTCGTCCAGTAGGGAATTTGGTACAATTTAATGTATACTTGGCGACAATGCAGATTTCAGGAAAGACAGCTCATTACAAGTTGTCTCACCTGAATCTGCATTGTTTGAAAAAGCTTTAATTTGCCTTTGGCAATGAAAGAGTTAGACTGTTACGGTTCAGTTCAACTTAAGACCAGGATGGGATCGGATACTGCATTCTTTACTTCTTTAGCACGGCGCCAGCTACATGTATCTATGGCTAAACAAACCAATTAAACAAAAGGGATCAGTAATTGCAATGAAAACTAGCCAAACGTTCCAACCAATTAAACAAAGAAATATGGGTAAATAACTATACAACACAGAAAAAGCGATAAAAAACAGTGTAGATGCTTTATTTAATGAATACACCAGGATCAGGAATTTCACTTGAAACTAGTCCAATGTTCAAATCAATAGAAAAAGAAATATGGGTAAATAACTATACAACACAGAAAAGGCGATAACAATCAGCTTAGATGCTTTATTAAAATTATTACCCCGGGATCAGTAATTGCAATGAAAACTAGCCCAACGCCCCCAACCAATGAAAACATAAATACGGGTAAATGACTATAAATTACGAAAATGCCATAAAAATCATTGTAGATGGGTTTTTTAATTATTTCACTTTAACAAATAAATACATTTGGATTGATTTATATAATTTTGTCTCTGACTTGATCCTCGAGCAAAAGTCTATTTGGTTTGTATACTGCCCGATGGTCATCCGACCCAGATCAGGTTGGAGAGATGGTCACGACCAAATTAAAACCGGTTGAGACCAAATGAACTGGTTGCCGCGAAGAAACAGGACGGAGCGACCAAATATCTTGGACGCAAAACGTGGAGATATGCCGGGTCAAACATTAAACTGTCAACATAGATACCCTCGGTTGTCATGTACATTGATTATGTAAATCGACTAACCTTTTCGACAAGGCGTTATACGGTTTAATTGGAGTAAGGTGAGCGAGGTGTCATGGCTGACAAACAATGAAAACATTGGCATTGGAAAAGCGTTTTAAGAGAATTTCGAATGATTGAAAGAAGCTACATCATTGATAATAGATGGCAAGGTAATTACATAACATCTAATCTTGAATTATGTGAATGAAAACCCTTAGAAAAAGCGATCATGAAATTAGCATCACGATCATTACATCGGAGAAAATACGACTTTTATAGGCATTTGGTTTAGTTCGGAAGCATCGTTCAGAAATGGTAGAAATAAGAAGAAATCAAGTATCAACGATGGAAATATAGATGGACTTGCCCGTTTTATGTGTATGATGGCCTTAATAATTTAACTCGTCGATTTGGATATATTTACCCTCGCCTTTAGGCATATAGCAATTCCGCGAGCTTATCATTATACCACAGAGGCTAAGAATATAGTAATCCTTTGAATTTATATTTTTCAAATATTTCGACAACAAATTAAATAATAACATCGTGGTTATTTCCATGACATGCATATTTGCGCCGACTCAAGCACAAATATATAGTGATGCATTTTCGAAAATGAACACACAGGTGAGAATTCCCATGGGTCCAGTTTCGACACATTTAGAAAGAGCCGAACATTTAAAGTCTGACGAGAAAAGAAACATACAGCTACGAATTTATAAGGTAGAACAGGCTATTTTGGTACGAGATCGGTATTAATAAGGAGCTTCATAGGCTCGGCGATTGAAGTCCAATAGTGTAAGGATATTGGTATTGTCCATGGGCTTGTTGGAAACGTAGAAATCAGGAGCCCATTCGGGATGTTCTTCTGTGACGTAACTTCCCATTTATGTGATACCATAAAGGCAGATGCAACGTGGAATCAGGCTCTTTGGTCTCATCCTATGCACTGTATGCTTTATTAAATCACGTAAAAACACGTAAAACTATGCATCGTTTGGTTTCGACGAATCTTTTTGCTGCTTTACAGACATTCTCTCCTTTCGTGTCTTTAGGAACCAGATAACAGACAGTGTCGCTAATACACCCACTACAGCTCCAACGAAAAACAATGAGGCCATTATACCTGTTGAGATAGAATGAAAAAGAAGGCGGAATTAAGTTATAATTGCGAGCGAATACAACGCTTAGTTTGAACACCATGGTCATTGTCGAGTTCCCTTGGGCAAGGCACAATGCCTAGCCTAGTACTGGTTTGTTTACCCAGGTATAATGAATAAGTGAACTGTCGCCGTGATATAACTGAAATAATGTTAGAAATGGCGTAATACAACAACAAAACAAATAAAAACATCCTTTCTTACAATAATTTTAAAAGCCGTCTGTAGACACAGTGACTGTGTTTAATCTTTTGACTGTGTCAACCGACGATTTTGTGAAGGTTGTGAAATTAATATTGAGCCAGGTCAGCCGACCTATGGCTGCACAACTATACATTTTTACCTAGATATATTAGTTATTGACTTCTCCAAATGCAAAGCTAAACACGTCAACAGATTAAACATCCGCGCCGTTTAACCAGGCGGTGTGCTTTTGACTGCCCAACTAAACAGTTTTATCTACATGTTTTGGTTTTTCTGAAAACTATAAACTGAGATCCCCGAGGACATAAGTTAAGCCCTGCCTTGGTTTAAATAATTCGATATTCAGATACCATTGAGTCGGCTATACTGTTACAGATATACTGCTCAATAAATGACAAAAGCTGTCGATGCGTGATAAAACAGCATACATTTCTTTTACAGAAAAAGGCAAGAATGTCTTGACATGAAATAGCGATAGGGAGGTTTTCGATTACAATGGGTCAGCCCGAAACTGAGTAAACTACATCAAATTACAATCACTATGGTTGTTCTCGAGAATAATATATAAAATATTTTCAGTCGGAAATACATTATAAAATATGTATGAATTAACCAGTTGTGGGAAATATATACGTACCAAACTGATCATTCTTTTCATGTTCTGGTTTTTATGACAAGTATTAAAAAAAGTTACCTTTAAAACGGTTATTTCGTGTTGTACATGCTTTAGGTTGTGTTGATTTCTCACCAAGCGGCTTCTTTATACTTGAAAGGTAAACCGGATAAAAATCAGACGAAACTGTCGGAGTGATTGTTGGCACAGAGGTTGTTTGTGCTGTCGTCGTAGTTGTAGTTGTAGCAGTTCTTGAAGTCGTAGTTCTATCAGTTGAGGTACTAGTATTTGGCATGGAAATCGTAGTTGTTGTGGGCGTCGTAGTTGTCGTTGGAGTAGTTGCGGTACTTATAGTTGACGTGGAAATCGTAGTTGTTGTGGGCGTCGTTGTTGTCGTTGTAGTAGTTGGGGTACTTGTAGTTGGCGTGGAAATCGTAGTTGTTGTGGGCGTCGTAGTGGTCTTTGGAGTAGATGCGGTACTTATAGTTGGCGTGGAAATCGTTGTTGTTGTGGGCGTCGTTGTTGTCGTTGTAGTAGTTGGGGTACTTGTAGTTGGCGTGGAAATCGTAGTTGTTGTGGGCGTCGTAGTGGTCTTTGGAGTAGATGCGGTACTTGTACTTGGCGTGGAAATCGTAGTTGTTGTAGGCGTCGTAGTTGTCGTTGTAGTAGTTGGGGTACTTGTAGTTGGCGTGGAAGTCGTAGTTGTTGTGGGCGTCGTACCTGATGTTGTAGTAGTTGGAGTCGTAGTCGTAGATGCTGTGGTTGTTGGTTTAGTAGTCGTTGTTGATGGTGTAGTTGTATTTGGAGTCATCGTTGTTAAAGTGGTAGTGGTTGAAAAATGAAACCCACCAGGACACTTTTTTGGACAATAAACCGTGCACTCGCCTTTTTGTTCTATCTGATCATTTGTAAAATTACAATGAATCTTACATCGCGCTAAATTGTAACCATGAGGGCAACAAAGGCTACGTTTTTGAACGGCCGAAAATGGCGAGGCATCCATTTCACAACACGGGTCACAGTCCGTTACTATCCATTCTAGTAGGTCACAGTCCTTGCCTCAACAGACGCAGGTAGCAGAAGGAAAGAAGAACACGAAACACAGCACTAGATGTATCCACGAATGCATTTCTGTATCATATGGTTTAACTTGGTCTTTAGGACGTCAGAGAGCCCCGGTCAAATTTTGAAATATATGTATTAACTCTCGATCTAAACAATCTTGTAAACTATCCATAGACACAAAAAACGGAATTGAGGACTATTTCTAGAGCGCAACGAGGCCTTTAAATAGTAAAGATTGTCTAAAATGTTTTAAAATAGTTTAACGATTCTTCCAGAAAAGTGTGTTTCAAGACATGTGTAACAAAGAAAAAACAACAATAGTAAAATCAAAGAAAAAACAAACCCAACACTTTCGAGCTTAAGATGTATTAGGAAATCCCGTATGCCTACATTTCAAAACCAAATGAAATTACATTAATAACGGTCTGTTATCAAATGTATTCGAGTTAAATTAACGAACATCCTCGTATAAATACCATAAGTAGAACACTAAATGTAGTTCTGAAACGAATTGAACATCTACTAATATATTATGAATAATCTGTTATCTATCACTATCCGTGGGAAATCACAGCGAAAAAAATCGACCGATATAATAATATTAGATACAGACATGCGCTTTTTTAAATGGTTGAAGTTATAAGCTTTAGCAAACGTAAAGGAGGCTTAATAACCCTGCCATCATACACACGACAGTGGATGCTTCTGGAGCAAACGGCTTCTAAATACCATTGTAACAAAAGAAGAAATTTCACATCATGAGCAATTTCTCCTTTTGTCACAATGTGTTTGACTCAATTCAATACTTAAATTACTATTCAAAGAGACTTTCCATTAATTCGGAGAGATGATGTCATGGCTTCTACTGCAAATTGGTTGCATGTAAAAAAAAAGGCTTATAAGCTTCATAACACATAACGGTTAATGGGAGAAAAGTAGGAGAGGCTAGACTTGACTTACCCATATATGTCAAGCCTTACCTTTCATTGATAACTATAATATGAGATGGTCTGATCGATATTTGGGGAATATCTCTGCTTTGTCATAATTAACAGCAATATTGGCATAACACTAGTTGGGCTGTTCTTTCAGCTTTTTTTCATCAAAATATACATAAATGATTGAATTACATCAAGATTGAAAACTCTAGTGAGATTGCGCGGATGCACATGCTTGCATTCAAATAATCAGATGCATAACCACCGCAAATTGCGGCTCATTCTGATCGACAAATCATCAATCTATGATTAGTTCAGAATCGGCTAACGAAATATATAACAAATGCAAAATATAATGTGAACGCCGCTACGTATAGCACGCGGTATTATGTCCTGCTCAATGTCAAGCAGCCCTGTGATCAATAGTAAACACAACGTAAACACGGTTTGTCTATGGAGCGGAACGAAACCTACCTGTATTATGCATGTACTCCCGTCAAACAGGTTTGGTTTACCGACTAATGCACGGATTATCGACGAAACCTATATAGGTTTTGCAAAACAGGTTTTGGGTTTGGTGACTATGGAACACAGGGCAGATTAGATTCCACTAAAAGCATGAGAACGGACGCTCTATCAAAACATGGCGCGGTCTAAGCTATGGAACGCCTTTACTGTCTTACTATGTTGTATTGTATTATACGCAGTACATTTTCATGTATACGAGGTACATATTTCATTTGACGTGGTACAATTTGCATGATATGCAGTGCATTTTGTATAATATATAGTGGTTATTTAATAATATGAAGTGCATAAGTATGAAGATACAGTAGAATAACCATTATATAGTGTGCAATCAACGTCATATGCAATACAAATAACATTATATGCAGTCTATTCTTCAATACGTGTGGTAGTACTTTGATTATATGCGGTGGTTTAAACTTTATACGCGGTGCATTAACATTGGTGATGATCATACTTTCCGGCATTCTCCGGCATACTCCGGCATTCTCCGGAATTATTTCCGGAAATTACCGAGCATGACAGATAGGTTTGAACAGTCTAATCCATTTTAAAAAGGCATTGTGGAACAATCTTTATGAAAAGTGTACACATTTTCTAAATAGACGAGATGCAGAATGTCGTCTATGCAGACGATCTTTAATTCCTGAAGCAGAAAACTCTTGAAATCATTATTATGGTCAAAGGATAAATTGCTCATCTTGAGAAATTCCTCCATTTGTCACAATGCGTTCAACCAACCCCTCTTCAATAATTATACTTTCATTTATTAAGATTTTCTATAATTTTGCCTTAAAGTCATCTGATGCATACTTGTTGTATTACAGAAAAGATTTAAACATGTGTTTAGGTTACCACTTTATGGTAATGTTTCCTCATAAAAACAACTTTAAATTCCTCAGCAGCTTCTGTAAATAAGAGAAATAACTTGAAAAGTGATTTACATGATATATTTGATTTTGTCTTTGGGAAAAGGCATAACTTTGGTTTTCTCTGAACAGTGTAGGTTCAAATCAGCCTGCATATTTGCTCTGCTTATCATAATCGTCACAAGTTGACTGAAGCTTCTAATAAGCATATGTAAGTACATGTAATGATCTACTCATATAACATAAGCATTCGAGGTCATGGTCATATATTATTGGACTAATAATGTTCGGACTTTAGATTTTAGATTTTGATCAGACTGCAAAATCATGCCGAATGAACAGACCCATCTCGTCTAGAGCGGATTTCAGTGCAGACGACGACATTTCTGCCCCTCGTGTATTCAGAACATGTGTACACATCTATTTATAAATTATTCAAGCGCTTTTTTTTAAATTGAGTAAACGGTGTAAATGTTAATATCTATCTGTCTGACTCGGTATTTTCCGGATAAATAATTACGGAGAATGCCGGAAAGTATGATCATCCTAATGAAAAATGTACCGCATATAAAGCTGTTTACACCATGTATACATTAGTATGGACCGAACATATTGCCAAATGCATTGCGTACTATGATCTTTTATGTACACATACATAATAATTCACCAAGTATAAAGATACGTGCAGGCACTTCATATATTAAAACATAAATCGCATATATTGACCAACATACAACGTATACATGTAAAACTACTGCATACACAAACAAATACACCACATATAATGTCATTTGTACTGCATAGTATATAGTTTGTATTGCACATGACGTTGTTTGTACAACGTATAATGGTTATTCTACTGTTTAAACACTATGTTGCACTGCATATTATTCAATAATCACCACACATAATAGAAAATGCACTGCATATCATGAATAATGTACCACGTCAAATAAAATATGTACCTCATATACGTGAAAATGTACTGCGTATAATACAATACAACATACTAAGGCAGTAAAGGCGTTCCATACTAAGCCATTTTAGAAATTGAGGTGCATCACGCGACAACTGTCTTCCGGTGGAGTTTTTAAATTATTTGTTATACCGCTGTGAACAACACAGAATCGTGTGTATCATGTTACGAGATTTTAAACCCAAATTGTAACGCCTCTGTGGTGAAGTGGTGGGCATTTGTCTCGGGTGCGCGGGATGTCGGGAGCTCGATTCCCGGTCCCATTATACCAAATGACAGTAATGGCTTCCCCATCCTTTGCACTCGGTCATGTTGAATTAAGATTACGACTGACTTGCTGGTTTCAGGATGAATTGACCAGTAGTACAAATTGAAAGTATTTACTTCTTCGAAAATCAACCAAAGGTATACACGATAGAAATATATATATTCTAAACATATCAACATGTGATAAGGGAAACTATATATTCCAATGAAAGTGTTAATTGTTTGCCGGACATTGCTATTGGTCATTTCTTTTATAAAATGCTAATATTTCAATGTGTGTTAACATTATAATTAGCAACATTGATGATAATAAAGACACATTTTAGAGTAAAGAATCCAAGACTTTGGTGGGTCAAAATAAGACATTTCATATGTGCATTCCGGGATAGGGAAATAAAAACTATGTTTTCGGGGACTACTTTTAGGTTTATTCGTTATCAAATACATGTGATACCTTATTTCATCTTCAAGTGATCTTAGTGGACGAAATACCGTGTCCGTGGGGTTTATATCACTGTCGTTTATCCGATCGTGTTTCAAACAAGTGTGTCAATATGTCAGGGTTGGGCTTAGTTGGAGAACAGAGTCGAAAACACGGTGGAGAAGTGATCCGCATGCTACAAAAGGAAACATTTCATTTGTTGAAGAATTAAAATAGAAAGCAGCGGAACAGCACCTGCAAAAACAAATTGAACCTTTCCCATATACATCAAATAAGCAGCAAACGAATTTAATAATATCTTGGCAAAAATATTGAAGATCTCTCTAAATGCAATTTCTCCTTTTGTCAAAAATCATTTACTACAGAGTCGTGTGAAAGAGTCGATACATGGAAAAGGATTAAGCAATAGGTTTATTGGAACACTCTCGCCGCCACACAAACCGACCATTATCAAAGTTTACAGTAGACATATTGAAAAATTGTTTTTTTTGTTTGATTGTTTGCTATTTTATGCAATTTTAGGCGTGAATAAGTTACCAGTACATTTGATCCATTTATCCTGACACCAGCAAGTCAGCCGTGACCCACGTATCCTACAAATGAATGAATGAATGTATATTGTTTTATGGCGCATCGACAGCTAAGATCATTTAGCGCGCAATTAAATTTAATTGCTCATGATCCCTGGGTAAACAAACCAGTACTAGGCTAGAAAATGTGCTGCCCAAGGGCACTCCACCATGACCGTAGTGCCGAGACTGGGATCCGAACCCGGGTCACCCGGTTTCGAAATCCCCGACGCTAACCACTCGACCACAGCGGATTCCCGTATCGTAAGAGCAAAGGAGGTAAATCATAACTACCAATAAACAATATTTCGTATGACCCAGCCGGAATCGAACCCGTGATCTCCCATTAACGAGGCGGACACTCTAAAATTACACCAAAGTAATTTGTCAAACCTTCCTTGACAAATTGGCGAATATATATAAACAGATCAGACCGCGCGGATGCTCTGGTTGATCTTTGTTTACCCAGGTCGTGAAAACATCTCAATTGGTTTTATTGTCGCTCTTATACTACGAATATTTATAGAAATACACCTAGATGAGAACAATAATAAAAATGTCCTAGAGAGAAGAAACTCCCAGGGCAGATAATCAGTTGTCCGGAGGGTATGACGTAACGTCATGTATTACGTCACCCTATCTATGTCATAATACATATGAATTCGCGTCATAAAAGCGCCGAAAGAACAGCTACTTTTATTATGATATGCTTCCATTTCATCGACCGTATCTGTACTATATTCACCATTGAATGAGCATAAAATGTAAGCAGTTAAAACATACCAGACGTGCATAACATTCGGAAAACTTAAAAACGTTCCAGTCGGATAGACGTGCATCAAATTCGAAAATGTCACGTCCCATGTGTGCGTCAAATAGGACAATACACACTTGCCAGACTTTCATACAATTCTCAAAAGTTTACTCGTTCATCTTGTGCGTGTGATTTGGATAATTCACATGTACCAGACGTACATAAAATTTGGACAATTCACACTTACTAGACGTACATGAAATTTAGACAATTCACACCTACTAGACGTACATAAAAGTTGGACAATTCACACTAACCAGACGTACATAAACTTTGGACAATTCACTCACTAGACGTATATAAACTTTGAATAATTCACACGTACCAGAATTACATACATTTTGAACAGTTCACACGTACCAAGCGTACATCAAATTCGGACAATTCACACTTACTAGACGTAGATAAACTTTGGACAATTCTCATTTACTAGACATGCGTGACATGTGGAAAATTTACACTCACTAGACGTGCATCAAATTTGGACGATTAACACTTATTAGACTTGCGTGATATTTGGATAATTCACTTGTACAAGACGTACATAATCTTTGGACAATTCACACTTGCTACACATAAGTGAAATTTTGACAATTCACACGTACCAGACGTGCATGAAATTTGGCTAATCCGGACCGACACGTTCCGCCTCAGGAATATAGAGGTAGAGAGTAATGTTTCCTGAAACAGAAAGTCCACGGGAGACAAAAGGTGTTTGTCCGGGTTAGACTGCGCGGCATGCTTAGGCTGATCCAGGTCGATACAGCCCACATTGTTGGTTTTCCCGTGGAACGGCACATATATATGTACGTGATAGTATTGTCCTGGTTCAGACGAGACATGTTTATTAAATCTATCAATTGTGTTGTTTGTGCGTGTTTTTATCGGTATTTCCCTTTATCATTATTGGTTTAATAAATGACATACTTACATATTTGAGCAATGTATAATATCACAGGGCTGTGCACTCACATTGTCTGATCAAGACCTGCCCTGTTTGCAATATAGTCATCGGACCATTACATAATCTACCAGCAAATATTCAAACGGTGGGCGTAGTGGGGTTGATCTCAAAGTGCACACGGATAACTGTATAAACATTTCTCTTGTCGATGCACAACAGATCCGCAGGATACAGCGTCCGTGTGCGATTAACCCTTTCCCGCATACAGGAGATTTATGACGTTTATGCATCAGACGAAATTTGAAGCTTGAGGCAAAAGTAGAAATTGCTTTGATGATCAGCAATTTTTCTATTTGCCACAATGTTTTTAATTTCATGCAATATTTGGTCTTTCATTTCTATATTCTTTTTAAAATATTTAACGCAATATTCTCAAAGTTGTCGGCTGCATATTTGTTATACGTGGGAAAGTTTAAATATTCCAAAAACCACTGCAGGGCATTGTATTAGGTTGATCTTAAAGCGACTGAAATCCAGATGGCACGAAAAAAAAAAAAAAAAATCGAATTCGCCCTAAATGTTATTCTTTATGATATCCAAGTAAACCCAGGGTAGAAAATGTATCGTTTTTATCAATAAAGTGAACTTGAGGAGTCATTTTCAATTGTCCTGATAAAGGGGTTTCCTATTTAAAAATACTTACCCCGTTACTGACAGGGTAGAATTGGCGATGGAAAAAGTATCGAAAGTACAAAAATAACACTTATTTTCTTAAAATTGGACATTTTATTTTTTTTCGACAGTTGGGTATCTGGAGTTCAGTCGCTTTAAATTCCCAAACACTATTTCACTCTCTTTCCTGTACGTCTAAATCTGAGCCGTCCCTCGGGAAACTAACCATGTGTGTGTAAATTATCGACCCGGATCAGCCTAAGCATGCCGCTTAGGCTTACACAGCTAGACACCTTTCGCCTCCTATGTTTTTTCTGTTATGTTTTTTCTGTTTCAGGAATCATCACTCTATACCTCTATCCCACTGAGACGAAATGTGTCGGCCCGGATCAGTCTGCGCAGGCTGATCGGGGTCGATTCATTACGCAGAGGCCATAATGTTGGTTTTCTACCTGGACGGTTCATCTATAGAAATGATTTAAGCCAATGCATCAGTAAAGGTACAAGCAGGCATTTCTGAACAGTGTTGGTTCAGATCACCCTGTGCACTTATTATTATATATATATATATATATGTGGACATAATATGATAACTAGCTTGTGAGTGTAATGTGTAAACAGTGTAGCTCTTGATCAGATTGTACGGACAAGCTGATCTAGATAATTAAATTCACAAAAGCCGACTTGTCATTCTCCCATACACGGGCTCATTTTACAACACTATCTTAACAACTAGTATATATAGGACGTGTCGATAATTGACAGCCTGAGATAACGGACTTTAATTTGTTTATTTATAATTCGGTGTTTTACGCCGTTCTAAATTTTAGTTTTTTTCACGGCACCAGTTCACTTATTTATGTACCTAAACCAGTACTAAGCAAGGACATGTCATTTGTATGTTGGCCTTAATCATTTAACTAGGTATCTAATGATCCGTGTTTGCCAAGTACCAACAACATAGGGAGGATTAAGTTATAACACCAGCATGGACAACACACACAGATAATCAATATCGTGTTTTTCATGTGAAGGTCGGCTTTACCTTGTGGCAAGTCAACAAACACATATGAGCCGTTCCACAATAAAAACATCAATATTGAATCCGCGTAATGTTTCGACCAAGATCAGCATGTGTACACCGCGCAGGCTAATCCAGGCCGAGACTTTCCGTCTCAGGGGGCTGGAGATATATCGTAATGATTCCTAAAAAAGAAAATCCAAAGAGGCGAAAGGTGTCTGCCCGGATTAGCCTGCGCGGCATGCCCGGGTCGATACTTTACGCAGAGTCCACTATGATGCTTTTCTCGAGGAACGGCGCATATAGCATTCTGAGTCTATGAACAATATAGGTCGTTTAATTACACCTTGATAAACTGTTTGCATTAATATTCCCCACAGTTCCATAAAAAGTAGCTGAGATATAAAATGCATTTGGTGTGTGGTATTGTGAAATCTTAATTCGATTGAACGAACTAATAGCTTTCACTTTTTTCTCTACAAACAATAAAACAAAAAGAAATTACTATATTTCAGAAAAACCGATTTAGAATTTAGCAAAAAAAAGAATAAAATTTACCATTTCGATAAAACAGTCGATCCCTCTGGTGAGCAAAAACCTCTGTAGAACAACAACTTAATAGGTTCCCTAACCTTACGAAAAGTATGTATATAGTAAAACGATAATATAGAAAAAGGTTATTTGGGGATGAAGTGGAAACCATTGTAGGAAAAGGCGAAAATGCGAGTGTCGACCAAAACCTCAATTTCCAATTATGTATTCCGAAACTATCTGCACTCACGAAGCGTTTATAAGGGCAGACAGTTGTAACCCCTAAAGAGCAACACTCTTCGCTTGCCGCTATTTCGTCTGTCCCTTATCACTTAATATTAAAATGACTATATTTAATCTTATTGAGTGATTGTGCAAATAGTTTTATTCATAATAACACGTATCAAACGCCGTATTTGCTTAGTGTTAACGGAATGCGAATTAAAATATTGCGTTTGACCATACTACGGAAAATCCGAAATATGAATTCGGCGGGATTTTGTTAGTGTTGGCTTGGTTTATTATTTCTAAAATAATAATTCTGTGTTACGAAAAAGAATCGTTTACGTTAATTTTAAACAAAATTATTTTTTGTTTAGAAAAAAAAAAGGAATGTTATTATTTCGAAAGTATTGCAAGCTCTTATTACGTACAATCGAATTATGTTTTCACACTACCAAAAACAAAATGCATTCATTGCATATCCGGGCTACTGGTATTTCACCAGAACTGTGGGGAATATAAACGCAACAGTTTATCAAGGTGTAATTATACGACCGAGTGAACACAGATCGCTGCGGTCAATGTAGAGTGATCTCGGGCAACGCGTTTTCCCAAGACAAATGCCAATTTGTCATCAAGGGATCATGTTTATTTGTATGACCTTTTGAGGAGCACTATTTCCCTTAATAGAAGATTGACTGATTGATTGATTGATCGGTGTTAAACGCCCTTTGTAACAATGTCTCAATCCTATCAAGGCGGCCAGTTCACCTACTCATGTGTTTCCTGGTTTTCTCACACCAGTACTCCACTTAAACAATCTTCCCAAGCAACTGGCTGCTTTTCCACATAGACTTAGCCCATAAGCCCGTTGGTGGAAGACGAAAGACGCATGTCGCAATTACTTTTGTCAAACGTCGAAATGAAAGTTAGTCGAACCGGGATTCGAACTCACAACCCCTTGATTGACAGTCCGCGTCGTTACCGACTGAGCTACCGGACTCGCTTAACAGAAGAGGTCTACAAAGCAGTTAAGATATTCTTAGAATGCGGGTCCTAAATTGTTCATAGACTTAGATATATGAGCCTTTACGCGAGAAAACCATCATTGCGGACTCAACGTAAAGTATAGATCCGGATCAGCCTAGGTATGCCGCGCAGGCTAATCCGGGCAGACACTTTTGTCTTTCCTGTGAATTTTCTGTTTCAGGAATCATAACTCTATACCTCTATTCCCTTGAGACAGAAAGTGTCGGCCTGGATTAGTCTGCGAGAAGTGCGCCGGCTGATCTGGGTCGAACATAGCGGAAAATCCATATCGTTGGTTTTCTCATAAAACGGCTCATATGTGCTTGTTGACATGCCACGAGGTAAAGCCGATCGTCACATGCAACACACAATAGTGGATATCCGTGTTGGTGGTCTATGCTGGTTTAATAACTTAATCCTCCCTCTGTTGTTGTTAATCGGAAAACACGGAATATTAGAAATGTGGATTCAGTCCGATTGACCTAGTTAAGTGATTAAGGCTTAAATAAACATGAATCGGACTGTCTTTGCAAGTTATCTATGTTTTCATCGTTTTTTTTGTAAATATTGTAAGAAAAAAGACTTTCGTCATAAGATAGAACATATCATTTCCATCCATGCTATTTATAATATTTATATTTGTAACGGTGTCCTATGTTCGATCCCTGAGCTCGAGGCGGTCAGGATGGAAGGCCCATGGACAAGGCACATATCATTGCCTAGTAACATAAATAAGTGAACTTGTGCCGTTACAAAACTGAAATACAATTGGAAACAGAGATAAAACACCGAATGAAGTAACCAATATGAAGCCGTTATCACGAGCTTTCAATCATAATCGTGACCTAGTTGTTAAGTTTTGTTTGTTTGTTTGGAGTTTAACGCCGCTTTCAACAGCTTTGGTCATATCACGGCGGTCAGTGCACCTACCCATGTTTTCCTGGCTTTCCCACACCAGTACTTACATGTAACATTCTTTCGAAGCCACTGACTACTTTCTCACATAGATCAGAGGTGAGAGGCAATGGAAAACATCGCCCGAAAGAATGTCGCCGCAACCAGGTATCGAACCCGTGACTTCCAGATCACGAGTCAGATACGCTACCAATTGAGCTACCCGGCCGGGCCCTAGTTGTTAAGACTGTATTGTAAAATAAGCCCGTGTGTGGGAAAAGGGACAAGTCGTATTTTGTGAACTTAATATATGAGCCGTTCCACTAGAAACCCAACACATGGCCTATATGAACTGTGTCGACCCAGATCAGTCAGCGCAGGCTAATCCGGGCCAACACTTTTTGTCGCAGGGGGTTAGAGGTAAAAAGAAAAGATTCCTGAAACAAACAAAAATCGCTTAAAGGCGAAAAGTGTCAGCCCGGATTAGCCTGCGCTGCATGCATAAGCTGATCCTAGTCGATACTTTACGCAGAAACCACAAAGGTGTTTTGTTCGTAGAACGACCCATATCTCGATCAGCGGAGAAGTGTTACTTATCGCACACAGACCCTCTATTCTGCGGATCTGTTG